>CM068957.1:99797663-99809468 GCA_035128595.1 Eptatretus atami | reverse complement strand
TCCGTTTGAGATTGCCCGAGCGTGTAAAGCCGCCAAAGCCCCGCCGATCCGATTACGTACTCGCTTTAAAAGCCAACTAATACCCGAACCAATACGCAGCCAATTGAAAGGAAAGCACCGCAACAAACATGTGCATGAACAACAATAACATTATAACAAACCCGAACAGCATACCATAGCAATCAAACAACTAGCAATCACGTATGCACATATACAAGCACGTATGCAGTCAATGAAGCAATGGGGGTAAGGGACAGGACACGAGCAAGAAAAACCTACAGCTGTTGTCTATTTATTATGTACACTTATAACAATTCTACTTATAGAGAAGGCGCCACAGACTTCCATGCAAAAACCCAGAAAGAAAAGAACAGGGAGAACAGGGCCCGTAGGCCTTTACAGGATTACGCCACGAGGTGCTCTACGGTAGACATCGTAGACCGAAGACAAGTGGTGAGCAACTCGGAATGCACATGAGCGGCACAAGAGCAGTCTCCGGTCCAGTGTTTGCTATTTCGGGGGAGCCTGAGCACCCAGCATTGATAGGGTTAAAATGCACATCTCACCTCCTTCTCCTCCACGGCTCGGGCTCGCTGTGGAACCAAATCCCCCCCCCCCGCCCCACAACACGCACACAGACACACACATAATAATATATATATATATATATATAAACACACACGGCACACGTATACACATTCCACATATATTATATATCATATATATTATATATATATATATATATATATATATATAATATTATATTATATACAACACACAACACACACAATATTAAGACACATAATCTATAATTATATATATTATATTATATATATATATATATATATATTATATATATTTATAGTATTTTTATATATATATTTATTATATTTATATATATAGGTTTCCTGGTGTGACTAGTCTGGTTAGTGGAAAAAGGGAAAGGGTTTGTTTTCTGGCATATGCAGAGATTCTCAAAGGTTTATCATCTCTTGAGTAAGTCAAGGGCCCCAGTTTGGGAAGTTTTTTTCCAGCTTTCCCCTCTTGTAATTGATTTACTACGGATCCATCCTGTGTTTGAGACTACAAGCTCTTCGCTCCATCCGTTCGTTTTTCCGTGGGGGGTCGCCGCCGCATTTTAGTGTGTTACCAATTAATAAAAATGGGTTTTTACCAATTGTTTTTTTTTTTTTTTTTTTTTTCATCCGTATCCGGAAGATTACTTAGAGTCCCACAGGAGTAACTTTTTGGTCTTTTCCTGTGGTTTAGGTATGCCGCCGGGTTAAGTATTAGGAGTGTTTTTGGTGGATGTACCATATCCTTGGTGTGACGATAGAAGATTGTTTGCTCCCAGATTTCGGTGCTTGTTCTCTAGGTGTAGGGACATACACGGACGAATACAAACCATTGGGGGTGTGCTAATCATTTAAGGTGGTCATAACGGATATGAGTCCTGCTGATTTTCAGGTTCTTTGTTTTTTGTGGAGCGAGCCGCGAACGTTCTCATTCTCTTGAAAAGAGATCGCCGAGTAATTTATCATTTTCTAAATCCCTTATATTTATGTATGATTTTTACTGTTGTGGAAAATTGGCATTCAGATACACCATTTCAGGTTGTTCTCTTCCGAGAATATGTCAGTATTTTCAGTACAAGTAATTACCCTCTGAAATTTTATATGTTGTATTGTCCAGATTATGGACTTCGTTACAACATTTACGATGTTTATCTATACGGAAGTTTTAATCGTGATGTACACTGGTAATGTCTTGAGTTGCAGTACTGTGGTATGTGTAAGTATTTATTTTTCTATTTTCTTTTATACTCGTAGTTTAGATTTAATTTGAAAACATCCTTTTCTTTATACCACTGATTATACTGACTTCGTATTATGCTCAAAACTTCATCTCATAATCTAGGAGCGTGAGCGCAACCCTTCGCCACAACGCCACATCTCCTCAGGGCTTAATCTAGTTTATTGTATTAACCAAAACAACCAAGCTCAATAAGATGCGTAAATCTCATCAGCAACTCCTTTTATAACCAATTCTCAAACTCTTCTTTAAGCTCATTATGATCTGGCCTCTTATCCAACCTATAACCAAAAACCGCACACCCATCTACCTTTTCACACATCATTTAAACCAACATACCTAGTCAAACTATCTTCCTCACCTATTCTAACTTCTGCAGACAATTCCGCCAATCTATCCCCTCTACCACTAATCAACAATCAGAACACGTCTCTTCTCATCCCTTCTATCTCTACTAATGACGCCGCCTCAATTTAACTTATCGTCTCTTTATAGCTAATGTGGTATTTTCCTCAGTGGTTTGTGGGGAAAAACTGTCAAAAGGGAAGCAAACGAGCACTATCTTTTTCACGCGGTTAATCCTGACGCCCGCGAGACTTCATAATTGGGAACTTCCGCTCAGTTAGGGTGAGGGTGGTGGTGATTTTTTGATCTACGGTTTTCACGGGCTTATCTCCGTTTCATGTAGATTCTTCTTTTGGCTCACACGCCTCCCGACCCATCGAAAGTGTATTAATAGGTTTAAGGAAGGGCAGCTTTGGAGTTGCGATTGTTCAGTTGGTGTGAAAGACGCGAGCTTTACACTCCCCCTCCTGCGACCAAACCCGAGGCTTTTATAGGCTCTTTTTGGGGTCTTGTTTTGTCGGTTAATTCTTTTATGACCCCCTTTTGGCTCAATTCAGTTCGCCATGACGCGAGCTTCTGTATGTTCGCTCTGTGAGTTGTTGAGTCTCAGTCCTGCGACCCCACCTCCTGGCGTTTAAAAACCGGGAATTTGTTGGTCCTCAGTTTCTTTGTGAAGAAGTTTCGGAAAAGTGACAGAGTCGGCGTGGCAAGTCCCCAGGGGGGCGCCTTCAAGACCGCGCTCCGGAGCGGCATTGTGCCTTGTAATTCTTCGCCCAAAGACCATAGCAGTAGCGTTGCAAAAGATACCTCGGCCTTGTCATGATGAGAGCAGCAGAGGGACGATGTCGCAAAGCCCGCCGAGACATCTAATCGATGTAAAACAAACAACCCGGCGACCCATGACCTCGCCAAAGGCACCCAGTAGACCGCCAGCGACGCTTTAAGAGAGCCCATTCTTAACTTCTATCAAAAGACGCGAGAGGCGCGATATTCCGCTACTCTCGAAAGCCCGATCGTCGGAGCTAGGTGCTCTCGTATCGAGGGCCACCGGCGGCGCCACCACCGCTACGGCGCTGCACCCCAAACGACATTGCTGCCACCTATCAACCAAGCTGCCGCTGATTCAGCGCACCGACGACCATACGACCAAGAAAGCCCCCACCCCGAAAAACCCCCGCGGACGGTGGTCACCTCTCGAGCGGTCGGACAAGGTAAACGCCGGTGGCACACGGTCTCGCGGAGGCCTCCCTCTCACCGGTGGCGCTCCCACACTACAGCGGAACGAATAAAGGCCTACGGAGCCTAGGTTCTCCTGGTGTGCTAATTGTTCGCTTGTCCTTTGTAGGGTTTTTGCGATGGAAGGGAATCTGTGGGGCGAAACACGGACTTCTCTAGTAAGAATGAAACTTGGTGTCCTAAGGTGTCACCCCTAACTCACCTCAGACACCCACCTGTAGGTTTTCCTATACTGCTCAGTGACATAGTCAACTATAAAACCACCCATTGCATATACATTCGCGGTGCATACACGGGTGCGTTCCCCATGCTGAGTCACCCAGGGTGTGCAATCATCTTGCCTCCGTTTAAATTCACAATGATCATTAGCTTTGCGATATGAAGTGGAGTGTTTACACTTTCTGTTCTCGTTCTCGGTTACCCTAATACCTCAGTTCTTGTGGGCCGGTGAACCTATGCGAGAAAAAAAAATTAAGTGTCGGGGGGGGGCCAATACACTAGCTGGTATTTGTGTTAATAGAACGAACCTTTGGAATAAGCGGGATAGTCGCATGCGCGCGAAGGCGGGCGGTCTTGGACCGATTATATTTAACGGAGGACCGCTCAAAGGCATCGCAAACGGCGCGGAGGCTTGTGCTCTTCTGTGAAAAGTTTCCGCGTCGAGTGTGCGCGCTGCCTCCGTCCACGGCTGGGGTGCCCGAGTCAGAAAGATGTGAGAAGTCCCCGGGGCGAGTTGCTGCTATAGCGGGTGCAAGGGGTTACTTAAAAATGAACCTGTTCGCTGAGGGGGGGGAATAAAGGGATACAACAATTCTCGGTGCTGTTCCTTTCTCATCTTCGCCCTCTCTTTCCCTTTCGTCTTGGTCTTTCGGCGATTTTTTCCAACCCCGGGGATTCCTTTCTCTGTGGTGTTGACAGGGGTAATAGGTTAGTGAGGAATGAGTTAGCTTTTCCACTTGCTTCGTTTTCTACATCTTGCACAGGCGCGAGCAGTTCCGCGCGCTGGATTTCCGTAAGAGAGTTTCCTGTTTTGTAATTTCTAGTTTTGTTACTTGCTCTTGATTGCATTTCCGCCGGGCTGGAAAAAACGGCTTCTCTCGTTGTTTGGTTGGGGTTCTTCTTTCTTTGTTTTGCTTGGACTCGACCAATCTAGCTAAAGGAAGGGGCTCGGGAAGAGGCGCCAAGGACGCGCAGGGGCAGGTCTATGGTCCTGCGGAGGTCGGAGGTTCCGGGGGAAACCCTCCGGCAAGACGGGCATGCTTCGGTTGCTGCCCTGTGAGACGTGTGAGAATCGGCATTTTCGAGCATAGGTCCGCGGATGATACAAGAAGATAGAAGTGAGTGAATATTCAAATTCTCATGGTTCTCCTCTCTAACCACACGAGAAGATTAAGACCTGCGGGGCCGAGAGTATAAAGGCGGCAAAGGCCAAGAAGTTCGTGCATTGTTGACGACCATAGGTACCCCGAAGGTTCCTTAAAATTCCGAGCGGTATAAATTTTTTTATTACCGATACAGCAAAGGGCAGTCAAAGGGGGCGGCCGGGGGTTTTTTTCCGGGAGAACGGCAGAACAGCCAGAGGAGAGAAGAATATTTTTAATTGCCTGACTCAGTAGATCGTGTTCCCGGGGAACGGTTCGTTGGTGAGGTGAAGGTGGAGACTGAGGCACAGCGACCATACCATACGGTCGAGGGTGGGCAGCGAAGGGCCCTGGGTGGAGCTTATGGGATACCGTTGTCGGAGGCCAGGCAAACCAAAATGGAGTCGCGATCAGGAATGAGGCGGGGGGGACGGGCCACGGGACCCGACTTCCCCGGCGCCAGCGGGTCTTCTGACAGCTGTTGAGACGCGGGTTGCTATTATAGCGCAACGAAGCGCAACGGTGTCGCAGGCGGGGAAGGCGCGTAAGCCGGAGGGCACGGGATTACACGAGCCAACAGACGGCAATTGGATGCAGGGCACCTGCCCGAGGGATTTTGTCACGCCGCACCGCACAATGGCATGCGCGAAGCCATGCAGGTACCAGCATGATTTCCCGTCCCATATCTATTTGCTCGTGTCGGCCAACACCCCGAGCATTGGGTTTTCATTGAATTTCTCACATGCATGAAAGGGCAGGCAAAGGCTATTTGATGGGCAGAAATTGCGAACCGAGGTGAACAGGCAAAGGAGATGGTGCGCATTGACTTTAAACAAGAACCGACTCTTAACAAGTAAAGAAGTAACTCCGAATGTGGTGAGTAAACTGATCTGAAATTTAAAGTGATTAGGAAGCAAAATTTGTATGTATGAGATGTGTTTCTATATAAGGTTGTGCGTGCTTTGTCCTTTCTGGTTGGATATTGGCGAAGTTGCTTGTTGCTCAATGTTACGCTGCGCGTGACAGTAGCGAAAAATAATCGACTCGGGTTTGGCGGGACGGCCGTTCCGGGCCGTGCTTAAGGAAAAATGATAGAGAGAAAAGGACAGTAAAAACAGAGCGTAAGGAGAAAGGACAAAGAGACTTTCATGTAGAGGATACGCTTTGGAGATATGTTGAATAGAGACAACGAATGAAACAGTGATATTTTATAATAGAAAGTGTCAGCTATTATCATTGATAGGAATACTAATAAAGAGATTGGTGCCGAGCACCTCGCCTGTGATTTTACATGAGAGAAACTGGGTAATGGAACGGTGTGAGTAATATCGCGTACAATCTTAATTCATGTAGATGTTGAAAATTATAATTCTGCAGTTATTTTTGTAGACGTGAAGCCGAAGTTGGGGTCCACAGGAGATGGAAAGATCTCTCTGAGGATTTAAGCGATTATTTAAAAAGCCGCAGAAACTAATATCATAAGGTTTGTGAGACTCTATGCAGAGGAGTTTTTTCCGGAAAAGGAACGACTCAACATGGGTAAAGGAAAACTGGGCGAGAGAAGACCGAGCCTTTGCGAATTATAAATGAACGACCACCGCCTTTTCAAAGTGACGGGAAGATCATAAAAAAGTACCCGGTAAAGAAAAAAAACGGAAGCTGGTGGCGATGACGGAGATAACGGGATTCATTAATAAGATAATAACTCGAGAGGACGCGGGCCTGACGATTAAGAGGATGAATTAAAAGAGAGATTATAAGTATCGATACAACAACACCACATTGATCCCGGGGGCCATTTATCGATGGGTCTCTAATCGACGGGGCAGAAGCTGTGCGTTAGGGTACTGTGCCGAGCCTGACCCTCGGCGGGATCCGGGTGAGCGGGGGAGGGCAGGATAGGCCATCCCCTCTCTTTAGGATCTACTGGAGGTGACGTCTGTTTTATTTCTCGGCCTGGTGGAGAGGCGGGGTCGAGCGACAGGTGGGGTCGGTCGAGCTTTGCGCAGTTGGGGGGGTCGGCAAGGTTTATTTTTTCTGAAACCGGAAGGTCAGTTGAGGCTTAATTTTTCTTAACCGGTGTTTTGATTTTAAAAAGCCCAAAACCCCCCCCTAGCTTTCTGGGATTTTCACGGCGGATATCCGAGAAAAGAGTCGGAAAAAAACTTTTGTGAGTACGTGCGCCGTCGTCACGCGTGTTTTGCCGGTTTGGGGTAGTTGGCGAGGGCCCACGAGGAAGGGCGCTGTGGGTGGGTGGGGCTCCGCGGGGCGATTTGGGCGTTTATCAACCACAGGGCAGATCGAATTGTTACCGTGTGGGTCGCCCCGGGGCGCCCCCGGTCATGTGCTTACGAGATTTGCGAAGAGGGGGGGGGAAAACGTCCGTCGTAATAGAAACCATGAAACACGTTCAGTTCATAAGTGTGAGTAGAAATGGAGCGCGCTAACAAATGAGTTGAAATTGAGCTTTTTTTGACTAATGAACTTATTTAATGGGTACGTGATAATGGCTCTAATGTTAAGAATGTGAGAAGGAAAAACGCGGTGTGTGAGTGAGAAATGGGCAATGCGTGAGGTGAAAAGACAAAAGCGCGATTGTTGATGTGAGTGAAATGGGCAAAAGCGTTGAGTTGAAGGAAGAAGAGACCCGTGTATGTGAGAGAAAAACCGCCAATGTGTGAGAGTACGGTGTGTGAGAGAGTAGTGGATAGAGGAGGGAGAGATGACGGATCGGTATGCGAAGGGAGAACACGCAACCCGGCAGATAGGAATGGGATAGGACCGAGTGCGGAGTGTACATGGGGGAGTAGCGTGCGTGCAGCGTCATGGACGGAAAACAGAACGCGGGATGCGTGGTGAAAATTGCGACCCAAGACAGCGCCAGGCGAAGGGACAAGACGCAGTAGCGAGGGCCGTAGCGCGTTTCGAGGAAACAGCCTGCAGGAGAAGGTCGCAACAGGCGACGGCGAGAGACTGTCCTTGCTGTGCGTTGCGCACGAGGGGCCGCCGCGTGCGCGCACACGAACTGCATTTATCTCGTATGTTTGAACTCCGCTCTCGTTTTTACGGATAACGGCACGAACGTGATTGGCATTCGATTTAGCACGTTCCAGAAAAAGAGACATCGACCAATGTAAAGCTCTCTTCTGCTTGAATAAGATGATTGGATCAAGAATTTATGGTTTTTTCCATGGTCTTTTTGTTGTTTTTTCTAAGGTGTGAGGAGTAAAGGTCACTGAATCGTGTCTCTTCGACAGACTCGTAAGGGTATTACCCCTCGAAACAGTAAAGAGGCTGTGCCTTTGGAGGGATTTTCTTTCTTTGATGCGCGAAACTATAAGTGAGTCATGGCTGCATGGTTGAGACTCCTAGCAGAGAAAGGGCGAATTCCATGACCTGGAAGTGTGACGTTCTTGATGACAGGATTATGTTGTGGCGCGGGATATGGCAGCAAAAACAGCTGCAATAGCGCTGGCGTCAGCGGGACAAAGAGCGAGAGATATGACAATTCGACCCCGAAACCCCAGGCTTGTCTTAAGGTGGCGCAGTTAGTATAAAAAAGAAAAAAAAAAAGAGCCAGCCTTCTAGACCACATACTCCGTGAGCATTTCAAATGTGGCAGGGAGTTGCGGGGCTGAGGTCCAGGGTGGAAAAAAGGAGTATCCCAACCTCTGCTGCAAAAGCACAAGCAAGACAGCAGTTCAGAGTGTGTGAGAGGAGTTAAAAAAATTGTGAGTAGTTGATAGACATGAGTCTTCAATAGGAGGCAGTGGCGACAGGGTGCCTCAATAAAGGAAGGGCAATCCGTGTCGGATGTTGTTGATTTATTTAGAGGAATTTTTTTATAGGTAATCTGGCGAATGGTATGGGACTTTCATTTTATGGAGACAAGGACAGACATTGAATGTCGTAGTGGGACGTAGCTAGCTACGTAGAGTTCAAAGGATGTGCTATATTGTAAGGGATGCACGAGGGAGCCACGAGCTATTGACGGCGATTAGTGAAGATAGGAATCGACAGTGTTGACTTTTCAAGCGTTTGAGCCGATATAAGTGGACAATTTATTGAATGCAGCCGGTGAGGGCCAGCGGCCTGTGTGAATAGTGTAATCGTGGTATTGCCATGGTGCCGAATGAGCTATTGGGGTAGGATGATTCCCACCAAACGGCGCCCCTTGGGGTCCAGTGTAAAGTGGTCTAGTGGATGTATTCAAATTGACAAATGGACGGTCGTTTCTCTTGTTGCGTGCGAATGTAGCGCTCAAACACCATCTCTGGTAGAAGGGCTGTCGCAGGTAGTCCGCCTGACAGGCTGGGAGCGTGCCGCTGCGACGGCTGTAGTATTCGCTTAAGTGGCGCACCCCGGGACCGCGGCTAGTCTGGCCGCGGTAGTTTTTTCCAACGTGGGTCATGGCGCTAAGAGGGGCCGGGAGTATAGCGTAGTGTATCGTGTTCTAGGGGCACGGGTGGGCCCGCATGTGTGGGGCCTCGTCAGTGCCAATAGCCACGTGGGCAGGTGTCGCTGGAATTATATATCTATATTATTATATTGTATACCGTGTGGGAATTCGCATACTACCATATAATGGGTCTCAGGTGGACTATCGAATCCTTGTTGTAGTTAGCACCAAAACCTGTTTGTGTTAGAGGGGAATTGATATGGTGATCCATTCGGGCTGCGATTCTTCTATTAGCCGCTTTTTCTTTTGCTGTTCGTTATTTGGTTGCAAAAACAACAGACGAACATCCCCACACACCAAATTCTCAACGATCACGCCATTCAATCTACACGACGCCCAACAATTCCACGCCTATTCACCACGACGCCACCCTTCCACAACTACGCTTACCACCATCTTCGCCACTCGCCACTTCATACGATGCACCGTGCAGTCACGCATCTCCCACGGGACGGGAAAGCAATTGGGCGTGGCCAAACAGCAACTCCCGCCTTAAATATACTCCGCCTAGATCTCCGCGCTCCACAACACGCCGCGCTTTGGCATGGGGGAGGTGCGATTTGGAGCACAGGGGTCAAAGGTGAAAAAAACGGTAGGGGGCCTGATTTTGGGGAATGATTCCCTGGCCCCGAGCCCAAACAACTGACTCTTCCCCGTTCCCACCGCACGGCGTCGGGGGAGGGGGTTAACGCAGAGCGGCCAACGCCCCTTGTGGAAGCTTCCAGAAGCGGAGGTGGAGACAGAAATGGTGGCGGGGCAAAAGGCGGCAGCCTGCCCCTAAAAAGGACGTGGGTTGTGCGAGAGTTGGAAGCCTAGAGGCTCTTGGTTCGTTTCAAGCGAATTGACTATAAGGCGTCGTGGCTGTGAAGAGTCGACGAGAACTGTCCGTTTCCCTTTTCCTGTTCCCTTGTCCCTGAAGGGGTAATTGTGGGAGAAGTTGCTGAGTGATCTGTTCTCTGCGTCGGAGGTCTGTTCGTTCGTCGAAGACTGTTTCAAATTTTTTTTTTTCCATTGTTCCCAAAACAATTGATATATTTTCTTTTCTTCTCCTCTCAGTCCATGAATTCCATTGCAATCTATGGTAAACTCCAGCGGACGACACTTTGAGTGTCGCGCGGCACAGAGCATTGTGGATCTACGCCGGAGGCTCGGAGTTACGGTCGCCCAGTACATCGACGCGCTCAGAGTCGCGACTTCCATTTTTCTTTCTAGTGTGGGGAGAGGGCGGGGTTTTTGTGTAAATAGTAACTGATGTTGTTTTAGCGCGCTCTAGTCTTCTAAGGTTAGACAACCCTTGTGTATTTAAGGCTGTTGCCGTGTTGTATTGTTTCTTATTCTCGTTAATAATTAAACCTCCTGCCGTTCATTCTTTGCTTTTGTCTCTTTCTCCCGTACCTGATTGGCTGCAATCCGACTCGTTTAATGGACTGGAGGATATAACGATGCATTGTGTGTGTTGAAAAAAATAAAAATGATAGCATTGTGTGAACTGATTTCACACGATATGCGTATAAAAAACTAAAAAGGCCCCCAATTTGCCGTCCTTTTTCTCCCCTTATTGAATCGTCCATCTTGCGCATGTCACGCTAAGGATTGGTTAGTGGGCTTTAAACACCGGGTAACTAATCTGAACCGTCAAGGTCGACGACCAACTCCGCCATCGGTCTATCCCTGCTGTACGGAACGAGCCGCTTAAGCGGTTCGGTGTCGGAGTTCGACCGATTGTGACGTGGCTACCACACTCCTCGGTTACGACTTATCCCAGCGAAGTACTTATAGTAAATCGACCAATTCGGCGAAGCGGAACCCATATTCGCGCAGGATAGAATGCGACTGAGTTGTGGTGAGGTTAACCCACAACCCAGTGACTGGCTCCTGCGGTAGTTCCCGGAGAGGTCACGACTGAATTAGTCCGTTCGGCTGCGGCGAGGACGGCTGCGTCTTAGGTTACCGCGTGTCGCCGTCGCACGACCGGACGGGCCAGAAATTATAAACAATATAAAACACACCATACAATTACCTACATTATATAATGTTCACGCTGTTGGAAATCGGCAGGACACCAATAAAGGATTTCCCCAAGATCAGTTATTGAAACATAAGTCTGTTTCAGATAGATTTCCCCACGTTGCTCTAATGGGATTAATTCGTGTTGAATCAGGGCTGTGATCTTGGAAATAGTGTTTTTTCCTTTTAATATCGTTATTTTGACCAACCGCCAATTACTTGCCACCACAAAGCCTAACCAACCACAACAACCAACGATCACCACCACCACCTTCTCAATCAACCGCCGCACCACACCAACCACACCACCCTCACAGACCACCACGAAGCCAGCCATCAACCTTCTCCACAAACAACCACAACCACCTTCTCCACAACCGCATTTTCAACGACCACACCACTACATCCAACAACCACACCACAAACCTCTCCAACATCGGATAACACACCACCACGGATTAACTCATCAAGAAAGGGAACAAAGGCAACAGTAAGGAACAACCTCGTTTAGCCACCGCGGAAGTGCCGGGCAGAACCACAGCTCCGAAGTAGAGAAGTTCCAGATAACGCAATGGATTCTCTTCA
>CM068957.1:99778132-99796221 GCA_035128595.1 Eptatretus atami | reverse complement strand
ACAGTGGCATCCAGAGATGTCATAGAAAGCCTGGATCTATAGTTATTCACACCCAGGAATACCCATAACCCCAGCGGCTCGATCCTCATCTCACGTGGCACCTCGAGGACGCCCCGAAAGGATTATCAAAAGTCTCCGCAATAGATGACTGCAGGCAGAAATCAAGGTGCAGCAGATCCTGAATTTCAAACGATGATCCGAGACTTTGATCCTGTCTTCGACATCTTCCCCAGATACAGTCCATACAATTGCTGTACAAGGGTGGGGCAGTACACACCCCCAGGAGAACTCCAATAACAACTGGAAATAAGTCAGAGATGGTACCACACATCTCACAGTATATCAGTACCAGAGTAGAGTTCAGGACATCAGATCGATCAGTTTTGGTGGCACCCTGAAGACCTAGAATGCCTTGCCTCCAGAGGACATCCGATTCACTGAATCGAACGTCTTTACAGAGATCACATAGGCTGCAAGTATGGCCCCGTGCTCCGAAACTCTCGTACTGCGTTCGGTGAGGACCGAAAGCAAAGGATACGGTCAATCGTTAACCCTCTTTGGTGTACCACAGCCTGATGTTGGCGAGTGGTGCTCATGCAGATCGTGGTGAACCTATCAAGAATTATCCGAGCAAAGACCTTGCCCGGCGCTGAGAGCAGCGTCACCTCTTCGGTAGTTCTGTTGCAGTCTTGGGCGATTCACCCTTCCATTTCCAGAGTAGGACAACAAGGCCCCTTTCAGTCAGTTGGGATATGCCTGTGTTCCAGGCGAGCACAGAACTGCATGCAACGACACGAGTACAGCATTTCCACACCACCTTGAGAAGTTCGAGCATGGTGCCACATGATCCCTGAGCTTTTACCGTCCGTTTCAACCAGTTCACCGCAGCCGTTTTCCACAAGCGAAGGTGGACAAGTTGATTGAGGATCAGCAGACAGGGATTGTATACACCCCTGACGTCCAACTCCGACAGCTGGTGCCGATCAGCCCGGTAGCATACCGCTCAAAGTCAACGGCCCAGCGGCCTTCACTTCGGACTCCTCTGTCAAGAGCCAACCATCCTCTGCTCCTAACTGCACGTGCTCCGAGGGATGGGCTTGGATGAACGGGGCCAAAAATTCCCACGCATTCCCCTGTAAGCAGGACGAAGAATCCCTTGAACAAGGGATAGCTCTAGTTACCCCCACAGAATTCTCGCACTATAGGCCTCGTTGTCCACTCACTCCAGCGCACGTACAGTTTCACGCTCCAGCCCCTTCCCCTCATGCCTGCTTCCCTGAGCCTCTCATGTTAAAGTAGTAGTAGTAGTAGTAGCTAGTAGTAGTAGTAGTAGTGCTTGATTAGTTCCGTTGTCTACTGGATGTCGATACCATATGCCGGCTTGTTTCGGTACAACAACACAATAGTAGTGGTAGTTGCACGATCACGTATCGCAGCTCTCACAATTCCATTAGATCTCGTGCGAAAATCATGGAAGAGTTTTTGTCAGTGTGGGATATCTGGTGAGTGAATAATACGGAATGAGTGAACATTTTGTTTTAATGAAGAAGTCATGACTTTAATTATGTCAATGAAACACTAAACAAGCAGAGTGAGAGTGTCAGCAATGAAGTGTAGCGATTTGGTGTGAAGCAAGACTTGGGAATCAACCACATATGTTTTTAGACCGCATGAACCGCAATCAAAGGTGCATCGAAGTGTGTCAAAGGAATCAATGATAATCTGCCTAGGAAATGGAAATGACGTCACACAGCAGCGTTGAAACGTAAGAGCATCTTCTAAATGAGGCGGAAGTTATCGTAGGTAAGTAGGAGGAACTTCTGGTACAAGTTTGATGAAAATATACGTTCCTAAAATCAGGCCGCTTGCCTGTGGACAATGAAACTGCACGGTGCGAGTGGACGTGCTGCGGCACGAAGCCACACGGATGTCCCGTGCAGTGCGGGGTTGACGAGAAATCTGTGCATGTGTGCGAGCTGCAAGGATGAGTTAATCGCCGGGGTGTGTGCCGGAGGGGTTCGCATGGACGCGAGAGGACGTTGGAGGAACCGCGTATGAGGGCTGTGAAGACTGACGGCTTAGGGTTTGATTTAAAATGGCTTCCCAGAGTGTAGCATGTACGCAACGATTCGGAGTGAGCACGCGGCCATTAGGGGTGCAAAGCCTCCGCTGCATCGTGCGAAGATTATGCACCAGCAGGAGGCAGCTTGCCAAGTAGATACGTGTGTGATTTTAAATTTTTATATGCCTAGCCCGGTTTTAATGCAGAACATCCCTGCAGTTAAAAAGAAAACGTTTAATAAAAGCAGGCAAGCGTTGCTGTTTTTGTGCATTGTATTGTCCCCTGGGGAACACCCCGCTGGTATGCTGCCGTTTCCTTCTCCTAACATCAAGCTTCCTCCTCATCTGCTGCCTTCCCTTACCCCACCTCACAGCTGCCTTCCGCTCTACTCTCCTTGTTGACTCCATTCCCGCCCCTCCGACACTGTTGCCTTCGCTCCCCTCATGCTGCTACTTCTCCGTTTATCACACGCCGTTCCCTTCCTCTCCCCTCATGCTCTTCCGCCCCTCATCGCTGCTTTGCCCTTGTCGCATCCCTATGCTGGCCTTCCTTCCCCTCACACTGCCTTCCCTTCCCATCCCTAATGCTGTCTTCGCTCCAATCCGATCATGCTGCTTCCTTCCTTCCCCTCATGCTTGCCTTCCCTTGCTTCATGCTATCCTTCCCCTCTCCCTAATGCAGCCGTTCCCTTACCCTCCCCTCACACTATACCTTCGTTTTCTTCCTCTCTTGCCTGCTTCCCTTCCTGTCCTCTCATCTGCTGTTCCCTTCACTCACGCTGCCGTTGCCCTTCCCCTCGACATGCTGCCGTCCTTTTCCCCTCCCTCATGCTACCTTCCCTCCTTCTTGTTTGCCCTTTCCCTTCCCTCCCCCTCAATGCTGCTTCCCTCCCTCATCTGGTCACTTCCCCTCATGCTGCCTGTTCCTTCCCCTCCCCACATTCTGCCATCCCTTCCCCTCTCCCTCATGCCTGCTTCCCGTCCCTTCACCAGCCAAGTTTACACACACCTCACACTGCTTCCTCTTCCCTGCCTTTCCTTCCCCTCCCCTATGCTGCTCTCTCTTCCCTCCCATCATCCAGCTAGTCCTTCACTTTGCCTCCCCTCACACTCTTCCCACTCTTCAAACCCCCTCCAACACCACACAACTCTCCGGAGTGAGGAGAGGAAAGGCGTGTCAAGAATGGGAGAATGGGACATAGACAACGGCGACATCTTTTTAGGCAAGTCTGACTGCTGCAAGGATCAATTCCACAATTTGGTTAGGTAAGAGATTCTCCGGAGCTTATCACGTAAATTAAACTAAAAGCATAAGAACTGTGCAGCTTTTTGAATCAAAATGAATGGAAAACGTCCCTTCGGCTTACCTTCCTTATCTTACCGTCCTCCAAAAAGCCCCTCCCCCCTTCCCCCCAGTACGTCTTTGGTGTGTCCGGCCATTGTTAGGATACATGTTTGAACGTGTTTTTAACCATACCCATTTACTTCAATCCTGTACTAATGCGGCAGAAGGGGAACATTCCCCCTCCCCCGCTGCCTTTCACCTCAAGTCCCCAGACTAAATGCAATCGAGAACTTTCCTCCCCTTCTTTTCCCTCAAGTCCCGCTAATCAAACGAAGTTCAGAACATCCCTTTCCCACTACCCTGTCTCTCCCCTCCTCGCACACACCCCCCTCCGCTCCCGGAGTATATAGTGACGTGTGTAATGCTCGCTCTTTCCTACTCTCCGTGTCCACTCCCCACCCCTGAGCGGTCGTTGCTCCTCTTCCATCTAATATTCCAGTCAGCGAAGCGAGGTTTGTATTGTTATTGCCACATTATAAAAGGAGCCATGTCCTCCTATCTGTCTGTCTGTCTGTTTCTGGTTATGTGAAAATCGACAGATTTTTTCAGTATATTGTTGATATTGTGCGTGTATTGGCTGTCTGTCCTGTTGGTGCCTGTCATCACGCTACAGGTCACGAATCTCAAACAATCTTCAGGAAACTTCAACGCACATGGTGGAGTTCGTCAATAAGCAAAAAGTCTATTGTTTTTTTTGAGGTGAAAGGTCAACATATGCCAACGGTCACAACTTTGTCAGTTCTAAAATCCTCAATTTTCCCTGAATTCAATCACCAAATTCAGGTCATGAGTTCAACCACCCAGATTATTTTTTCAGTCAACATCAGCCAAAAGTTCAACATAGGCCAAAGGCTCACAACTTAGGTGGATTTCAAAATCTCTCAATGTTCATGCTGTCCCTTGCTTGAAACTTCTGAAGGGGATTTGCATATCAGGTCACTGAATTCATATGAACAAGTATTTTGAGGTCAACATAGACCAAAGAAGAACAACGGTCAAAATGTCAAATCGGCCAAATTTTCTAAATTGTAGTTCATCCGACTTTCATCTTGAATTTGGAAGAGGATTTGCATATTTGGTCTTTGAGATTCATCAACACCAAGTATTTTTTTAGGTCAAATTTTGTTTTATGGATTTTCGCATTCTGTGGCTGCCTGGCATGACGTCTCATTGTTGTTTGTTGTTTGTCGTGCTTATACTTGAGAACGGAAGATTACGACATCAATGAAATCAACCGACGGTACAGCTAGATCATGGGACTCCCAGGAGTAGGGTTTCGTGGATGTCTACAATAATAAAGGACGGGTTCGTGCACGCGCTACTGGCATACGTGGTGGCAAATAACGAAAACTTAATGAGTTTCTCTTATTGAGGAACTTCAACGGGGAGGAGTACAACCCAGGCAAGCTGTGAAATGGGTGCCACCCTATGCTTGTTTGTTTGTTTTTTAGCTCACTGGAATGCAGTTCCGGGAGCTTATATGGGCGTCCGTTCCCAACTTCTTCTCTGGAACTACACATTACGATTTCGATGAAACTTGACCCGCAACCCCTTCATTCAGCCGTGATGGACTGAAGTTTGTTCAACGACATTAACAAAATCGTGGAACTCTGCGTAAAAGCACCGGAGATGACACGTTTTTGGCCTGGGGTCTGATTCGAACCCAGGCGAGACAGCTTCGAGCATGTTCGTATTCGCCCCGGGTATAGCTTCAAAACTAACCCCCTTTTCAAGTTACCTCCCGGTCATCTGAAATCGCTTTCAAGTTACCCCGGGGGTAAGCCTGAACCGATTTCATATTACCCCACAACTTTGACATTACCCCATTCCACCCGCTGATTTATGCTGAAATGATAATTCTTATGCCCACAATCATGATACGTTTATTGAGTAGAAACAGTCAAACCTACAGATTGACCAAGCTCGTCTCAAAGTCTGGAAAGCATAAAAAATGTAGACAAAAATGTTAATTGTATTGGGTGGTGGTTGGTCGTATGGCAGCTTAGCTTGCCGGGGTAGCTATCATCATTACTCTTGAAGCGCGACTCTGCGTGTCGCTGATGCAGTGCACCTCTACCAGTACACACACTGAACGGGTACTCATTTCGCCGACCTCGGAAGGATGAACAGGCTGAGTCAAACCCTGGTGTATTAATTCAGGCGGCCGACGGGCTTGAACTCAGGACGCTAGATCCAGGAAGCCGTCCACCCCTTCCCACTGAGCCAACACCTCAGGCTGCGCACTCAGCATGTCATCCTTCCGAGGTGGTGAAATGAGTACCAGTTCCAGTGTGTGTACTGGTAGAGGGGGCACTGCATCAGCGACACAGTCGCGCTTCAAGAAATGATAGGCACCGGCAGCTAAGCTGCCATACGACCACCACCACCCAACGAAATTGTGAATGACCAAAGTAAGCGTTTTCATTGCCTTTTGTATACCTGTGTTTTATGCGTGTTACTGGTCATATCATTGTAAATACTAATCGGCGGGCGTAGTGCGTGCCGTACGTGCAAGAAATGTTTTTTCTTTAATTGGTGACGTCTAATTATCTGCAGCTCGTGCTTCATCCGTCTAGCTGCCTGCGACGCTTGTCAAGAGTCCAGTGTTGTCTGCCAAGCGAGCAGCTCGTGCCTTGATCCGATTCTATTGTCGTCGCACGACGCGCAAGCTTCGTTCCTTCGCTCTTGTAAATGCGACTGGATTGGGGCATTGTTTAATTATAATCGGACCAACCGTATCATAAATGGCATAACTTGGAAACACTTGAGAAACAGCTGAAACGGATGAATAAGAACGATATCAAACCTGAAAAGGCACAATACTCCAGGTCCACCAGCGTCAATTGTGACATGCATATCAAAAGAAAAGAAAAAAAAAGAATTGTGATTGTGACGACACTCGTGGCGACACTCGTGACGTCACATAGCACCCGTGTCCTGTCAATTCGGTTGATAAATAATGGCATAACCTGACATACATGAAACAACAGCCACTAAAATGGATTGATATGAAAACCGATATCAAACCTTGAAAAGGCACATACTCAGGGTCCCACACGTCAGTTTGTGGACATCATATTAATAAAAAAAAGGAATTGGTGATTGATTGTGACGACACTCGTGACGTCATACGCACCGTGTCCTGCATTGGTTTGATATATAAAAGGCCATAACTTGGGAATTGTCGATGTGTAATATCAACCTTGAACAAGGCCAATACTCAGGTCCCACAATAAATTCTGGCAAGTTCATTAAGATTGCGGAACCGCAGTGGTTGTCGAGAAACGTGCGGTCGCAGACACACACACACGACACACAAGCACCCACCCACACCACAGACACACACACACACAACACACACACATGGTGCACACACAACACAACACACACACACACACACACACACATCACACATACACACACACACACACACACAGACACCAACACAGACAGACATTGCAGATTATAGATAGTATAGAAGTCTGAGTTGGTTAAAAAGTTACACCCCGAGTTTGTCTATCTTGTATCAACTATATTGAAGAAGGATTTAATAAAAGATGGCAAATAAATATAACTGTGTGGAGAAATACTGATTTGCAATTATAACCAATATAAAGATAAAATAATTAATAATAAAATCAAATTCACTGCAAACTCTTTAAAGCTTCCGTGTCAGTTGGTTTTTTCCTAATTTTAGTTTCAATATCATTAAATTATTATTGTTTGTAAATAAACATACATAAATAAATGTTTTTGGGGGGGGTGGGGGGGGTAATTCTGAATCGTAGGGGGTAGGATGAAATCGATTTCAGATTACGGGAGTACTTGAAAAGGGGGGGGGGGGTAGCTTGCAAAGGGGGGGGGGGTAGCTTGAAGTCTTTACCACGCGGGCCTTTACCGTCCCGCCAGCCTCTATCAAATGCATCAATCAATCGTTTGTGTGGAATTCATCTGTTGTTCTACTGTCCCGCCTGACTGAGGACGCGACACGAGGCTTCACGAAGAGAACACGAATAAATAATAATTATTCTTTCCTTTTGATCTAATCCAGCGCGGACGAACTTCCCGCGCTGATTGCTCCCCAAACACGATGACGTCAGGGCTGCAGGGGGGCCGTGTGAGCAGGCCCACGCTGACGAGGGGCCTCGGAATACAGACGATGGGGGATTAATTTGGTAACCGCCGTACAAAGGAGAGAGACGCAGAGCCGTGTCAAGCTGCCGGGACGCGGCGAGCTGCAAGGGGTACCGGCTTATGTGAGTGGTTTGCCAGGACGACGTGTACCGGACCTGTAAACGGAGTGCGTGACGGGCGGTCTTTGCAATCACCACGTAAAGCCCGTTTGGGTGGCAAGACCGGACTTTTATGTGTCCGTCCGTCCGAGTGAGCGTGTGCATTTCGCCTCGGGTCCGCGGTTCCTCCGATGTGGTGTATCGCGTGCGCGTCTCCTTGTTAATCGTCCGTGTGCCTGATTTACTGCTCCTGTGGATGTGCGGGTTTTTGGGCGAGGCTCTCTGGCGGCACCACGTCGTGTCTTCACGCTCGTCTGAGAATGCACAGCACGCCGCACGGCAACTTACCGCACGGAAGGAAACCTAGGCTGGGAATATCAGAATGAAACCACTCCCATTGAGTGCTTTGTTTTCCATCAGGTTTCTGGCCCAGGTGATTCGGGGGTGCGATTGGCTATTGGTGTTTGATATCGCATTGCGAATTGAATTCCGTGAGGTGTATTGCAGAGCACTGTTTGTTACTTGCATTGTTTACACGGTTTTTTTTTTGTATTTGGCAGCGTTTGTTGAATGCACGTCGAGTCTTGTATGCAACAGGTTGGCTCTTCAACTCTTACCTCGTAATTTGCTTCCTTCGCCCATGATCGTCCATCCGCTGGTCATCTGTGAGGAATTTTGTCAACTGTGGTTCCTCCTCAAGGACTTGCTTCGTTGAATTGTCTTGTCTCACGAATCCTCAGGTCAGTGATCAGTGATGCTTTCTTCGTCTTTGCATGATGGAGATGAACGTTGCACAACAACAACAACCTCTGAAGCACTGGACAGGACATCTTCGGTCTAAAGGCCTGGTGAATGATTTTTTTGTCAGTTATGGTGGCAGCAGGCTCCACTTACACGTCCTTCTGAAAATCCTGGGATGAGCAAACGTTGCCTGATTAATGGAGACTTATTCCACAGGAGGTGACATTCGTCCATCATACTGTGGCCCCACCCCTGGAACAACTTTGAGATTTGCAGTTGTCTTTTTGAAGACCGTTACTTTTCTTTAGTTGCTGTTTTTTTTTTTTCCTGTTTGAACTTGCAGATTTCTCTCTGCTTCGTCAGCAGAGCCCCATTCTGATTTTTTTTTACCTGCAAGAGTTATCGGTAAACCCACAAACGAGGAAGAATTTCTTGAGAGAAATTGGACGTTGAAACGATGAAATTGATTGGAGAAGTTTCCAATCGTTATCGCGTTTCTGGGGAAGGACGCTGCAAGCCGTGTCGAGATGGGTGGGGATTGGTTTGGGGAAGATTTTTTACAAAATGGAATTTATTCTACTTCCGCCAGCACTGACCACAAGCACTATCCGATAAGAAGCTATCCTTCAGTTATCCTGTAGGTTTATAAAGCTTGAACTTGGCAACCCATTCTCAGACGGATGTTCTCGACTAATGGAATGTGATTGAAATTGAGAAATGGAAGAGGACTTAAATAGAGGTGGGGACACCTGAGCTTGAGTGAGTGCACAAGCAGGAGTTACGTGAGGGCCCACGGTTGATGGTTATCGAGCAGGTGAATGGATGAGCCCGAGGTTCCAGCTTTAGATGGTCATTGCGGTTTAAATCCAAGCCGGTTCCTCAATTGGGTATGCAAATTGAGAGTCCGCTTTGCCTCAAAAGAAACGACGGAAGATCATGCCTTGATGGTGATTATTCCTGATTGACATACTCTCCATGAAAAATCCAATCTCTCTTTTGATCCTTGCAACCCACCTCCTTTTACACCTTTTTTTTTTCTTCCCCGCCTCAGTCTTCCGTCGCAGCCCTCCGTCGCTCGACCAGGTTGTGAATGGAGATTCCGAGTTTTTGTTTTATTACGAGTCTCAGTTGGTATAAACTCTTCCGATGGAATGGGATTTCTTCTATCCCTTTTCTCCATATTTGCCTAATCGATACACTTCTTTCATTTTCTTTATCTACACAAACTTCCCTTCCATTTAACTTCATGATGAAGAACATCTTGATTCTTTGCACTTTTGCTACTTACTCTTATTTAGCAAAATGATTCGTAAAAGTTATTGGTAGTCAGGATGGCACTCACTCCACTCACAGATCCACGAGGTCGGGATATCATCGACTAGACACTCAGGAGTGAATTAGCAAAGGTTAGCAACGATAAGTTGTCTCGTAGTTTTATTACGAATTCTGACTGAGTGGTGAGTGTCTCTAGACATGTAAACTCTGGTTTAAGAGAAGGGGGGGGGGGGGCATTGGGGTGACAAATACATAGACGTAGTCCGCCTTTGATCATCGTTGTCTTTCAAGGAATCATTAGCGACCTGCACCATATGGGTGTTTGGTAAATTCCTGTGTCAGGAAAACTGGAATCATCCAGAATCGAATGGATTTTTTGCCAGCATGTTAATTTGACTGTTTTACTGTGATTTGTGAGCCACTAACGGAGTAGGTCGGTGCACATCATTTGGGTCACAAGTCACCGTAAACTCACCAGACCAACTACACCCTCATTATCCCTTTCCTGAAAAATGGTTTAATTTTTTTTTTGAACTTTCTGGAACGAGTATGATTAATATGCACCTGTATAAAAAGTAAGGAATTTTCGTTTGGCTTTGGGAAGTCATTTTCTATCCATCTGTCTGTATTATGTTCACCGTCTTACAGTCTGGCCGTCATGGGACTCAGCTACATGAGAAGTATCCAGTTATTATGGCAAGGAACTTGGGTCACGAGTAGGGTATTTGCCCATACACAATCCTGCACTTTATCAGCACCACACATAATGGACTCTTCTATCACCGTTTATCGATTTATTGTTCACCGAGTAGGGAGAAAGGGACATTTGTGGGTTTGTCCGTTCCTTGAAGGAACCCATCTAGAAACGCTGAGTTTTGTTGGTGGATTGTTAAAGATCCAATAATGCCTTTCCATGAAGATCGCGAGTCCCACACTCGCTGGCACCGTTTAAACGAATTATAAATTCCTTGTACCTTCTGTAAAGTGGCCTGCAACTGAGGGAAGACCTGGCCGCATTGTTCTTGTCTTGAAAGTTCTCGACTTGTCCTGGAACCACGATCAATGTGAACAATGTACGTTTCTTGCTGCCGACCACCGTTTGCCAGGGAGACCTAATTCCATGCTATTGAACTAACTCTCTGCAGTTAAAGACCCGCTCCCTTATACCGTCTAAAACTCCCTTCTTCACTTTCGGAAGGCTATGTTCACCAGGATCCTAATCACTTTCGCATTCTGCCGATAAACTTTCTGCACTTATTTATCGATGCCCTTCATAATCTTTCACATCCTGTCAGTATCTCATAATCACTTCTTTATAATGTAAGAACGTCCATCTTCCTTCAGCTGCTCCTCATAAAATAATCCCTCGGCTAGGCCTGGAGATCGATCTAGTCACTCTGAGATGTTGAACCTCTCTATGGCAAGCTACGTCCTTCCTTACCAGATGTGGCAAAGCAAACTGTACACTGCGATTGCGAGGTGAGACCTTTATTTTTTTCTGTCCTACCTCAAGTTGGGCTAGATTTTACGGTACCGTTGTAAACGCTCCATTAGCGTTTTATGCCTGTGTAGTGCTGGACTCTCAATGGTGCTCCATGAGATCATTGCTATTCTTAAAGCTGTTGGCCAAAACATTGATCTCGTAAGATGTTTGCTGAAAGCGGCTGGCCAAAAGATGATTTTCATTATTGTATTTATTTATTATTTATTTATTTGTTTTAACAGCGCGTGTATGAAACCTTGGCATGGGGAGAATGGAATACTCTGATCTGCAGAGGTATGCAAACAATTTATTTTGCTCTTCTTTTGAGGGAATTTTGATTCTGTGTAAAGGAATGAAGAGGTGAGGAATTTTCTGTTTTATATATAGGTCCAAGCTTGGAATGGAGAGTGTACACACATCGACACACACGCACACACGCGATGATGAACCTTATATCGATGGGTTACTAGAGCTTGGGAGAAGTGCCATCACTTCCACGATACTCTGGTACTAGCGACATCATACCAAAGGCGTCCGTCTTTCCTCACCACACTCACGTGGGTATTTTCAGAAGGAATTTGTCTCCCCCATGGATGCCCAACCATGTGGATTGTCCATCGGCTCATCCTTTTAAATACTGCCGTAAAGCAAGAAGGAAAGCATGCCACGGACCATTTTTTAGTCTTTTGGGAAATGACTGCGCCGATTAGGTGCAAGCTCGGGTATGTTATCATCCTGTCTCTGACTGTTCCTTTCTGTGAATAAGATATTTTAAAAAGTTGTGGACGGAGGATGGGTGTTGTGACACTGCCTTAATGATTACATTTTGGTGAAGATCCGGCTACTCAGAAGGTATTTTATAAGTGAATCTTCACCATTTGAAGTGATGGGCGCTTAAAAAAATGATATTCACTTTTCCGTACTTGTGCATCAAACTCGTTTGTATTAACCTTTGATCTCCATAATATAATCAAAAATGTGCGGTGGATAGATGGAAATCATTATTTGGACCATCTATCATATTAATAGCACAAAAAGCATTGAGGTGTCTTATTTTCTTTCTTGGGTCCTGGTGGGTGTCGCACATTGCTGGAGTGTGGGCTTCGCCACGAATACAGTGCTTGTCTAATAGTTTGGTGCAGGATTTACTGTATTTGTTCAGCGTGCAGAGATAGGCGCCCTACTCTTCACAAAGACACCTTGGGATCTTTAACCCCCACAACGAAATGCTAAGCAGACTCAGGAAACCTCAGTTAAACGTCCATCTGAGGAATGGCACATCACATTGATAAGAATCGCCCTGCCCTGGCAACAACACCAGGTTTGACAGTTTACCAGCTGACTGTTGGGGAATGTAACACCGCGCTAGACGGCTCTAAGAAAGATATGCATACATCGCAGGGCTATACCCGGCCAGTCATGAGGTGTGAAAGAAACAGACAATATCTGATTTGGAAAAGGAAAGTCTTCCCACAGCCATATGCACTGTCAAAATCAGATAGTGTTTTGGTCACATAGATTTTTTCAAGTTTCCATTAAAAGCAGTCACTGGCAGCACTCTTTGCCCTTGAATCCCCATCACAAATCGAAGCTGTTAATTTCAAGCTTAACACTGGAAGGGCAATCTCGGTTGAGGCAACCTCCGCCATGCTGAACAGTTTATGTTTTGTATCCCACTGATGATGCTGGATTGGATTCAGAGAACCAAAAATCGAATCTATTTGTTCTTGTTGCCTTCCAAACTCATTCACAATAGTTTTGTCAAAACTCATCCACCAACTTTCTAAAATATCATGCATATATTATATAGTTTTGCCGCAAATCTCTCAATGTGAACGATCCTTGTGAAAATCAAAAATTAACTCGATCGGGATCGTCATCAAAAATCAAAATCAATTCTTCTTGTAACACACCAACCTGTCCACAACTTTTTTGGATATCTTGCTCACATATCAGACAGAAGTGGTGAATCACAACCTCATCACCTGTGGTGAAGGGTAATGAGAAACGCCAGCAAAGATGCCCGTACTTTACAGGCCGGAGCATCGCTTAGCATGATGAGTATGATTAACCATTCATATGGAATGCCTAAAATTTGAGGGGGGAGTGGTGACATGGTTCAGATGGAGTTTTGGGGGAATGTTGATCGGAATTAATGCCATATAAGGAAAAGTCCAGCATCTGGATGGGATTAAAAATTCTTCCAATTTCGATGTATATTAGAAGTCCCTTTTCCTGAAAACAGGTCGAAAAAGGACATTGCAAGCATGGATAAATCATGTCAAAGACTTCTGTTGGTAGTTGGTAATAGGCACTTAGGATTTGCCTTCAACTGTTGTAGGTTCGATTCCGCAGACAGCTTGCTCGGAAACCTGACACCACCCGGCATCTAAATTTGTCCATATAAATGTCCTTAGGTGCCGCTAAGGACCTCCATTAGGTTATAGATACCACCCTCACAGCTAAACCACTGAAAATGGTTTACCAGAATCCAGGATACAGAGGATTTATCGCCAACAAAGGTGTTTGAGGCTAAGGCCTCTTTAGCCCAGGCTGTATTGTTGCTACGACTCCACCTACATATCAAGTTACAAACACTGCAGCCTTATAAATTAGGAAATTCACAGATCAGTCCATTGAAAAATTCATTCTGTCAAACTAAAAAGGACTACCCTATCGCGATTACAATACATGAGGTAAAATGGATCCAAACGGGAGAGATCCGCAATCCAGCAGCCATTGATATCTGAAAGGCCGGTATCACGAACGCACTGCAAAAGGATTTTATTAAGGGGATGAATGTGGAGGAAAGACTCGTCATTTATTAGACAAGAGTCGATGAGTACCTTCCCACCATAATGAACTCCACATATCCTGGTCCATACCGCTCGACGCGCAACAGCGAATTCTTCAAACATCGTTGTCCGAACGTCTTTTGTGAGTGACATTGACTTAACATCAGAGGAATTCCTTTACGTACGGATCTTTAAATCACGATGATGAAATGGCAATATTTATTTCTGAGCAGCAGTTACAAAGCATTCGCAAACTACGTGAAAACGCTAGTAACCAAGGAACGTGCATTAAACCGCCACACGGAGATGGCGATCGGCGTGCCGCATCACAATGAGAAGTTGGTTGAGTATCGTGCGTGTCTACGCTCTTGCGATGGTAGCTGGTTATTTATTATTGCAATGCTAAATTAATTCTTCTACAAGCGGAGGCACTTTTAGCACAGCCTATGTACTTCTGGAACAGCTCAGGAAATGAGGCAGTATTGGTTTTTCGTTTTTTTTCATATGATTAGACATATAACCTGATGGAGAGGCAAGAATGGGTGGCTGCTTATCATAAATAACAGCAAACAAGCATGCCACTCATCTGCTTGCATGCAATCTGTGCTCCTACTGGCACACATGTGTGAAGATCAGATCCTATTGGCAAATTCTGCTGTCGAGACACACACAGGTTGTTGAAGGCAGTCTCATCAGAGCAGGTGAATGGTTCAGGTAAATTTTACCCACATCTGAATGTAAGGTTTACACCTTTGATATATCTTAAATATACATTACAAAAACCTAATTGGTGATTATTTACCACCGACCTCACCATTGCGCATATCCGAGGTACCGTGGCGCTTAATGCAGGTGTATCGTTTGAAGTAAAGGAAGGTTAGCTTGTGTGGTTTTGCACGTTTGAAAAGTGAAACATTAAGCAAAGGGAACTATCCTAAGTTGTCCACCCAAGCGAAGCGGTTTGGACCTGCCGCCACAGTGCCGTCTGGCTCAACGTCTTTACTTTTGGTACCAAATTTTTTGGATGCATGTTGTGACAGGCACACACATGGAAGAAAGTTATTGTGGCTTATAACTTCGCCGAGCTGAAGCACAGCAAATGGCCTACGATGCTGCCTTCCAATCCACTGTTATTTCCAGCTGCTCTGCGCCAGGTACAGAATACCAAACAATGCGGAGTCTGGCATGCAATGCAGATTGTGGTACCGTTCTAGCGAGCGTTTTGGTTTAACTGGGTAATGAGTCTTTAGCACTTTAGAGTTAGCCTGGGTTGTGGAGCTTTTTACTGTAATACAATGTGAAACAGCTTGCTAGTGAACTTTTTGGTGAAAGTAGGTTTACCTGTCTGGTGCCAAGGGGTTTTCGTTCATAATTGTCTGAGCTTTTGTGACATAATTGGGCAAGCAGAGGGCAGCAGATGGAGAAGGTTGTTCTCACCATTGTGTCATCACTGTCATTTCATACTTTCAATGTAAACTGACTAAAATATTGCCCACCCATCCTTCTATCTGCCCACTGCTCTAATTCTGCTTGAGCGAGCAAGTTGAACTACAAGACTCCTGAGATGTCACTAGACAGCGATTTACTTTTTCTGAAGTGTGCTTTCTTTCTGTGTGTGTGTGAGAGACCAACAGTTTATATATCAATGTCATCATTGGCGTGGAACTTGGGACCGGCATCTGATTTGAGTGTTTGGCAGTCAATCTGTACAAACAGCAGTATTGCCTTCCAGCAATGCGGAGCTATGGCTGAAACAGGGATCAATGAGCCGGCTGTCCTTTCCTAGCAATCACGGTGACGTGAAAGATTTTTTTTGTTTGGTATTTAAATTCTGAGTTGGGCTTTGGACGCCAGTACGCATAGCATGGATATTAATCGCCGCTATCCATCTCTCTCTCAAAATCATAACGGCCATGCCCGATATACTGAAAGTACAACAATTATTGTTGTGTAATAGTGGCCATATGAGTCACGGTTGACATCGTACGCTGACTTCCTGACTTTCTTTCCAGTCATCCAACTGCTTGGGTCCAGGGCACATGTCATGGGTTTTCCTTATGGTGACAATTCCGTGCTCCTTGCTGAACTGGTTGTGCTCTTTCTGGCGCGCCTTCAGGTGCTCGTACATCCTTTCATGCCTTGATCATTGTGCATGTTTCCAGCTGTTCCATTCTCGACGTGTTTGAGAGTGATGTATTCGTTTCGTGGTTGTTCTCGATGGAGCCATCGCTGCAACGAACAAACCGCCATGGTATCATAGTGTAATTGTGAGAGTCCGAGGAAGAACGTCGGCCAACGCTGTACATGCGTGCTGAACGAACTTTAATGCAAATCGTCAGTATGGTCTTCCATTTCTGCATGCCACATAACGTTGCTTAGCAACAAGAACATTAATTTTTTTTAGTACAATACAAAATGCTGGAAGCCTCGAATTTTTGACAGAAGGAAATCGAATGCTCTCGAGTAAATACCTATGCAGAAAGAAAATCCATGACATCTCCCAGTGGAGTCCTACTAGGCACTGTGGCTGTTTGCTACACACGTCCTAAGCAGAGCCCGGGAGAGCCAATTCCTTGTTAAGGATACAAGTGAAGGAATCGAGATTTAAATAATGGTGAGCTTTAAGATTTGGCTTATAAATTGATTTGCAACAATTCAACTTTTCTATATGAAGAAGAACATTTGCTGAAGAATGTGCGTTTGAAGAGGATTCAAGATTGGATTGCCGCTCGTCTGTGCCCTGCCTCCGTGCCGTCTTTGTTCCCGCAAAAGATTCAGATATGCTGTTCGGCTGCATGTAAAGAGACTCCATAATGCCTAATGATTTGAATATTTTTTTTTTAAGCTTCTTTCAACAATGTATTGAAATATGTTTTGCCATTTATTTGTTCTTTCGGCATTTCCCTTTACAAAAGGTTCTTATGATGGATTTCTCACCAGATATCTAATGAAATCTACATAGAAAAATTATATAAGTGTCTTTTTAAAAAAAAATTATGGTGAATAGATAATATTTATGGGTCCATCTCAAAAAATCCCTTGATTCCTGAGTTAGTCGTCTCCTACTTTGCTACTTCAATGAAACGACTCGATGCTGGTGAGTTCAACCAAGATTTGGCTCTCGGATATTTGGTAGGCGAAATGTTTGAGCAGAATAGATCTCGTAAGCGGTAAAGTCTGAAGGACTGGGTTTGAGGTCGACAGAAAAGACCAATTAACTGTAAGAGTAATTTAACGATGTTTTCATCATGTTACATAATGGGAAGCGATGAATCCCGACGCCTGACGGTTTTTCGCATGATCTGGCTGGAAACCGTGCAAGCTGCACAAATGTGACATCTTGCGCCACGTAAGCGGTTCCATATAATTGCTTCTGTTGAACCGATGCTGTCATATATTATGAAACTAGATAAGCACACCTCGTGACACAGGTTCTGACTCTGTGCTCATGAGCTTGGGATGGGCCTGGTCTCTGCAGCCAAGCGACAGCTAAACAGGTCATTAACTAAATAGGTTTGTACAAACTATGATTCTTCACATCTTTTATCGATCTCAAGGCATCCTTGACAATTACTACAGCCACCATTAACAAAGAAGTGATAACTACTCGTAAAAAGCGATGGATGACACCAATGGGACATTGATTGACGGTATGCTCACCACATGGGAAGCAAGGAGAAGCTGACGCCTCATGTGTTATCCTTTTGTTGAGTAAAAGCGAAGAAGGGTTGACGCCCCAAACGTTAGCTTATCCTTACTTCCCACAGCGGTTAGCATACCTCGACGTCTTTCTCTTGATTTCCATCCATTGATTGACCGTGTGCTGATGCAAGATCAACAAAAGTTCTCATTTGACTTGTATATTCAAGGTGGCATCGTTCCTAAAACCATGACTGCTTATAGCACCAGTTGTGGCAGCTTTACAATCTAATAGTTTTCCTTCCTTTTATTTTTTCTACATTGGGTGTGGGTTCAAACCCCCAAACGATGCACCGCAGCTTGATCTCTCCGACATCTTCCCCAGAATCCAGTCCATACAAGTGCTGAAAGGGTGGGGGCCAGTACACACCCCAGACGAACTCCAATAACAACTGGAAATAAGTCAGAGATGGTACCACCACATCTCACAGCACTATCAGTACCAGAGTAGAGTTCAG
>CM068957.1:99756112-99775099 GCA_035128595.1 Eptatretus atami | reverse complement strand
CTCCCGCCTCCCGGAGTATATAGTGACGTGTGGTAATGCGTCGCTCTTCCTCACCCCTCCGTGCTCCCCCACCCCTCGTTGCTCCTCCTCCATCTTAATATTCCCGTCAGCGTAGCGATGGGTTGTATTTGTTATTCCACATTATAAAAGGAGCCATGTCTCTCTATCTGTCTGTCTGTCTGTTTGTCTTGTTACTTGTGAAAATCGAAGATTTTTCAAGTATATTGGTTGATATTGTGCGTTATTCTGTCTGTCTGTTTGTCTGTCAATCACCTACAGGTCACAATCTCAAACCAATCTTCAGGAAACTTCACCACATGGTGGAGTTCGTCATAAGCAAAAAGTCTATTGTTTTTGAGGTCAAAAGGTCAACATAGGCCAACGGTCAACAACTTTGTCAAGTTTCTAAAATCCTCAATTTTCACTGAATTCAATCACCAAATCAGGTCACTGAGTTCAACCACCAATTATTTTTCAGGTCAACATCAGCCAAAAAGTCAACATAGGCCAAAGGTCAACAACTTAGGTGGGATTTCTAAAATCCTCAATGTTCATCCCATTGACTTGAAATTTGAAGGGGATTTGCATATCAGGTCACTGAATTCAATGAACAAGTATTTTTGAGGTCAACATAGACCAAAAGATGAACAAAGGTCAAAATGTCAACATCGGCCAAATTTCTAAAATTGTCAGTTTTCATCCGACTCACTTGAAATTTGAAGAGGATTTGCATATTTGGTCATTGAATTCAACCACCAAGTATTTTTTAAGGTCAAATTTGTTTTATGAATTTCGCCATTCTCGTGCTCTGCATGACGTCTCATTCTCGTTTGTCTGTTTGTCGTGCTTTTACTTGAGAACGGATTAACAGACATCAATGAAATCAACGACGGTACAGTAGATTCAGGGAACTCCCAGGAAGGTTTCTGATGTCATAAATAAATAAAGGACGGGTTGTGCACGCGCTACGTGGGCACGTGTGGCAAAACTGAAAACTTTATGAGTTCTCTTATTGGGAACTTCAACGCAGGAGGACGTACAACCCAGCAAGCTTGTGAAATGGGTGCCACCCTATGGTTGTTTGTTTGTTTTTAGCTCACCTGGAATGCAGTTCCGGGGAGCTTATATGGGACGTCCGTCCAACTTCTTCTCTGAAACTACACATACGATTTCGATGAAACTTGACCGCAACCTTCATCAGTCGTGATGGACTGAAGTTTGTTCACGACATTAACAAAATCTGGAAACTCTGCCTGTAAAACACCGGAGATGACAGTTTTTGGCTGGGTCTGGATTCGAACCCAGGCGAGACAGCTTCGAGGCGAGTGTTCGTGCCCCGGTGTAAAGACTTCAAGCACCCCCCTTTCAAGTTACCTCCCGGTAATCTGAAATCGATTTCAAGTTACCCCGGGGGTAGCTGAACCCGATTTCATATTACCCCGCACTTTGACATTACCCCCCTCCCTGATTTAGCTGAAATGATAAATTCTTATGCCCACAACTCATGATACGTTTATTGAATAGAACACGTATAAAACATACAAGATTGAAAGCTCGTCTCAAAGTCTGGAAACATAAAAAATGTAACAAAAATGTTAATTGTATTGGTGGTGGTGGTCGTATGGCAGCTTAGCTGCCGGGGTAGCTATCATTTCTTGAAGCGCGACTGTGTCGCTGATGCAGTGCCCCTCTACCAGTACACACACTGGAACTGGTACTCATTTCGCGACCTCGAAGGATGACAGGCTGAGTCAACCCCAGGTGTATTAATTCAGCGGCCGACGGGGCTTGAACTCAGGACGCTAGGATCCCAAGCCGCCACCCCTTCCCACTGAGCCAACACCAGGCTGCGCACTCAGCCTGTCATCCTTGAGTCGGTGAAATGAGTACCAGTTCCAGTGTGTGTACTGGTAGAGGGGCACTGCATCAGCGACACAGTCGCGCTTCAAGAAATGATAGCTACCCCGGCAGCTAAGCTGCCATACGACACCACCACCACAACGAAATTGTGAATTAAAAATAAGCTGTTTTCATTGCCTTTCTTAACATTGATTTTATTGCGTTGTTACCATAATTGTAAATACTGATGCGGGCCCATAGGTGCGTGGCCGTAGGTGCGTGGCCGTACGTGCAAAAAATTTTTTTTTTTTAAATTGTGACGTCAATAGTGCAGCTCGTGCTTCATCCGTTTCAGCTGCACGACGCCTTGTCAAGAGTCCAGTGTTGTCTGCCAAGGAGCAGCTCGTGCTTCGTCCGATTCTATTGTGCGTGCACGACGCGCAGCTTCGTTCCTTCGCTCTTGTAATGACGACTGGATTGGGGCATTGTTTCAATTATATCGGACCAACCGTATCATAAATGGCCATAACTTGGGAAACACTTGAGAAACAGCTGAAACGGATGAATAAGAACGATATCAAACCTTGAAAAGGCACATACTCAGGTCCCAGCGTCAATTGTGACATCATATTAAAAAAAAAAAAGGAATTGTGATTGATTGTGACGACACTCGTGACGTCATAGCACCGTGTCCTGTCATTGGTTGATCAATAAATGGCCAAACTTGGGAACCACTTGTCCGATTAATATCAAACCTTGAAAAGGCACATACTCAGGTCCCCAGCAATATTCCTGGCAATTTCAATTATATCGGACCAGTGGTTGTCGAGAAACGGCGGTCGCAGACACACACACACACACACACACACACACACACACACACACACACACACACACACACACACACACACACACACACACACACAACACACACACACACACACACACACACACAGACACACACAGACAGACATTGCAGGAATTGATAGAAGAAGTCTGAGTTGGTTAAAAAGTTAAACCAGTTTGTCTATTTGTATCAACTATAGAGAAGGATTTATAAAAGATGGCAAAAAATATAACTGTGTGAGAATACTGATTTCAATTAACAATATTAAAATAAATAATATACAAAATTCACTGCAAACTCTTTAAAGGCTGTCACGTGGTCAGTGGTTTTTCCCTAATTAGTTTTCAATATCAATTAAATTATTATTTTTAAAATAAACATACATAAATAAATGTTTTGAGGGGGGGGGGTGTAATCTGAGATCGTAGGGGGTAGGATGAAATCGATTTCAGATTACCGGGAGGTAGCTTGAAAGGGGGGGGGGGTAGCTTGAAAGGGGGGGGTAGCTGAAGGGGGGTAGCTTGAAAAGGGGGGGGGTAGCTTGAAAGGGGGGGGGTAGCTTGAAAGGGGGGTAGCTGAAAGGGGGGGGTAGCTTGAAAGGGGGGGGGGGGTAGCTTGAAGTTTTCAACGGGCCCTTTACCGTCCCGCCAGCCCCCAGCAAATGCATCAATCAACGTTTGTGTTGATTTCATCTGTTGTTCTACCTGTCCCGCTGACGAGGACCGACACGAGGCTTCACGAGAAACACGAATAAATAATAATATTCTTCCTTTCGATCAATCCAGCGACGGACGAAAACTCCCGCGCTGATGCTCCGCCCAACGAGTGACGTCATGGCTGCAGGGCGGGGCCGTGTGAGCGAGGCCCACGCTGGAGGAGGGGATCGGGATGACAGACGATGGGGGATAATTTGGTAAACGCGCCGCTACAAAGAGAGAGACGCAGAGCCGTGTGCAAGCGCAGGGACCGCAGCTGGCAGGTACGGCTATGTGAGTGGTTGCCAGGACGACGTGTACCCGGACCCTGTAAACGAGTGCGTGACGGGCGGTCTTTGCACCACGTAAAGCTCCGTTTGGGTGGACCCGGAGCTTTTATGTGTCCGTCCGTCCGAGTGAGCGTGTGCATTTCGCCTCGGGTTCCGCGGGTTCCTCCGATGTGGTGTATCCGTGCGCGTCTCCTTGGTTAATCGTCCGTGTGCCTGATTTACTGCTCCTGTGGATGTGCGGGTTTTGGGCGAGGCTCTCTGCGGCACCACGTCGGTCTTCACGCTCGTCTGAGATGCACAGCACGGCACGGCACTATACAGCACGGAAGGAACCCTAGGCTGGGAATATCAGAAGGAACACCACTCCATTGAGTGCTTTGTTTTCCATCAGGTTTCTGGACCAGGTGATTCGGGTGTCGATCTGGCTTGGTGTTGATATCGCATTGCGATTGAATTCGTGAGGTGTATTGGCAGAGCACTGTTGTATACTTGCATTGTTTACACGGTTTTTTTTTTTGTATTTGGCAGCGTTTGTTGAATGCACGTCGAGTCTTGTATGCACAGGTTGGCTCTTTCAACTCTTACCTCGTAATTTGCTTCCTTCGCCCATATCGTCCATCAGCTGGTCATCTGTGAGGAATTTTGTCAACTGTGGTTCCTCCTCAAGGACTTGCTTCGTTGAATTGTCTTGTTCTCACGAATCCCTCGGTCGTGATCAGTGAGTGCTTCCTTCGTCTTTCAGATGGAGATGAACGTTGCACAACAACAACAACCTCTTTAAGCACTGACAGGACCATCTTCGGTCTAGGCCTGGTGAATGATTTTTTGGTTCAGTTATGGTGCAGCAGGCTCCACTACACGTCCTTCTGAATCCTGGGGATTGAGCAAACGGTGCTGATTAATGGAGACTTATTCACAGGAGGACATTCGGTCCATCATACCTGTGCCACACCCCGGACAACTTGAGATGTTGCAGTTGTCTTTTTGAAGACCGTTACTTTTCTTTAAGTTGCTGTTTTTTTTTTTTCTTGTTTGACTTGCAGATTTCTCATCTGCTTCGTCAGAGAGCCCATTCTGATGTTTTTTTACCGCAAGAGTTATCGGTAAACCCACAAACGAGGAAGATTTGCTTGAGAGAAATTGACGTTGAAACGATGAAATTGATTGGAGAAGTTTCCAATCGTTTATCGGGTTTATGGGGAAGGACCTGCAAGACGTGGTCGAGATGGAGTGGGATTGTTGGGAAGATTTTTACAAAATGAGATTTATTCTACTTCCGCCAGCACTGTACCACAAAGCACTATCCGATAAGAACCTATCTTCAGTTATCCTGTAGGATTATAAAAGCTTGAACTTGGCAACCCATCTCAGACGGATGTTCTCGACTAATGGATGTGATTGCAAATTGAGAAACTTGGAAGAGGATTAAATAAGAGGTGGGGGACACCTGAGCTTGAGTGAGGTGCACAAGAGAGTTACGTGAGGGCCCACGGTATGATAGTTATCGAGCAGGTGAATGGATGAGCCCGAGGTTCCAGCTTTAGATGGGTTCATGCGGTTTAATCCAAGCCGGTTCTCATTTTGGAGAAAATTGAGAGCCCTTTGCCTCAAAAGAACGAACGGAAGATTCATTGCCATTGATGGTGATTATTCCCGATTGACATTCTCTCCCATGAAAAATCCCAATCTCTCCTTTTGATCCTTGCCACCTCCTTTTACACATTTTTTTTCTTCCCCTCCTCTGTCGACCAGGTTGTGAATGGAGATTCCGAGTGTTTGTTTTATTACGAGTCTCAGTTTGTATAAACGCTTCGATGGAGCATGGGATTCTTCTATCACCTTTTCTCCATATTTGCCTAATCGATACTACTTCTTTCATTTTCTTTATCTACACAACTTCCCTTCCATTAACTTCGTGGATGAAGGAACATCCTTGATTCTTTGCACTTTTGCTACTTACTCTTATTTACAAATGATCGTAAAAGTTATTGGTAGTCAGGATGGGCACCTCACTCCACTCAAGATCCATGAGGTCGTGATCATCATCGACTAGACACTCAGGAGTGACTAGCAAGGTTAGCAACGAGTAGTTGTCTCGTAGTTTTAACAGAATTCTGAATGAGTGGTGAGTGTTCTAGACATGTTCACTCTGGTTGTAAGAGAAGGGGGGGGGGGCATTGGGGTGACAAATACATGAGACGTAGTCCGCCTTTTCCATCATGTTGGTTTTAAGGAATCCATTAGCGACCTGCACCATGATTGTGTTTGGTAAATTCTGTGTCATGGAAACTTGAATCCATCCCAGAATCAGAATGGATTTTGCCAGCATGTTTAATTTGACTTGTTTTACTGTGATTTGTGAGACACTAACGGAGGTAGGTCGGTGCACATCATTTGTCACACGCACACAAGTCACCGTTAAACTCGGACCATACACCTCATTATCCCTTTCCATGAAAAATGGTTTTAATTTTTGTTTTTTTGAACCTTTCTGGAAACTCGAGTATGATTATATTGCACTCTGTATATAAAAGTAAGGAATTTTCGTTTGGCTTTGGGAATGTCATTTCTATCCATCTGTCTGATTAATGTTCCACGTCTTACAGTCTGCCGTCATGGGACTCAGCTACATGAGAAGTATCCAGTTATTTTATGCAAGAAACTTGGGTCCACGAGTAGGGTATTTGCCCATAATGCCTGCACTTTATCAGCACCACATGAATTGACTCTATCAGTTTATCGAATTTATTTCACCGAGTAGGGAGAAAGGGGACATTGTGGTTGTCGTTCCTTGAAGGACCCATCTAGAAGCGCTGGTTGTTGTTGGTGGTTGTTAAAGATCCAATAATGCCTTTCATGAAGAGTCGGCGAGTCATCGCTGGCACCTTTAAACGAATTACAAATTCTTGCTACCTTCTGTCAAAGTGGCCTGCAACTGAGGGCGACCTGGCCGTCATTGGTTCTTGTCTTGAAATGTTTCTCGACTTGTCCTGGACCCCCCGATCCAATGTGAACCTATGTACTGTTTCTGCTGCCACCACCTTTCCAGGGAGACCAATTCCATGCATGAACTACTCTCTGAGTTAAAGACCCCTCCCTTACTACCGTCTAAACTCCCCTCTTCTTCACTTTCAAGCTATGTCACCAGGTCCTATCACTTTCCATTCTGCCGATAAACTCTTCTGCACTTATTTTATCGATGCCCTTCATAATCTTCAACATCTCTGTCAGATCTCCTCATAATCACCTTCTTTATAATGTAAGAAGTCCCATCTCCTTCAGCTGCTCCTCATAACCTAATCTCGCTAGGCCTGGAATCGATCTAGTCACTCTATGTTGAACCCTCTCTATGGCAGCTACGCCCTTCTTCAGATGTGGCAAGAAAAACTGTACACTCGATTCGAGGTGAGACCTTTATTTTTTTTGTCCTACCTCAAGTTGGGCTAGATTTTACCGGTACATCTGTAAACCTCCATTAGCGTGTATGCTGTGTAGTGCTGGAACTCTCAATGGTGCTCATGAGGAATCATTGTATTCTTAGCTGTGGCCAAAACATTGATGTCGGTAACATGTTTGCTGAAGCTGGCTGCCAAGATGATTTCATGATTTCATTATTTATTTATTTATTTATTTGTTTTACAGCGCGTGCTTGAAACCTTGGCATGGGGAGAAGGAATACTTGATCTGCAGAGGTATGCACAATTTATTTTGCTCTTCTTTTGAGGGAATTTTGATTTGTGTAAAGGAATGAAGAGGTGAGGGATTTTTCTGTTTTATATAAGGTCCAAGGCTTGGAATGGAGAGTGTACACACACACACACACGCTGATGAGAACCCTTAACATGGTTACTGAGCTTGGGGGGAAGTGCCATCACTTCCCACGATACTCTGGTACTAGCGACATCATACCAATGGCGCCGTCTTTCTCACCACACTCAGTGGGGTATTTCCTCAGGAGGAATTTCGTCCTCCCCATGGATGCCAACCAATGTGGATTGTCCATGCTCTATCCTTTTAAATACTGACCGTCAAGCAAGGAAGAAAGCAGCACGGACCATTTTTAAAGTCTTTGGAATGACTCGGCCGGATAGGTGCAGCTTCGGGTTATGTTTTCATCCCTGTCTCTGACTGTCTGTTTTTCTGTGAATAAGATATTTCAAAAAAGTTGTGGACAGGATGGGTGTGTGACACTGCCTTAATGATTACATTTTGGTGAAGATCCGGCTACTAGAGGTATTTTATAAGTGAATCTTCACCATTGAGTGATGGGGCTAAAAATGATATTCACTTTTCTGTACTTGTGCATCAACTCGTTTGTATTAACCTTTGATCTCCATAATATAATCAAAAATGTGCGGTGGATAGATGGAAATTCATATATTGGGACCATCTACATATTATAAGCACAAAAGAGCATTGAGGTGTCTTATTTTCTTTCTTGTGCCTGTGGGTTCGCAACATTGCTCCGAGTGTGGCTGTGCCACGAATACAGTGCTTGTTGTAGTTTGGTGCAGGAATTTGTAATTTGTTCAGGGTGCCAGCGATAGGCCGCCTACTCTTCACAAGACACCTTGGGATCTTTAACCCCCACCAACGAATGCTAGCAGACAGGAAACTCAGTTTAACGTCCATCTGAGGAATGGCACACACATTGATGAATCGCCCTGCCTGCGAAACACCAGGTTGACAGTTTACAGCTGTGTTGGGAATCGAACCCGCGCTAGACGGCTCATAAGAAAGTATGCATACATCCAGGCTATCCCGCCAGTCCATTGAGGTGTGAAAGAAAGACAATATCTGATTTGGAAAAGGCAAAGTTTCCACACCATGATCCACTGTCCAAAATAGATAGTGTTTTGGTCACATAGATTTACAAGTTTCCATTAAAAGCAGTCATGGGCAGCACTCTTTTTGCCCTTGAATCCCCATCAGCAAATCGAAGCTGTTAATTTCAAGCTTAAACTGGAAGGGCACTCGGTTGAGGCATACCTCCGCCATGCTGAACAGTTTATGTTTTGTATCCCACTGATATGCTGGATCTGGATTCAGAACTGAACCAAAATCGAATCTATTTGTTCTTGTTGCCTTACAAACTCATTCACAAAGTTTTGTCAAAACTCATCCACAACTTTCTAAAATATCATGCTATATATATATAGTTTTTGCCCAAATCTCTCAATGGTGAAGAATCACTTTGAAAATCAAAAATTCTCGGATCGGGATCGTCATCAAAATCAAATAAATTCTTCCTTGTAACACACTAAACCTGTCCACAACTTTTTTGGATATCTTGCTCACAGACAGACAGACAGTGGTGAATCACAACCTCCATCCACCTTTGGTGGTGAAGGTAATGAGAAAGCCAGCAAAGATGCACGTACTTTACAGGCCGTACATCGTTAGCATGATGAGTAGATTAACCATTCATATGGAATGCTAAATTTGAGGGGGGAGTGGTGATGGTTCAGATGGGAGTTTGGGGGAATGTGATGGGAATAAGCCATGAAGGAAAAGTCACATCTGGATGGGGATTAAAATTCTTCCAATTTGCGATGTAATATGTAGAAGTCCCTTTTCCCTGAAAACAGGTCGAAAAAGGAAATTGCAGATTGAAAATCATGTCAAAAGCTATCTGTTGGAGTTGGTAAAGCCTTGATTTGCCTTCACTGTTGTAGGTTCGATTCCCACAGCTGCTCGGAAACCTGACACCACCGCATCTAAATTGTCCATATAAATGTCACTTAGGTGCCCTAAGGACCTCCATTAGGTTATGAGATGACCACCCCCACCTAAACCACTGAAATGGTTTACAGAGTCCAGGATAAGAGGATATTTATCGCCAACAAAGGTGTTTGAGGCTAAGAGCCTCTTTAGCCAGGCTGTATTGTTGCTATGTCATCTACATTATCAAGTTACAAAACACAGCCTTATAAATTAGGAATTCACATGATCAGTCATTGGAAAAATTCATCTGCAAACTAAAAAGGAGCAACCACAGCGAATTAAATACATGAGGTAAATATGGATCCAAACGGGAGAGATCCCAATCCAAGCATGCCATTGATATCTGAAAAGGCCGGTATCACGAACCACCTGCAAAAGGCCATTTTAATTTAGAGGGGATGATGGGAGGAAAGACTCGTCCATTTTATTTGCAGAGTCGATGAAGTACCTTCCCACCAAATGAACTCCACATATCTGGGTCCAACCGAACGCAATTCCCTTCAAACATCGTTGTCCGAACGTCTTGTCGAGTGACATTGACTTAACATCAGAGGAATTCTTACGACGGATCTTTAACACGATCGATGAAATGGCATATATTTCTGAGCAGCAGTTACAAAGCATTGCAAACTCGTGGAAAAGCTAGAACCAGATGACGTGCATTAAACCGCCACACGGAGGATGGCGATCGGCAGTCGCAGCAAAATGAGAAGTTGGTTCGAGTAATGTGCGGTCTACGCTCTTGCGATGGGAGCTGGTTATTTGTTAATGCAATGCCTAAATTATTTCTTCTACAAGCGGAGGCACTTTTAGCACAGCCTATGTACTCTGGAGCTCAGGAATGAGGCAGTATTGGTTTTTCGGTTTTTTTTCATATTGATTAGACATAAACCTGATGGAGAGGCAGAATGGGTGGCTGCCTTATCATACGCAAACAAGCATGCCACTTCTGCTTGCATGCAATCTTGTGCTCCTACTGGCACATGTGTGAAGATGCAGATCATTGGAAATTCTCGTGTCGAGACACCACAAGGTTGTGAAGCAGTCTCATAGAGCAGGATGAATGGTTCCGGTACAATTTGACCACATCTGAATGTAAGGTTTACACCCTTTGATAACTTGTAATATACATTACAAAAACCTAATTGGTGATTGTTTACCACCACCCCACCATTGCGCAACCGAGGTACCGGCGCTGATGCAGGTGTGACGTTTGTAAGTAAAGGAGGTTAGCTTGTGTGGTTTTGCACGTTGAAAGTGAACATTAAGCAAAGGGAACTATCCTAAGTTGTCCTACCGAAGCCGGTTGGACCTGCCGCCCAGTGTCTGGCTCACGTACTTTTGGACCAAATTTCTATTGGTGCAGTTGGCAGGCCAGCATGGGAAGAAGTTATTGTGGCTTAAACTTGCGAGCTGAGCACAGCAAAATGGCCTCGATGGCTGCCTTCCAATCCACTGTTATTTCAGCTGCTCTGCGCCAGGTACAAATACCAACATGCGGAGCTGGCATGCAATGCAGATTGGGTACCGTTCTAGTGAGCGTTTGGTTAACTGGGTAATGAGTCTTTTAGCACTGAGTTAGCCTGGGTTGTGGAGCTTTTACTGGGTAATACAAGTGAAAGCTTTGCTAGTGAAACTTTTGTTGTGAGTAGGTTACCTGTCTGGTTGCCAGGGTTTGTTCCAATAATTGTCTGAGCCTTTGTGACATATTGGGCAGCAGAGGGCAGCAGAGGAGAAGGTTGTCTCACATTGTGTCATCCACTGTCATTTCATACTTTCAATGTAATGACTAAAATATGCCCCCACCCTCCTTCCACCTGCCACTGCTCTAATCTGGCTTGAGGCGAGCAAGTTGAACATCAAAGCTCCTGAGATGTCATGAACAGCGAGTTTACCTTTTTTGTGAAGTGTGCTTTCTTTCTGTGTGTGTGAATGACCACAGTTATATATCAATGTCACCACGTGGAAACTTGGGACCATCTGATTTGATTTTGCAGTCAAATCTGTACAAACAGCAGATGCTTCCAGCAATGGGAGCTATGGCTTGAAACAAAAGGGATCAATGAGCCGGCTGTCCTTCCTGCAATCACGTGGACGTGAAAGATGTTTTTTTTGTTTGTTTTAAAATCTGAGTTGGGCTTTGGACCAGTACGTAGCATGGATATATAATCGCCGCTATCCATCTCTCTCTCAAATCATAACAGCCATGCCGATATACTTGGCAAGTACAACAATTATTGTTGTGTAAATAGTGCCATATGAGTTCAGGTTGACATCGACCTGACTCCTGACTTCTTTCCAGTCATCCCAACTGCATTGGGCCACCAGGGCACATGTGGCATGGGTTCCTATATGGTGACAATTCCGTGCTCCTTTGCTGAACTGGTTGTGCTCTTTCTGGGCGCGCCTTCAGGTGCTCGTACATTCTTCATCATTGATCATTGCATGTTTCCAGCTTGTTCCATTCTCGAGTGTTTTGAAGTCATTATCGTTTCTGTTGTTCTTGATGGAGCCATCGCTGCACGAACCAGCCGCATGGATCATAGTTCTATGTGAGAGTCGAGGAAGAGTCGGAAGCTGTCATGCGTGTGAACGAACTTTATGCAAATCGTGTATGGTTCTTCATCTTCATCATAAACGTTGCTTAGCAACAAGACATTAATTTTTTTGTAATAAAAAAAATGCTGGCAGACTCGATTATTTGAGAAGGAAATGATGCTCTCGAGTAAATCCCACGCAGAAAGAAATCTGACATCTCCCAGTGGAGTCCTACCACTTGTGGGCCTGTTGCTACAGTCCTAAGGAGCCGGGGAGGCCAATTCCTTGTTAAGATACAAGTGAAGGAATCGAGATTTAAATGGTGAGCTTTAAGATTTGCTTATAAGATTGATTTGCAACAAGTTCAACTTTTTCTAATGATAGAAGAACATTTGCTGAAGATGTGCGTTGAAGCAGGATTCAGATTGGATTTGCCGCTCGTCTGTGCTGCCTCCGTTGCCAGTCTTTGTTCCGCAAAGATTCAGATATGCTGTTCGGCCTGCATGTAAAGAGACTTCCATAATGCTATGATTTGAATATTTTTTTTTTAAGCTTCTTTCACAATGTATTGAAATATGTTTTGCCATTTATTTGTTCTTTGGCATTTCCCTTTACAAAAGGTTCTTATGAGATTCTCACCAGATATCTATGAAATCTCTAGAAAAATTATATAAGTGTCTTTTAAAAAAAAATTATGGGTGAATAGATAATATTTTATGGGTCCATCTCAAAAAATCCCTTGATTCCTGAGTTAGCGTCTCCTACCTTTGCTAACTTCAATTGGAAACGACTCGATGCTGGTGAGTTCAACCAAGATTTGCTCTCGGAATATTTGGAGGCGAAATGTTTGAGCAGAATAGATCTCGTAGCGGTAAAGTCTGAAGGACTGGTTGAGGTCACAGAAAAGACCATTAACTGTAGAGTATTTAACGATGTTTCATCATGTACATAATGGGAAGCGATGAATCCTGACGCCTGACGGTTTTTCGCATGATCTTGGCTGAAATCCGTGCAAGCTGCACAAATGTGACATCTTGCGCAACGTAAGCCGGTTCCATATAATTTGCTTCTGTTGAAGCCGATGCTGTCATATATTATGAAACTAAGATAAGCACACCTCGTGACACAGGTCTGACTCTGTGTGCCATTCGAGCTGGGATGGGCCTGGTCTCTGCAGCCAGGACAGCTAAACAGGTCAGTTAACTAATAGGTATTGTACAAACTATGATTCTTCACATCTTTTATCGACTCAAGCATCCTTGACAATTACTACAGCCATTCATTAACAAAGAAGTGATAACTACTCGTAAAAACGATGGATGACACCAATGGGACATTGATTGAGGTATGCTCACCACCATGGGAAGCAAGGAGAAGCTGACGCCTCATGTGTTATCCTTTTGTTGGAGTAAAAGCGAAGAAGGGTTGACGCCCAAAACGTTAGCTTATCCTTACTTCCCACAGCAGTTAGCATACCTCGATCGTCTTTCTCTTGATTTCATCCATTGATTGACCTGTGTGCCGATGCAGATCAACAGAAGTTCTTCATTTGACTTGTATATTCAAGGTGTCATGGTTCAAAACCATGACTGCTTATAGCACCAGTGTGGCAGCTTTACAATCTAATAGTTTTCTTTCCTTTTATTTTTTTCTATTGGGTTGTGGGGTTCAAACCTGGTGTCTTAACATCTTAAGTTCAGAGGTGAACTTGTTCCTGAGATGTTTGACATCATCTTACTGTAAATTTCCACCGCTGTGAAATAAACGGTTTATTTTCACCTCAACCTTTCTAAAAAAAAAATTCAGCACTGTCAGATCCCAACATTCGCGGACCCCGTGTATTCATGGGTCATAAAGTGTGACCTGCTTTTACATTCTCGCTTTGCGTATTGTTTTTTTAATAAATACACTTTAGGGTTGGTCTCCTATATTCACTGCCGCTGATATTAATTCAGCCTGGGAATTCTTCCACAGAAAACTGCTCTCTCTTATGCACAGATTCAGCCCAGCTCATCTTCAATTATCTTATCCATCCTCCTGCTCTTGGTTCTCTGAGTCTTGTGGTGAGGTAGTTGCTTAAAAAAAAATTGCATTCTCCTGGAAGGCAAATCCAACTGAAGACAACCTCATATCATTCCACAAAGCCCACAACAAGTGTGTCTACTTTCAAGAGAGCCAAAAAACATCGTCTGTCCAATCTCAAGAATGAGCTTTCAAACTTGTCTCCCTCCTCAAAAACCTGGTGGTGCCTTGTTAAGTCCGTCTGTGGTGTATGCTCCCTTTCCATCCCTTCCCTCACTTCAAATGGCACCACAGCCATCTCTGCTCATGAGAAGGCTGAATGTCTCAATTCTGTGTTTGCTTCAAAATCTTGTCCCAAACTCCTCCCTATCTGTACCCATTCTTCCCAGTCATATCCAATTGCTCCTGAATTCTGTGTCTTTTGCACCACAAAAGGGGAAAAGTTTCTGGCAACCCTCGACTCTGACTGCAACCGGACCAATCGACATCAACTCATGTGTCCTAAAAGCCTGCTCTGCTGCTCTTGCACTTCCTCTTTCTGTCCTTTTCATCCTGTCATTTGCCCTTGGTCATCTTCCATCTGTTTGGAAATCGGCCAACATCACTGGACGACATAAAAAAGTGCAAAAACTAATCTCCTTAACTACAGACCAATTGATTTCCTTCCAATCATCAGCAAGGTCATGCAATCTATCATCGCAGTAGATTTAGTCATTCCTTTTCTCCAACAGCCTCATTTCAGATCATCAATTCGGATTCAGACCTGGTCACTCTACCTTGGACATGCTATTTCTACTCTCCCAATGGATGGAACCCCTCAATATCAAGCAGGAGATCAGGGCCATCTCTCTGGACATATCTCGAGCTTTCAATGCAGTCTGGCATCCCGCCTTGCTCTCCAAACTGTCTGCCTATGGAATCCAAGGTCAACTCCACTCTTGGATGACTGACTTCCTCCACTCTCGTATACAACGCGTGGCTGGCTCTCAACGGAACCCTTCCATCTCCTCTTCCTGTCAAGGCTGGAGTACCGCAAGGCAATGTTCTAGGCCCCATATTAGTCCTAATCTTCATCAATGATCTCACTGACTGTGGAAAATCCTCTTTCTCTTTGCTGATGACCACTCTCTGCTGTTATATCCCTCATCCTTCTGACAGACAGGCAGTCAGCCTCTTCCCTCTCCTCAGGCCTTGACAAAATCACAAACTGGTCAACCATAATTTTTCTGATATATCCATATTGTCCACCCTTTGCATTCTCCTTTACCCCTCATCTTTACCTTCATCCCTTGTTTGTCCATCTCTGTTTACTTTCTCCCTCCACCCTACTGTAATGGTGTGTTGTGTCCTGATTTATTCTGTGTCATCGCTCTTCCATGAGCCTAGACCTTGTTAAAAATAATAGAAAAAAAAAATCAACAATGCCCTGATATTTGCGGCATTTTTCAGGAACTTATCACCCGCGAATGTCGGCCTCCAACAGTATTTTACAATCATCCATACCGTCAGGTGCATTTTGTTTTTGGCTCATTGGCTCTGGAAGAAGACCCACCCAGTGTTCAATCAGGCCTTGTTTATTTATATTCAATCTAGCATTCAGTGGTATTTGTCCACATGATGGATTTTCCACTCAAGTTGAAGGTGAGATGGTTGTGTTTTCGCGCTCTGAGTCTGAGCTTCACAGAGCTTGTTGCATTGTGCGTTTTTGTGGAGAACCGTTAAACTTCCCAGATTTGCATTCCATTTGTTGACCTTTCTAAAGGTTTTATTTGAAAGGGCATTTTATATCCATTTCTCACACCAGCTTGAATGTTCACAGTGTGCCAAGGTGCCAAAGGATATGAGTTTTGAGTTTCCTTTGGTACGTTGAACCCTACTGACTGACTATAAGTCTAGGACAAATTTTGAAAAAAGACCTTTTAAAAGGTAGTTGGAAGCATTTCATGTTAATGATTGGCATTCAGGCTCACTTTGTATTGTAGGATGTGCTGACTTTGATTAAAGTGTTTGCCACATTAGATTCTGTGTTTTTAACCCTTTAATTGCCGACTCAAAATAATGGCTCATTTTCTCAAAATAACGGACTGTGAGAAGTTCAGAATATGTATTAACCCCACGTCCGGTACAATTCAAAATGACCACTCAGGCAATACTTAATGATTTGCAATAAAAGTCCAGTGAAGATTGGTATTGAGTTCCAGATAAATTATGTATGTCACGCCTCCAAAATGGTCTGACATACACTGGCTTGGCTATGACATGTGCTACCTTCGGTACATGGGAATCTTAGTCAGCTGCAACGCATACTGAGGCAGCCATTGGTGCACCCGCACGACACGAGCTCAGAACATGCTTTTGAATTTGGAGGGAGGGACAGTAAGCATGGCACCAGCTTCTCGTCTTTATGATTCCTGCCCATGGATGGAACACATGGGAGATGTGGATGGAGAGAGTGGGACTGGTTCCAGCCACTTGCTTGGTAATGCGCATGCATAATGTGGAATCGTGCTGCATCAGATGTTTGAGGTAGTTTCTTGAGACCACCCCAGAATAGCTAGACTCATGCCTCATCACAACTGTTTATATTTGGTACTCCATGCACTTTGTAGATGAAAACCTTGGATGATTTGATGACATCATAGGTAATTTCACCTTTGCCTAGACTGTCCAACAGGTCATGGTGTTCCTTCAACAATGGCCAAGTAGTCGACTTGCTGTGACCAAAGAGTTGAGACGTGCTGTCGTACCTCCTTAAGGAATGAAAGCCAAGTATCGCATCAACTTGAGGGGCTGTCAAGTGCTTTTGAACATTGTGCACTGGAATAAACTTGGGGGTCTTGGCAGTGTCAGTTTTCATCCACAAATATGAACATGGCATTTTGTCATTGGCCAGCAATAGCAGCAGTCCATCAGTGTCACACATTGACATGACTGTCGAGTCCTCATTGGCATGAAGGCAGTGGAGTACAAGACTGGTATCAGCCTCCTCGTGATCCACTTCAAGTGCTGTTACATCAAACTCCGGGTCTGAACTCTTCACCGTTGTAGGTTCTGCAAATCCTCCAGAGCCGACAATTTTGTTTGTAAGGCTGGATTCAATAAAGTGATCAGATAGAAACAAGGCAAGATCTTTGTTTTCTTCCAGTACCGTAACATTTACCAGTTTGCTGGTAGCGGTACTGTGCGACTTCCTTGACGATGTCTCACAGGTTGTAAGTCGTGTTTGCGTTTCACTATTGTGCCTGCTTTGATGGAGTCTTTCCAACATCTATCAAATGCTATAGCGATCCTGTCATAGGCTTCTCCCATGTTGTATACCATTTTGGCAAATATTTCTGCATATTCAACAAACGTCGTTTTGTCTGTTTGTTTTCCCAGAGCCATCACCAATGCTTGGCCATCAATAACTAAGCAGGTTATTCCACTTAAGTCTTAAAGCCACAGTTTTTGGGATCGTAACATCAGTGGTTTGCACTTTGGTTATTAGTGACTTGGGCCCAAAAAAGGTTGGGTTTCCAGTAACATGCTACTCAATGAATGGGGTTGGTCGGTAGGGATTTTTTTTATTTTTTGGACGTGTTTAAATGGAAGCAATGCAGAATTTCAGATTCTACATTATTTCAACTAGTATGTTGATAGTTGAAAAGACATAAAATCATGAACTTTAACATGTCCATCTTGAGACACAAAATTTGGAGTAAAACATTTGTGAACACAAGTCAGAGGATTAAATGACACCAATTTAGTATCTCTGCTCGGTTTCCCTTAAACAGTGAAGCTGGTCTCAGCAGTGATAAAGACAGCACATCATTAGCATGCTCAACAGGACATATGAAGGAATTGAAGAATATGAATCTCCATTCTTCATCCCTCAAAATCTTGTATGTTTAGATATTAGACTCTTTCCAGTGACACAAATCCTAGATTATGCCCTTTTGGGCATCCATGAAGTATATACTCTTCAAAAAGAAACTTTAACCTACTCCCCTACCCCACCCCCAACTGATGCACTTTAAATTTAATCTGCATAATCCGGCAACATCGCAATTGTTATAACCCCCCCCCCCCACCACCCAGATACCCCTTCTCTTCTCCCCTCCAAATGCTCCCCCTTCCCCTCATCTCCCCACTCCCCCCTCATCTCTCTGCTCCCCCCTCCTCCCCTGTATTCCTATCAGCCAAGCGACAGGTGGTATTTGCGGTATAAAAAATGTATAAATACTGTTTGCAGGTATAAACAGACCGCTCCCCCAAACAAAGTACAGTGTCATCTATTAAAGGTACACACGAAACTGAGATAATAACAGGATCTTGCAATCTCTCTTACTTTGTAACAAAACTGGCTTAAAATGATTTTCTCTAAATTCAGTTCTGTATTTTAAAATATTAGTTTACACCTCCTTTTTGATTTTAGACCTACAGTCGGGCCCAAAAGTTTGCATACACTTGAGCAGAATACAGTTGACTTCCATTTATACCTCTTTTCTCTATCAATTAATCATTAATTCTTTCATTCCTAGAAACAATTTACCATTTTCTCCCTTATGTCTATCAAAGGTTTCTGCAACTTTTGTACTTTGGATGATTTTATTCAGTTTCATTCATGATGTGACACAAATAGCGGGTCAAAACTTTACATACAGCACACTCTAATATTGTCTAATACTTTGTTGCATAGCCTTTAACCTTTAGAGCTTCAGTCAGTCTTACAGGATAACCATCAATCAGCTTCTTACAATTCTCTGAAGGTATTTTAACCCATTCTTGTTGACGGTGTTGGTAGAGTTCAGTCAAATTGGTGGGTTTCTTCTTTTGCACTGTCTTTTTCAATTCAGTCCACAAATTCTCCATTGGATTCAAGTCCAGGCTTTGAGCTGGCCATTCCAAAACATCAACCTTGTTCTGCTGAAGCCATCCAGCATTTAACTTGGAAGTATGCTGTGGGTCGTTGTCATGTAGGAAGGTCCAACGACGTCCGAGGTTCAGCTTTCAAGTGGACTGCTTCAGGTTCCCTTGGAGAATTTCCAAGTAG
>CM068957.1:99704208-99725079 GCA_035128595.1 Eptatretus atami | reverse complement strand
TCAGATGTGAAAAAAAAAACGGAGAAAAGAAAGCCGAAGAAATTATTGTGCGTAATCTTCTAAACACAATTTTATTTCTTAATGAACACTGAAGTATTAGATCAAAATGGCGATGTTTATTTTATGCTTAAAAATAAATCATTCTTTGTGTATACTAAATGTTTGAGATTTTTCAATAAATCATTTTGAAGAAGAAAAAAAGATAGCTCCAGCGAACTATACCACTGAGGTTGTTTGCATTGATCAAATTCTCCCAAAGAGTACTTGACTAAATCTGGAATTGATTTTTTAATAATTTTTTCTTTGCCCGATTTTAACGAAACTTGATACTGCACACCGCAGGAGAATGTTGAGTAAGGTGGCACTAAAATATTTGTGCTATCCTGTACCATTTTGGCTGTATTTCGGGAACATACATGCATACATGCATACATACATACATACATACATGCATACATACATACAAGATGAGAGTTTTAGTAATATATATATTACGCACACGCACACGCACACACACACACAGCTCGATCAGTCCGTGAAGCCTTGTGACTATGTCTATTAATTATGTACTGTTTGAACGTCAGTTGCACTTTGACTTCACACATGTACGTCTATTAATTATGTACTATTAGAATGTACCTTTTGACCCTTTGGAATGTACTGTTAAGACCCCTTTGACCATTGAAGATCCTTAATATGCCTAAGACCTAAAATACCCAGAGGATCAAAGACTCTTCGACCCATTTTACCTTTTAAGACCCTTTCAACACTTTAGACCCCTTTAGTTCCCTTCACCCTTTCGACCTTTTATACCCTTTTGACCCCTAGAACCTTTAGACTTTTATGCCGCTTAAGTCCCTTTTGATGCTTTTGACTATCACACCATTTGGACCCCTACACCCTTCAGACAGATGAGACAGCTTTGAACTTTAGACCACTTGGACCTTTTTATATTACAAATAAATATAATATCACCAATATTTCAAATAAATTTGTCGAAAAGAAATGTTTGTATTATGATTGGTGTAAATCCTGACACCACAGCAAATCTGTGATGTAAATCTCTAACGATGTGTGGAGAGGCTAGCGTAGCGAGCTGATCCACGCTAGTGATGTTATAAATAAGTGAATCGGATTGTTTATCATAGAATCAACACTGTACCTTGGCACAGCTTGGGCATGACCTGAAGGCACTTCTTTCCCATCAAATAAGGAAAAACCAACATCATGTCTTTATCAGAGTTCACCCGTAACCTTTGACTTCATATTTAAGCTTTGACATGCTTTGAAGGCACAAAGTTCACCTTTTAATGTACAATGATTAACTTTGATATTTTTTTTGTTTTGAAAGTCTAGATAAGTGCTGCTTTATCATATTTGTTAATTTTTGCACATTGTTTAGTTATTGTATCAATATACAATGGTATCCACATTTCTCCAGGCTATAACGAATGAAGTAAGCCTTGGTTGTTTAAATGTTTTTGGTGGGTTTCCTAGCTTGTTTCATTGCGGTCACTTGATAATGATAAACAGGATCCCTGAGAAATCACGATTATTGAAAATGACTCCTCGCTCCCATTCTCCATGATAATTGCTCAAGGCTTGGGAACAGGCATTCGAGTTAAGTAGTAAGGAGAGTCGCTTTGCCAGCACACATGGATGTGAAGGGTGGAATTGGGCAGCCTTCCAATCTCGACTTTTGCATTCCTGAGCGTTTACTTCAAGAAAACCACACGGCTGATTTTGAGCCTTGTAAATTGTTAAATAAGGCAGAAATGACTCGCTGGTTCTTTACAACAGGCCTGGTGCATTGGCAGCTGGCACAAACTTGCTTTAGTGGCAGGAAACAGTAAATTGTTAAGGATTAATAAGCATGACAAATTAATTTTCTTTTTATTACTGTTTGTGCTGTTTCTTAGGCTACAGTGTGTTGTGCAGATAAACTATCTGCTCCTGCATCATAAAAAAGCACTTACTGTTTTGTATATTATTGCCTGTCCTTGATCATACAGAATGCTTACAAGAATGATTTAATCTGCAAGGGCCTAGCACAGCAAGCCATTACCTTGGCTTTAAGATTGGCCGATGGGTAAAATTTAGAACATCAACTGAGATGGTCTTCCAGAGGGTTGGTTCATATTGGTTGGTTGGATTAAGTCAAAGGGCTGCTGGTGGTACATGGTAAAAACCATGATTGTTACCAAATGTAACATACTGCCACGCACCTCAGCGGTAGTTTTAAACACACCAAAGGTGGAGCTCTTACAATGCAAGCTCGGATGGTTGAACTGCCGAGCGGAAACTCGTTACCTTGAACTTTTATTAAATGGTTTAATTTGGACCTTGATTATACCATGGATGTGAAAAGGTGACACTGCCTTGATTATTTTGCAGTCTTGACAGGATGGTGCAGAGCTAACATGGAGCCAGTGATTTTCCGTGATCGTGCAAAACGGACGGAATTTACGGAATCGGTGACTTGAAACGGAAAACTGAACCTGACACGGGGAAAAAAACATGGTGTAGTAATTTTTATTTAAAAAAAAAGTCAACATTAGGTCGAATTACAAATAAACTATTGATTGTTTTTTTCTGATTTTGTGTGTGCGATTCTCCACAGACTTTATTCCCAAAGCATACTTGTGAAAAGTAGTAAAAATATATAATAAATACCAATTCAATGCCCATGGGATACCATCTATACCCGGAGCACGAGCACAGCCAATCCTCCACTCGCTTTTATCGCAGCTGCTTCGGACGAGCAAGCGTAATCAAAAACGATATCCCTTGATTTGTTTGTTTGTCAATGTACAAACTGCCACGTCTAAATACTTCCTTTTTAGGTGAGCGTGCATGGACATTGTAATCAAGATTGATTTAGTTTAAAATGCCACGTCCCATGGATCACATTTTACCCACCTGCCGTTTATACTTTTATTTTCACTGATTGTGGGCCACTGCTGTTAGATTAACCACCTCCAAAAGCTGGACACTACTATCCTCAACTGCTTGAACTCTATTGCAGTGCTGTGACTCCGAATCTCTCCGAGTCTCTCAACTGTCACCACCCAGTCCCTTAAATCATCTCTCCCCATGTTCCATCCAAGGTTTGTTTTCAAAAGAACACACCAATCGGTGTCAGCTCAACCAATGGCTAGTTTCAACTAGCTTATAGTGAGGGGACGTGCAAATGCATGTTCAAATATCCTAAGGATGACAGTCATTGCAGGTGTTGGGGAAAAGCAAAGAATAAATTGACAATGAATCTACAAAATAATATAATATATATAATATTATAATAATAATATAAACAAAAAAAAACAAAAAAAACAACAGCTTGGCTATATAACACTCACCCTGCAAGTCAAAATCATGTATTATTTACATCCTTAATGGAATTCTCTTAAATGGAATACAAAGCATCATTTACCGAACTTGTTTCCCCAACCCCTCACACTCTGTACCCACCGTACCCAGTCACACCCAACTGCTCCAAGACTGTCTTTTTCACCTGAGAAGGTAGAGAGATTTCTGGCAACTCTCGACTGGACGGGACAGCATCAGCTCATGTGTCCTATAAACCTACTCTGCTGTTGTTGCACATCCTCTTTCTGCTCTTTTCACCATATTATTTGCCCTAGGTCATCTTCAATCTGCTTGGAAGTCAGCCAACATCACCACATTACATGAAGCAGGTGCAAAAATGGATCCCCTTAACTACAGACCTATTAACTTACTTCAAATCGTAAGCAATGTCATGAAATCCATAATTACAATAGACATAAAATCCTTCCTTTTCTCCAACTGCCTCTTCTTAGATCATCAATTCGGATTCAGACCTGGTCATTCTACCTTGGACATACTGATTCTACTCTCCCAACAATGAATGGAGGACCTCAATGCCAGACAGAAGATCGGAGCCGATCAGGACCTTCTCTCGCTGTTAAATCCCTCAATGCCCCGAGGCAGGGTTCTGGGCCCTGTCCTATTCCTAATCTTCAATGATCTCTCTTGCTCTCTGGAAAATTGTCTTTATCTATTTGCTGATGACTCCACTCTCTGCCATGACATCCATCATCCTTAAGATAGGTGGGCTGCAGCCTCTTCCCTCTACAGACCTTGACAAAATCACAAGTTGGTGAAACACTTGGAATATGTCTTTCAAATCCTGACAAATCTCACATGCTCTCACTATCTCTCAAGGAAATGACTGTCTGGCAAACTCTCCCATCTACTATCTTAGCAATTCTCTGAAGAAATTCAGTCACTCAAACTCTTGGGTCTCACTCTTGGGCGAGTGGCGAAGATGGTGGTAGCGTGTCGTGGTGTGAATGGCTGATTGTTGGCGTCGTGTAGTGAATGGCGTGATCGTTGAGATGTTGGTTGTGGCGATGTTCATTGTTGTTCTTGCACCAAAATAACGACAGCAAAAGAAAAAACGGCTAACTGAAGAATCGCAGCCCGAATGGATCACATATATTCCCTCTACACAACGGTTTGGGCTAACTACACATGGACTTACCGATATATCTCACCTGAGGACCTTTATGGTGTAATGCGAATTGCCACAGCCGTAACACTACCCCTCCCCTTTTTACAGACTCGTCCCGAGTCGTCAAATTCTCGTGTACATCATGTGTAGTTCTCCCCTAATACGTTTTACCTTCGGATCCCTGAGTGCGACATTCAGTGTTTTCGTGTCCCCAAAATAAATACCTGAGGCTGAGTAACTAACTAACAAACACACTCATCCGGACGACTTAAATAAAATGCGCGCGCTAAGACACACATGCCGGGGGCGCACTCATATTTACAGTACATCTTAACCTTATAAATTTTACACTAAACCATGGCCCAGGATCTATGGACTCTGCAGGAAAAAGGTAAAAGTCAACGGTGAACCGGCGCACGGCCGCCACTGCAGGCCCGTGTTGTAGCTGCCAACAGGACGTCCTTGCAACTCTCACGACGATCCTGGCGCACATGGTAATGAACAAGGGAGGGGGGAGGGGCAAATCAAACAGAACGGGGGCTGGTAAATGTGGGCTGTAGGCATGGCATGGCAAAGGTGGACAGGCAAACAAAGCCGGCAGAACAGGGCCGCTGCAGGCAAACACAGCCGGCAGACCATCGACCGGCACAGGTCTTGAAGAAACAGCTGCAGGCTATCCGGCCGGTACGGCCTCGCAGCAAAACGGCCAGCAGATGAAGTTGGCCGGCCTCTCGCCGTGCAGTGCAGTTTGATGGAGGGAGTGCGTGGTGCTGGCCACTCAGAAGGCGGGTCGGACCTACCTACGGTCTCCTCCCACCTATCGCCTTTGCCTGTCACTGTCCATACCCACTCCCTTAATTTGTAAAAACCAATTTAGCCCCAACTTATTTTTTTGTTGTTTTTATATTTATCTTTACTTCCCCACTAGAAATCGTCCCCTAACCCCCTTTTTGTCATTGTTCGGCTAACCTATCCTGTCCTAGCCTACTCCAACCCCTACGTTCCCTTCCTGGAGGGGAATAAGGGAGAGCTAGTGTCCTGTGTCGAGGCCAACTCAAGCCTCAGGATGGCCTCCCCAGACTTCAGCGATCTAACCAAAGTGGGTCCAGCGGCCCACAACGGAGCGAAGGGATGGATGGTGCGGAGGGGTACACTTCCTAATCTACCCTAACCATTATCACTTAAACTACCCCGGGGCTTTCAACAAGCGCCTCTCGCTTAATCTACTGGTTCTATACACAGATTCCCGTCGCCTGTGTTGGTGTCCTCACAATTTCGGGCCATGCCCCCCAATTTTCCGCCCGTGCCCTCACACGGTTTCGTGGCTGGGACGCGTGGCTCCCTTGGCAGGCACTACCCTCTGCCGATTCTCCTACGATGGCACTCCCGGGCACTACACTGCCTCCGAGCCTACCAGCTCCCTAAACACCAGGGAGTGCCCTCCCTGGTGACTCCCCCGAAACGCTCACGTGGCAGGCTGGCGCCCGGGCCCCTTCCCTGGGTGCCCGTGCCCAATGCACTGCCCACGCGGCTAATGGCGCCCCGGGCCCCCGCATCATGCGGGCGCACCGTGCCCACTACACTATCCCGGCCCCCATGGGCCCTTGGCCTACCGCGGCCGACTAGCCGGTGCCCGGGTACCCACTCGGCGATACTCACCTTTCGCAGCCACGCTCCCAGCCCGTCAACAGGGCTCCTGCACCCCTCCAAACGGGTTTCGAGCCTACTTTCCCACCAACAACAAACGACCTCCATTTTGTCAATTTAACTAACCCACTAACTCGCTTTACTCTGACCCAGGGTCCCTTGGGTGGGAATCACTCCTCCCCCAATCACTCACGTCACCATGCATTCCCCATTCGCTCCATACACACAGGCCCGCTGGCCTCACTCACTCACCAAGTACATTTCCCTTCCACACTTCTCAACTCACACCGCTGATCCTGCATCCTGCTCACTAAATCCCCTAACTAACTCGTGCTCCCACGTCGTCCCTTACACTACAGCACGTTCCTTTTAACCTACGTAGCTAAGCTACGTCCCTCTACACATTCAAAGTCTGTCCATGTTCTCAAATCCAAATATTATTTCCCATCCTAAATCTCACTGCATCCCCCTCCTAATCCTTCCACGGACTCCATGAGGACTTACCCCTGCCCCATGAAAGTGGTCTAACTAACACTAACCCTTCCCCCTAACTAGTGGTCATCCTGTGCCCGGCAGGGGGGTCTTCCACCCCTTGCCCAGGAATCCTGTTCACCCGAACGAGGCTAGCTTTTTTTATTTTTATTTTTATTGCGCAGCACCAGCGCGGCAACTCGCAACCTGCGCACCAGCGCGGCAATTCACAGCCGCGCACCTTTGGCGTGACATATGGCAGCTGTTCACGTCCCTCGGCCCTCTTGGACGGTACCATCCGGCAGGGATTCACCTCCTGCCGGATTCCACCATACACGCAGCCATGACGTCACCCGGCGCATCAAAAAAAAACAAGCCTCGCGTTTTGAGGTGCTCCCCACGAACACATGTGCTCTGCCCGTCCGTGACCTGTGTCGTGCGCTCTGCGAACAGAACACACTGCACAGGCCACATAGAGCTTTCACAACAACGCTCGCGTGGAACCCATCCGGTCCAAATCCGTTATCCTGCCTAACCTTTGTCCGTCCGCAGGATCGGCAACTTCCACCGCTGGCGTTTCCGGACCGGGTTTCACTCCCGCAAGCGCGCACGTGGCGGCCTCGTGCGCTGCACGCCCGAACCTCGCACTCACTGCTGGGTAAACCCGGCACGGTCCCAAAACAGCTACGGCCCGGACTCGGCTTTTGTCCTTCTGTCGCCGTCGTCGGCTCCATTCCATCCACGCACACTGCGTGTTACGACGCTCACACTCAATGTCATACATTCACACCGGGAGACGCGGCTGCATGTTTCGCCATGCCCACCGTATCTCCCTTACATACCGCTCTCTCACACACACGGTCTCCCTTGCACTCGGCCGTTCACTCAGCACGCATGCAATTTCCCTTGCACACGTGGTTCCACTCACACACGGCGTGCTGGGAGGCACGCACTCCGGCACACTCGCAACCACACCACTCACACACGGGGGCGCACTCACACCTTGCACCCACACCACCGGGACAATCACACTGGGGATTCGTGTCCCCACAAGGGTTCCGGGCCTCTATAACCCCCAAGCTGCACGTGCACTGTCCACAGCACTCGTCCCTCGAATCGCTTGACACGACCGAACCCACCTGGTCGTGATCAGCTTCAAGGGAGAATAGCGTCTCCTCCGTTCCCGAAGGAGGCTATCCAGCTGCTTGCACCGGGTCGCAAAACAGTCCGCCAGCTCCCCTCATGGTCCTCCACTACCTCCGTGTGTGTGTGTTCTGTTCTTTAACCGTCTTTATCGTGCAGTCTCTCCTCTATTTTTTCTATCTCCCGCGTCTCTATACATTTTATTTCTATTGTCTCTTCGTGTCTTAGTTTCTTCCTGGATCCTCGTCTCTGTTTCCTCCTTCGTTTTATTTAATTCATTCTGACTCGGTCTATCTCCGTGTCTCTGGCAATACTTCTACTTCCTTCTTTGTCTCTCTTGCTTCCCACTTCTTCCATTTTATTTGTGTCTCCTTTTTAGGGTTGGTCCTAACTGTTCCTTCATTCCGACGAGTGGTGTCGATCAAGTCCTGCACCACCGACATTGCTCCTTGTGGTGCTGTCACCAATCCAACCTTATTGCGTGTTTCACTCCTGGCTCCTTTTGAGCCGTTTCCTCCTCTTTTCGGAGTTTTTCCATTTCTGTGGACTCAAATTTTGCTCCCCGTTTTAGTTGTTCAATTTCAAACTCACATTGTTCTTGTTTTCTACCCCACAGTTTCTCCTGCTCTTCATTTTAATCTCATCGTTTCTTTCAATTGGCTTATTTCCTTCCTGTGTTTCATTCCGCTGTTCTTGTCTATCTCCTCGCCTCCAGCCTTGCCTTTTTTCCAATTGGTCAACTCGGCTTCATGTTCTTTTGTTTTCTATCCCATTGTTCCTCTCGTTCTTCCTTCTCCATCTCGTTTCTCCTTCAATCGACTGATTTCTCCTTCCTGCTTCATTCGTTTTTCCTTCATTACTCTTTCTTGCATCTCATTCTGCAATCTTCGTGTTTTTCCTTCAGTTGGCCGATTTTCTCTCCTGTCTCATTCCTTGTTCTTCAGTACTCTCTCGTTCCTCATTTGCAATCTCGCCTTCGCTTCCAGCTGTTCGATCTGTACAGTGGTGGTTCCTTAACGTTTCATTCTCTGCTGTCGTTCTTCTTCTCTCACCATCCTCAACTCATTTTGTAATCCCGTCTTTTGTTTTGGTGTTTCTGTAATTCAGAAGCTTTCTTTCAAATTCCTTTCTCATCTCTGCACACTCCGACCTTGCTTTGGCTTCTATTGTTCGATCTGTACAGTGTGGTTCCTTAACGTTTCCAGCTCGTCTTGTAATTCCCTTTCTTTGGCTTTGTGCTCCAGTATCTCATCAACTTTTTTCCATTTTTCCTCACTCTGTTCATCCCTTTCCTTGCACATCTCATCCCTTGCCCTGCTCACCTCCTCATACTCCAACCATGCTTTTCTCCTCATTTCGTCGTCATTTCATCCCATTTCCTCTCATCCATCATACTCCAACCTTGCCTTTTCTTTCAATTGTTTCTGATATTCCTGTTTCTTTTTACCTTCTCCTCCAGTGCTTTACTTCCAATTGTGTTTCCGTTTTTGCTCCTCTATTCTTTTCTTCAGTTCGCTCTCCGCTTGTTCCCACTTATGGATACTCAACCTATTTTCCCCACTTTTCCTCTAGTTCTTTGAACTGTCTTGACTTCTCCAATAGTTCTTTCTTTAATTGTTTTACTTCCAGATCGTGTTTCCGTCTTTCTTTTTCGAGCTCGGTCGTCCATTCTTCCTCCCATTGTTTCCGAAGCCCGCCAATGTCCGCCTGCCTCGCCTGCACTGCCCACGTGGTTTGAAACGGCTGTTGGAGCACTCGCCTCGTGTCGCGCCATTCGCCGCGCCATAATAGCCGCTCGCTCGCTGCTGCGCTGAGGTGCGATCGCGCCGCCATTATGCGACTCAGTTTGCCGGTAAAGTTCGTGCTCAGAATATAGGGTTGAGCTCCCCACGGATTCAAATTACAAGAGGTACATCGGGCCATGGATCCTACATTACACACATATACATTTCTAATACCCGGCTCCGCTCGCCTTGAAATGCCATTTATTTCACGTAAGCGGATCAAATTTAAATTGCTCGTAATTTGGAGGGAATCGGGGGTCGCTCCACTCACCCCTGAACTGATTCCCGTAAATTTAGCTTGGAGGCGGGGTGGATTCGAATCTCACTCCCGGACACCAATGTTGCGAATTCGCGCCCGCGGCGGCGAACGACCGCGTGTAACCATAGCGCCGCTTCGCCCACTGAACGTGCAATTCAGTCGTGACCCTCTCGGAACAACGCCGGGAGCTAGTCACGGGTGGGGGTTTAACCTCACCACAACTCAGTCGCATTCTACCCCGCGCGAAATAAGGTCCGATCGCCGAATGGTCGATTTACCTAAGTACCTGCGCGGATAGCGTACCGAGGAGTTGTACCACGCCACAGGTCGACTCCGGACACGAACCGCTTAAGCGGCTCGTTCCGTGCTACAGGGATAACCGAGCGGAGTTATCGTCGACCTTGACGGTTCAGATTATTTACCGGGCGTTTTAAACCCACTACCAATCCCTTACGTGATGCAAGATGGAGAGTCAATAAAAGGAAAAGACGAAGCAAAACGGGGACAATCGGACAGCACATTTATTCCGCACCACACGGCAGCACGGAAGGCACGTATATTATAGTCAAGCAAGACACACATAAAAGCAAGCGAAGAGACACACGCAGATCTACAACCGATAATGCAATTCACACGGCAACACTTATAACAGTTCTACTTCACCAGACTGGCGCACACACACACGTTTACACAGAACCCAAAAGAAATGGAAGTCGCGACTTCCCTTAGCGCGTCGTCCAGCCCTTGGCGACCGTAACTCGAGTCTCTGGCGTGGTCCACTGGGCTCGTGCCTCGCGGCTGCACGTGTCGTCCGCCCGACAGGGACGAACGAACAGAACCTCCGACCGAACAATCACCACACCTCTCCAAAATTCCCCTTCAGGGACAAGAACAGGGACCCTCGACAATTCTCCTTCAGGGACAAGGGACAGGACAACCGAAACCGAACAGCGACTCTCCACGCCCACGCCTTTTGTAGAGTGGGGCTCCGCCCTTCGCCCCGCCGTTTCTGGCTCACACCTCCTTCTGGAAGCTTCCCCAAAAGGGGCGTGCCCTCTCGTTCCCCCCACTCCCCGGCGCGTGCGGGGGACGAGGAAAGTCAGTTTTGGCTCGGGGCCAGGGAATTATTCCCCCAAATCAGGCCCCCACCTTTTTCACCTTTGACCTCTGGCTCAAATGCACCTCCCCCATGCCAAAGCGCGGGAAAAGCAGGAGGGAAAATCCGGCGGGAGATATTTAAGCGGGGAGTTTTGGGCGGGAGATGCCCCTTCGCACCTGGTTGCTGCTGCCACTCCGCTCCTTTCATCCGTCCGCGGAGATCGTGACCGCACGGTGCTCGGTGAATGGCGAGTGGCGAAGATGGTGGTAGCGTAGTTGTGGAAGGTCATCGTGGTGTGTGAATGGCGTGATTGTTGGCGTCGTGTAGTGAATGGCGTGATCGTTGAGATGTTGGTTGTGGCGATGTTCGTTGTTGTTCTTGCACCAAAATAACGACAGCAAAAGAAAAACGGCTAACTGAAGAATCGCAGCCCGAATGGATCACATATATTCCTCTACACAACGGGTTTGGGCTAACATACACATGGACTTACCGATATATCTCACCTGAGGACCCTTTATGGTGTAATGCGAATTTCCACAGCCGTAACATAATATATATATATATACAACAATACATATATATATAATATATTATATATATATATATATATATTATTATATATTGTTACGAATTCGTGCCCGCCGGCTGCGAACTGCCGCTTTCCACTAATAGTAGCAGCTCGCCCACCGGACGGCAATTCAGTCGTGACCTTCCGGAGCAACGCCGGAACCCTGTCACGGGTGGGTCTTCAACCCCACCACGGCCTAGCCAATTTTCTACCCGCGCAGGATAGGGTCAATCGCCGAATCTCAATATACCTAAGTACCCGCGCGGATAGCTAACCGGGAGACCGTACCTCGGCGCAGGTCGGCTTGGACACGAACCGCCCAAGCGGTTCGTTCCGTTCTGCAGTGATAACCAAGCGGGTATTATCGCCCACCTCGCGCGGATCCGATTCTATTTACGGGTATTTAACACCCCAACTATTATTCGCGATGCAAGATGGCATTTCAATGTGGTGAAAGGAGGACTGACGAACGGGGTACATTCACAAAAGCACATTTATTCAATTAACGTATGTAAGCCAACTAGTACAGGCAAACAAAAGCAAGGGAAAGCATATACGACCGTATATAGCAGTAATAATTTACAGGCACTTAAGCAGTTCTACTTCTCAGACTCGGGCCACAACTTTCATTCGAAAGAAAAGAAAAGAAAGACCACCCATAGACAGGGTCAGCTGGGCCTGGCTTATGGCGTGGGACTTGGCTGACCGAATGGGACGAGAGACCGAGCTGGTTACCTCTGCACCCTCGTGGTGCGACGGTCGGCGAGCTCTCTCCGGCACTCTCCTCTCGTGCGCGCCTCGACCCTGGACCACCGAACAAACCCTCACGACTTGGCGCCCAGAGGAAGGCACCCGGAGCTCGAACCACCAGAAGCAGCAGCAATCCCCAGACCAGAAAAGGCTCGAGACAAAAGGGCTTGACGACGTTCAAAAGCACCAATGTCACGAAGAGACGAAGCTCCCCGAAGAGACAACAACCCACACGATCACCTCCTTCCTCGAGCTCGCGTCCTGTCCGCCTTATATCCCTGGGGTCCAACCCTTGCTCCTCCCCGTTTCTGCTCCGCCCCTTCCAGTTCCTGCGAGAAGCTTCCAGAAAAGGGGCGTTCCTCCGTTCCAGCGCCTCATTCCACGAACCGACCAATGGCGAACGATCTGCTCGCCCTCCCCACACCAAGTGCGGAGAAAACAGGCGGGAATATTAGGCGGGAAATCCGCGCGCCATTGAAGTTCCTTTGGTTTCCTTTTGCTCCGTTTATTGAATGAATGCGGAGAGATGGTTGTAATGTGTCCGTGGAGAAGAAGGAATGATAGTGGCGTAGCGGCGAAGGTGGTTAGGTGGTTGGAGATGTGGTTGGTTCAAATAACGATAGAAAAGAAAAACCTACCTCAAAGGATCACAGCCCTGTGACACGAATAATTTCCATTAAACAACGGTGGGGAAATCTATTGAACAGGACTTATCGGCATAACTAACTAAGAACCTATATGGTGTTCTGCGAATTTCCACAGCCGTAACATATATATTAATATAATATAATATGTGCCAGTATCACTTTTACCTCTGTCTTAAAATTCCTTTCACATTGGATGCATGAGCAAATAGTAGGAGGAGGCTGCAGTTGTACGCTTATGTGTGTTTTGATGACAGGAGCTCTCCAGCTGTGGCTGGAACCGGAAGGAGAAGCGCATTCTCGCACCAAATGTTGTTGCTTTCACTCGACACTTCAACCACGTAAGAATACGAGCTCACTGCCTCCTTACAACCACCTAACCGCTCACAATTCAGCTGAGGGAGTGTGAACAAAGGGTTCAAGGTAGAGGGATGGGATTATTACCTCCACCACCAAAAGTGATGGAGGTTATTTTTTTTTTTAACGTCTTTGTCTGTGAGCAGGATATCTCAAAAAGTTATGGATGGATTTGGATGAAATTTGGTGCAAAGGTTGAGTGTGTGGCAAGGACTAATTAATTAGATTTTGGTGAAAAGTCCAGATACTATACTTTTAAAAGTGATTCTTCACCATTGAGAGGGAGAGCCAAAAACGATGTCTAGCAGAATATTTCAAAAAAAAATTGGAGAGATTTCTGACATAGCTTTATGGATGAGTTGGGTAGGTGATGAGAACAAGCCAATTAGATTTTGTTGTGTGACAAGGATGAAAGGCCGGATCTGCATCCGGACCAATTGGTGGGATTCAAAATGTAAACTGTTTCGGAAGTATGCATTTTACTGAGTGCTGTTCTAGTTGGGTAATAAATTATGGCAGGAGATCCTGTAGAAACAATGGGCTTCAAGCATGCAGTGCACCATCACCTCATGTCATCCCCCCTGCTGACCCATGATCTTTATTATCTTCATTAAACCTTCCAAACCCAACAATTTTACTTTGTTTTCAGTGTTTCTTTTCTCTCTCTCAGTCTCTCTCAGTCTCTCTCTCTCTCTCAGTCTCTCTCTCTCTCTCTCTCTCTCTCAGTCTCTCTCTCTCTCTCTCTTGCTTTCTTTCCTGTTTCCTCTTTTTTTCTTTCAGTCCTGTTATTTTATTCCCTTGACAGTTGTGCCCAATTGTTGCTCCACTACCCCCACTGTCAATATAACCTTGTTCTGCAATGAGCCTTGCTCTTGTCGCACCAAAAAGGGAAAGAAGAGAAAATCCAGACATACTTGTAAGAAATTGGATGCTTGGGTTGGACATGAAGCAAGGTATCGCTGCAAATATGATGAGTAAAATGGGAAGAGGTTAGATGTGGAAAGCAAAGATAGGTAGCATGGAAAACGAGGGAAATGTTAAAAACATTACAATTCTTTTTTAAAATAACAAGATTGACATTTTCCCAAGCAATGAGTGCAGCGCCAGCAATCTCGGGCCTCGTCATGAATCTTGCCTGGAAGCACTGATGTGTTTGTGATGAATATGACATTCCAGTGTCTACATAGTGATGAGAAAAAAACATTAAGGTGAAACTGGGGTGCACTGGGATATTCCCTCAAGCAGTTGTTCTTGGCCAACACATTGGCACTTGATCTCATTGGCAGAGAATAGCTTCTTGAGGCCATGTCCCAATACACCCCTTGTTTACCCTAAATGCTGAAATGGCTTGCATATGGCCTGGTGTACATGGCTCCATTTGAATCTTTGGTTGTTCCAGAGTTATACACAGAGCAACTTTCACGTACAACTCCTCCCTCCCAAGGTTACATTTTGGGTGGTGCGTGCCATCTTAGAGGCACAGACCTTGAAAATCAGGGCCGAGATTTTGAGTCACTTCATCAAGGTTGCCAAGGTAAGTCTGCTTAAAAAGTGATTTTGGTCTCTGAAACAAAGTTGGCTTATTAAGGTGATAATTGGTTCTCAAGTATATTTGCAGCGACAGCAAGGTCATTCATGTCGTACCTGGAGTTCCACCCTTGAAAAGATTGGGTGCTGCTGAAGCATTTCCTGGGCAAAGATTATGCTGGGTGTTTTGCTGTTATTTTCCCAGCAGTCAGTCAGGGTAGGAATTAGTAATTTGTTCATGGTGCCAGCGATGACTCGCTTCCTCTTTGTGAAAGACACCATGGGATCTTTCATGTCCACTAACGACCAATGCCTGAAGACGAGTTGACCTGCTTAACATCCATCCGATGGACGGCACACACATTTATGTCTTGCTCTGCATTCCAAACACCAGGGAGAGAATTTATAACTGTGTTGGGATGTGAACCCAGGCGAGGCAACTCAGAGGGGAGTTTGCATACCTCTCGTCTAGGCTATCCTGCCTGAGGACCCACCTACTCTGAAAAGAAAGAAAGAAAGAATGAAAAAAAAATGTTGAATATACTTCTTGCCCTTCTCGACCACATGTTACTTTGTCATGTAAATGCAAACATTGCCTTAATTAATCTAACATTCGGTATACTCGCCCTGCACAGGCTTTTCTCGGGTCAGAAAGGCTTTCCCCCAACATGTATCGGATCGAATATCTCATTCATGTTTATTGTCAAATTAATAAAAACCTGTTCTTCAATTTGTAACATCCTTTATTTATCATCATTTTACCCCATTTTGTTTAACTGTTTGTGACATGGCCAGGCAGTTTTATATTTCCTTGATGACAGTTCCTAAAAAGCACCCACATACCCTTTTCAATCTGTCTCTTTATCCCTACACCCTCAAAAGGTTTGAGAGGTTTGAGCATTTTGTCCACTGGGTCTCACCAGTCCTAAGATGTAAGCGTAATCTCCTGCGACCATGTTCTGCTAATGTCGATGCCCTAGACATGCATTTTAATTCCTGAGGATGATTTGTATCGTATGTGACAATGCAATAGCCCCCAAAGGAACCACAGAACAATTTTATTCTTAGATGTGAATAAAATAGTTACAAAGGTATTTGAGATAAATCTGATTCCTGCTAATGAGAAGGGGATGCGAGACTATTGCAATGCTCTTGTATGTCTGTTTGTGTGTGTGTCTGTGTCTATATATTTTCGCTTTAAAAATGGGTTTTTTTGCAACCGCTTGTCCGATCGATACAAAACTTTAAACGTAGGAGGGACTCCCCATGGAGAGTATTTTATTGCTAACTGTGACATGATAGGTCACATGGTGTGGCAGCCAGATTTGATTAAAGGAAAAAAAAATTGGACATTATTTTCTCTGAAACCTCACAACTAAAAATATTGAAACTTGGCATATGTCATCAACTCCCGATGGGTTATATTGGGTGATAACGGTGATGTTATTGGAGAAGTGGCATTCCAGTCATAATTGGTTGAATTGAAGTTCTTATTCGAAAAAATCTGAAACTTCATATATCTGATATATGACCCGATGTGAGTGAAGAATTAAATTTTTGACGTTCATAACCCATGCCAATAAATTATGTAACACAAAAGGGTGCATGTATGATGCAGTGTTCACTGTAACATTAACATGTTCACTGTAACATGTTCAATTATGTAACACAAAAGGGTGCATGTATGATGCAGCTATATGGGCCATAATAGTAGCGTGTTCAGTTAGCAATTGTATTTTGTATTTTTGTTCAGAATGAACTCATGAGGCAAGACTATGCACCCTCAAAGTGCTGTTCTAATTTACAGATTGTTTTTTTGTGGGTGATTTTGTCCTTGTCACCGAAACTGAGAATGCAATTTGTTCTCCATTCTTTACTCAAATACCGAAAGATTGTTCGGTTATGAAATGTCTTTCCGGTATGATAAAAGTGTTAGTTTTGATAAGGAGATACAGTATTAACGTGGGAAATTTGCATGAGCGTCAGGTTAAATTTTATTTACTTATTTATTTAGTTTTATTTTTATTTCTGTTTGTTTTTTTGTTCCCCCCCTTTTAAAACGACCTTTCCAGCAGTGGGATCAGGGAAACTCGCCAAACGCTGGGAAAAATGTATGAGACTGAGGAAGTTATCGGCCTAATCACACATGTATAGATATACACATAAGCCGCACCTAAACACACGCACATACATATTGTACATGGTATATTATGAAGTTGTCTAAAATAATTGTTGTGTCACTGTTTTACTAATTCTTCAAATAATTATATACATGCAGTCTATACACTGTCGATTGTGTCATTATGATGAAAGTGGCACCTGCATTTACCTGTTTCCTGTTTTCACTGAACAGAAACTGCATGAGCTCAACAACCTCCACGCCTTGGTTGCTGTTATCTCCGGGCTTCTCAGCGCACCCATCTTCCGGCTCTTCAAGACCTGGGCGGTAAGTCGACACATTTTACCTAAAAAAGATAAATTAGGCTATAATTTCAAAAATGGAGTGTTTACATCTTGCATCCTTCTATGGAAAAAAATAAAACGAGGAAAATCACCATTAATCAATTCATGCAGCGAATCAAATTTTTTGTGAGTCATGTGACGTTTCATGGCCCAACGGGGAGCCACGAAGGCAATACATGGTGGCCTCCACACAATTTCACTGAGAAATTCACTGAAGTTGAATCCTCCACGTAATGATATATCTTTTTTTAATACAAGGATGTAATTTTTGAAGTTTGATAAAATTCAGATTTCATATTTCTCAGGTTTTGACATTGATGTTTAGTTTCTCCTTCGAGTGCAACACCAATAATGGAGAATGGAAAATGAATTTTGGCAAATTCTTGTGAAGGAATGCAAGAGTGTGAACATTTTTCCGAATTTTCATAGAGTTTAGTGAGGTCAGGAATGAGTTGTTGATTACGTCTCACCTTGAGTGTCTGTGTTGTATGTTTGTTAAGGCCTCAGTCAGTGTCTGTGACTCCTCTCTGTGCTTGCTGCAGAATGACCCCAACCATAACACTGCTTGGTTCATCGGAGGCTGTAGAGGATTTGATTAAAGGGACAGGAGAGAGTGTTTCCATATGGAGGGGTGTAGTGGTGGAGTGGGAGTCCATGCTTGGCTCAGGTCCAGGGCCAAATTACTGGATGGGTTCATGCCGGGAGAAAGGCATCGAAAGGGCACATTGTGGTTCAAATGTACATGGCTGTGTATTCCCTGCTTTATTGGTACCGTTTATCAATCTTGGTGAAATTGTACAACAACCATGAGTTGTACGTGTCAGATGCTTATTAAAATTACAGGTGTTTTAATGTCCCCGAAAGGCCATTGGTTAATTGCTCAAATGGGATTGGGGTGTTAGAAGAAAATTGTGGGAGGATGCGGAGTGGGGAGAGGAGGTCACAGGGAAACTTCGAGTAATGGAAGGGAAGGGGCGTCATTGAGGGGGTTGGGGAATCAAAAAATTGTGCTACATTTGTGTACTTATGAAATATACACTTGGAAAAAAGTTATCCATGCCTACAAAATGGGGCTGTTTGTTAAGACAAAAAATTGAACCAGATTCAAATTTTCTTTCAAACATAAATGAAAGAACCCTCCATGCACACAGCCTGTATTTTCCATTCATCACTAGGCCAAGACCATTTGGCACACCCAAGCTAGTACTTACAGCACGGTAGGGGTCTAAACTAAACCGAACTTGAAAACACACTTTCAGCTCATCGAGGTTTGGGGAAGGTAATTACATTGTTGTATACTTCCATTGGCAGACTGTGTTATCTCTGGCCTCTGTCAGACTTGGTGAAACCCAAAGATGGCAAATTATTGGAATGAACAACACTGGGATTTCTTAGTGAAATTAGACATTAGAGTCCGGCGATTATATCATCATGCTGGTTATGTCGATATAATTTTTCAGATCAATACACCGGTATTAGAATTCTGAATATACCGGTAAACTGAAAAAAATCGGTATGAAAAACAAACAAACGGTATATCACCAACAAATCACAGAAAGGTGTTTACAATCTTTAAATACCGTACATGATTTTAATAGCTTTGATGTATTCGGTGTCTTGGCTAAACATGGAACAGGAACAGTAAAACGTATGACGTCAAGACGTACCAGGAAGTAAGTACAGTAGGTTTTAACTTTTAAACCTCAGCATCCAAACTCATCAGTTCTGTCAAAGCAATCAGTTCTGTCAAAGCAATCTGTCAAAGCAATCAGGTGATCTGCGATAGCGATACTGTTATGACGATAGTGGTGGATCTCGATTCTCGACCTCTGTCGATTACCAATACTGATCTCGCTTGAAGACAAAATTATTTTTAATACAAATTTTGAAGTTGGAAGTAAAATAACCGTTCTCATCATAGGGGAAGAAAAGCCCCGCGTGGGAATACTTTGAAAAATTGCCTTGTCAATGATGTGTAATGTCATGTATGAATATGTAATGGACCATTGGACCATTGCATATTTTTGGAACCTGTGAAAAAAATTAATATATATTTTTAAAAAAACAAAAAAAAAACACCGATATACCGGTATCCATCCATCCATCCATCCATCCATCCATTGGGACCATACTCTGTGCATAGTGTTGGTGCTGCCTAAGCAGATTCTTTGGCTATTGGGCACAATCCTGGACAGGTCGCCACTCCGACACAGTATACCAGCATGCTGGCACTCATTTTGCTGACCTCGGAAGTATGACAGGCCGAGTTAACCCCACCTGGTATTAATTCAACAGCTGAGCGGGATTTGAATTCAGGACCCTGGGATCCAAAGCCTGCCACCCTAACCATTAAGCCAACACCAGGCATTTACCGGTATGATCCCACCAGTATATCAATATGGAAAAAAAAAACAACGATGCAAATGGAACCGATTACACATCAACTTGGCTTCCATTGGACTTTTGTCAACAGATTTGTCTGCAAACATCAACTAACAAGTGATGTTAAAGATAGGCCTCCATCTGGACTGCTCATGGTTTCCTCCAACAGAGAAAATGCAGCTTTGATTAGGCTTGTCAGAGGTAGGCCTATTCCTTTTGTTACAATCACAGTGTTGTGGCATGATTGGAATCTTTGACGAAGGTTATCCAGGAAAACTGTCTGGAACTGGCTTCATGCTGCAGGTTGCAAAGCCAGGAGATTGAAAAGATGCCGTCTTCTCACCCCTGAATACAAAGCAACTTGCTTGCGATGATGCCAGACATGTCTCACATAGTGGGAAAAAAGTCCATATCTCGAATAAAAGCAGATTTCTCCTACACATGACTGATGGTGGAACTCGGGTTTGGTGGCAAACTTACACAGCTTTCCTACATGCACTGGATGTAGATATTCGCTCTAGACATTCATGTATGTACTACTTTTGAATGTCTATAGCTGTAGAGGAACTTGGGTGGAGTTTGAAACGGCAAAGGGCTTCTCTTGTGTAGCTTTTCTTGGTTGCTTTATGCATGCTTCTTCGGCTTTCGGTGGCCGCGGTGGGCTCACGAGGGTGGTTTCTCGGACACGCTCCTTGACCTCTGAACTTAGCAGATGGTTCACGGATAATCTGTGGTCCAACAGGTTGCTAGGCAACTGTGGATGCCGGTTTGGGCAACCTCCTCAAACCCATCCACATGTGGAGGTCGCAGACAACAGCAACTTGTACGTGGCACACATACACATACACAACACACTCACACAGAGGTGGATACTTTGAGACCTGGGAGGCTCCATTCCACTTTCTGAACCCGAAATGAAATATAAACACACCACACACACACACCACACACACACACACACACAAATGCCATTGTGGTAATCCAGTTTATGTACATACACACATGTGCAAATGTACACACACATCAAGTAAATAAAAATGACAAATTCAAAGATTTTCCTTGAAACAGCTTCTTGAAAGAGGATTTAAAATGGGTAATTCGTGAAATCTATATATTACATAAACTCTCATCTTGTATATATGTATGTATGTATTGTTGAGGATTCAGCGGTGGTGGGATTGTGACGATGGCGTCAATCACTGCCCGTAACCAGTTTGGGTTTTCGCACCCTACTCTCGACAGCCAAATCTTACAGATTCGGCGCCACCCTCACCACCGCCGT
>CM068957.1:99690712-99704055 GCA_035128595.1 Eptatretus atami | reverse complement strand
GGTTGGCTCCCCACGGGATTCAATTACAAGAGGACCAAATCCCGGGCCATGGATCCTACATTACTACACATTATACATGTCTAATACCCACGGGCTCCCGCTCGCCTTAAATGCCATCTTAGTTTCACGGTAGCGGCATTCAAATTGTAAATGCTCGTAATTTGGAGGGAATCGGGGTCGCTCCACGTCACCCCTGAACGATTCCCGTAAAGTTTAGCTTGGAGGCGGGGTGGATTTTCGAATCTCACTCCCGGACACCCAATGTTGCGAATTCGCGCCCGCCGGTCGTGCGAACGACCGCCGTGTAACAATAGCGGCCGCTTCGCCCACTGAACGTGCAATTCGTCGTGACCCCTCGAAACACGCCGGGAGCTAGTTCACGGCGCTGGGGGAACCTCACACCAACTCAGTCGCATTCTACCCGCGCGAAATAAGGTACCGATCGCCGAATGGTGATTTACCTAAGTACCTCGCGGATAGCGTACGAGGAGTTGTACCCACGCCACAGTCGACTCCGACACGAACCGCTAAAAGGCGGCTCGTTCCGTGCTACAGGATAACCGAGCGGAGTTATCGTCGACCTTGACGGTTCAGATTATTTACGGGGCGTTTAAAACCCACTACAATCCCTTACGTGATGGCAAGATGGAGAGTCAATAAAAGCGAAAAGACGAAGCAAAACGGGAACAATCGGACAAGCACAATTTATTCCGCACCACCGCAGCACGGAAGGCACGTATTATTATAGTCAGCCAGCAAAAACACAATAAAAGCAAGCGAAGAGACCACACGCAGATCTACAACAATAATTGCAATTCACACGGCAACACTTATAACAGTTCTATTCACCAGACTGGCGCCACAACAACACGTTTACACAGAACCCAAAAGAAATGGAAGTCGCCGACTTCCCTGTAAGCGCGTCGTGAGCCCTTGGCGACCGTTAACTCCGAGGGCTCTCCGGCGTGGTCCACTGGCTCGTGGCTCGGGCTGCACGGTGTCGTCCGCTCCGACAGGGACGAACGAAACAGAACCTCCGACAGGAAACAATCACACAACTCTCCAAATTCCCCTTCAGGGACAAGACAGGGACCCTCGACAATTCTCCGTCAGGGACAAGAACAGGGACAACCGAACCGAAACAGCGGACTCTCCACGCCCACGCCTTTGTGTAGAGTGGGGCTCCGCCCTTTCGCCCCGCCCCGTTTCTGGCTCCCACTCCCTTCTGGAAGCTTCCCCAAAAGGGCGTGCCCTCTCGTTCCCCCTCCCGCGGCCGTGCGGGGACGAGGAAAGTCAGGTTTGGCTCGGGCCAGGGAATTATTCCCCAAAAATCAGGCCCCCACCTTGTTTCACCTTGACCTCTGGCTAAACGCACCTCCCCCATGCCAAAGCGCGGAAAAGCAGGAGGGAAATCGGCGGGAGAGTATGTTTAAGCGGAGTTTTTGGGCGGGAGATGGCCCCCTTCGCACCCTGTTGCTCTGCCACTCCGCTCCTTCATTCCGTCCGCGGAGATACGTGACCGCACCGTGCTCGGTGAATGCGCGAGTGGCGAAGATGTGGTAGCGTAGTTGTGGAGGTGGCATCGGGTGTGAATGGCGTGATTGTGGCGTCGTGTAGTGAATGGCGTGATCGTTGAGATGTTGGTGTGGCGATGTTTCGTTGTTGTTCTTGCACCAAAATAACGACAGCAAAAGAAAAACGGCTAACGAAAGAAATCGCAGCCCGAAGATCACATATATTCCCTCTACACAACGGGTTTGGGCTAACATTGACACAGTGGACTTACCGATATATCTCACCCATGAGGACCCTTTATGGTGTAATGCGAATTTCCCAGCCGTAACAATATATTATATATATATACACATATACAATATATATATATATATATATATATATATATATATATATAATATATATGATTGTTACGAATTCGTTGCCCCCGCGTGCGAACTGCCGCTTTCCACTAATAGTAGCCAGCTCCGCCACCGGACGGACAATTCAGTCGCTGACTTCCGGAGGCAAATGCCGGAAACCCGTCACGGGTGGGTCTTCAAACCCCACCACGGGCCTAGCCAATTTTCTACCCTGCGCAGGATAGGTTCAATCGCCGAAACTCAATATACCTAAGTACCCGCGCGGATAGCTTAACCGGGAGACCGCTACCTCGGCGCAGGTCGGCTTGGACACGAACGCCCAACGGTTCGTTCCGCTTTCTGCAGTGATAACCAAGCGGGTATATCGCCCGACCTCGCCGGATCCGATCTTTAGCGGGTATTTAACGACCCCCAACTATTATTCGCGATGCAAGATGGCATTTCAATGTGAGTGAAAGTGAGGCACGTTGACGAACGGGGTACATTCACACAAAAGCACATTTATTTCGCAAGTTACACGTATGTACAGCCAACACGATACAGGCAAACAAAAAGCAAGGGAAAAGCACTTACGACCGAATAAAGCCATAATAAGTTCTACAGGCCACTTAAAGCAGTTCTACTCTCAGACTCGGCGCCACAAACATTCATTCGAAAGAAAAAAGAAAAGGAAAAAGACACCCCCATAGACAGGGGGTCAGACTGCCCGTGGGCCTTATATGGCGTGGACTTGGTGACCGAATGGCCCTACGAGACCGACGCTGGTTACCTGCACCCTCGTGGTGCGACGGTCGCGCGACTCTCTCCGGCACGTCTCCTCTCTGCGCGCTCGACCCTGGACCACCGCACACAACCCGCACCGACTTGGCCCCAGAGGGAAGGCACCCGGAGCTCGAACCACCACGAAGCAGCAGCAATCACAGACCAGGAAAAGGCTCGACGACAAAAGGGCTTGACGACGTTCAAAAGCACCAATGTCACGAAGAGACGAAAGCTCTCCCCGAAGAGACAACAACCCACACGGATCACCCCCTCCTTACTCCGAAGCTCGCGTCCTGTCCCGCCCTATATATCCCCTGGGGTCCAACCCCTTGCCTCCTCCCCGTTTCTGCTTCGCCCCCATTCCAGTTTCCTGCGAGAAGCTTCCAGAAAAGGGGCGTTCCTCCGTTACCCAGCGCCTCATTCACGAAACCGACCAATGGCGAACGATCTGCCCGCCCTCCCCCCACACCAAGTGCGGAGAACAGGCGGGAATATTAAGGCGGGAAAATCCGCGCGTCCATGAAGTTCCTTTGTTTCCTTTTGCTCGCGTTATTGAATGAATGCGGAGAGATGGTTGTAATGTGTCCGTGGATAAGAAGGGAATTGATAAGCTGGCGTAGCGGCGAAGTGTGATTAGGTGGTTGCGAGATGTGGTTGCGTTCAAAATAACGATAGAAAAGAAAAACCTACCTCAAAGGATCACAGCCTGTGACACGAATAATTTCTCATTAAACAAACGTGTGGGAAATCTATCTGAACACGGACTTTCGGCATAACTAACTAAGAACCTATATGGTGTTCTGCGAATTTCCACAGCCGTAACAGTCATATATACTATAATATATATATATGTGCAGTATCACGTTTACCTCTGTCTTAAATTCCTTTCACATGGATGCATGAAGCAATGTAAAAAAGAGTGAGCTGCAGTTGTACGCTTATGTGTGTTTGATTGACAGAGAGCTCTCCAGCTGGGCTGAGAACCGGAGGAGAAGCGGGCATTCTCGCCACCAATGTTTTTTTTTTGTTGCTTTCACTCGACCACTTCAAAACACCGTAAGACATACGAGCTCACTGCCTCCTTACAACCACCTTAACCGCTCACCAATCAGCTGCAAGGAGCTGTGAACAAAGGGTTCAAGGCGGATAGAGGGATGGGATTATTACCTCCACCACCAAATATGGAGGTATTTTTTTTTTTAACCGTCTTTGTCTGTGAGCAGATATCTCAAAAAGTATGGATGATTGGATGAAATTTGTGTCAAAGGTTGAGGGGCGGTGTGTGTGGCAAGGACTAATAATTACGCATTTTGGGTGAAAAAGTCCGATACTATACTTTTTAAAGTGATGTCTCACCATTGAGAGGAGAGCAAGAACGATGTCTAGCCAAATATTTCAAAAAAAAATTGGGAGAGATTTCTGACATAGCTTTATGGATGAGTTGGGTAGGTGATGAGAACAAAGCCAATTAGATTTTTTTGTTGACAAGGATGAAAGGCCGGATCTGCCCATCCGGACCAATGGTGAGGATCAAAATGTAAAACTGTTTCGAAAAGTATGCATTTTACTGAGTGCTGTTCTAGTTGGGTAAGTAAATTATGGCAGGAGATCCTGTAGAAAACAATGGGCTTATCAAGCATGCAGTGCACCATCACCTTCATGTTCATCCCCCCCTGACTGACCATGATCGTTATTATCTTGCATAAACCTTCCAAACCAAACAATTTTACTTTGTTTTCAGTGTTTCTTTTCTCTCTCTCTCTCTTCTCTCTCTCTCTCTCCTCTTCTCTCTTCTTCTCTCTCTCTCTCTCTCTCTCTCTCCTTGCTTTCTTTCCTGTTTCCTCTTTTTTTCTTTCAGTCCTTTTTTATTCCCTTGACGTTGTGCCCAATGTTGCTTCCCACTACCCCCACTGTCAATATAACCTTGTTCTGCAATGAGCCTTGCTCTTGTCGCCCACCAAAAAGGGAAGAAGAGAAAAATCCAGACATACTGTAAGAAATTGGATACTTGGGTTGGACATGAAGCAAGGTACTCGCTCTGCAAAAATGATGAGTAAAAGTGGGAAAGGTTAGATTGTGAAAGCAGAGATAGATAGCATGGAAAACGAGAAAATGTTAAAACATTACAATTCTTTTAAAAAAAAACAAGATATGACATTTCGCCAAGCAATGAGGGCAGCGCCAGCAATTCGCGCCTCGTCATGAATCTTGCCTGGAAGCACGTGATGTGTTTGTGATGAATATGACTTCAGTGTTCTACCATAGTGATGAGGAAAAAAACATTAAGGTGAAACTGGGGTCACTGGGATATTTCCTCAAGGCAGTTGTCTTGGCCAACACATTGCACTTTGACTCATGCAGAGAAAGCTTCTTGCAGGCCATGCTCCAATACACCCTTGTTTACCCTAAATGCTGAAAATGGCTTGCATATGGCCTGGTTACATGGCTCCATATTGAACTCTATGTGTGCTTCCAGAAGTTATACACAGAGCAACTTTCACGTACAACCTCCCCCTTTTTTTCCCCTGCCGAAGGTTTACATTTTGCGTGGATGCGTGCCATCTTAGAGGCACAGACCGAAAATCAGGGCCGAGATTTTGGTCACTTATCAAGGTTGCCCAAGGTAAGTCTGGCTAAAAAGTTGATTTTGGGTATCTCTGAAAACAAAGTTGGCTTATGTAAGGTGATAATTGGTTCTCAAGTATATTTGCAGCGACAGCAAGGTCATTCATGTCGGTACCTGGAGTTCCACCCTTGAAAAGATTGGGTGCTGCTGAAGCATTTCCTGGGCAAAGATTATGCTGGGTGTTTTGCTGTTATTTTCCCAGCAGTCAGTCAGGGTAGGAATTAGTAATTTGTTTCATGGTGCCAGCGATGACTCGCTTCCTCTTTGTGAAAGACACCATGGGATCTTTTCATGTCCACTAACGACCAATGCCTGGAAACGAGTTGACCTGCTTAACATCCATCCGATGGACGCACACACAATTTATGTCTTGCTCTGCATTCCAAACACCAGGGAGAGGAATTTATAACTGTGTTGGGATGTGAACCCAGGCGAGGCAACTCAGGGGAGTTTGCCATACCTCTCGTCTAGGCTATCCTGCCTGAGGACCCACCTACTCTGAAAAGAAAAGAAAGAAAGAATGAAAAAAAAATGTTGAATATTACTTCTTGCCCTTCTTCGACCACATGTTACTTTGTCATTGTAAATGCAAACATTGCCTTAATTAATCTAACATTCGGTATACTCGCCCTGCACAGGCTTTTCTCGGGTCAGAAAGGCTTCCCCAAACATGTATCGGATCGAATATCTCATTCATGTTTATTGTCAAAATTAATAAACCTGTTCTTCAATTGTAACATCCTTTATTTATCATCATTTTACCCCCATTTTGTTTAACTGTTTGTGACATGGCCAGCAGTTTTATATTTCCTTGATGACAGTTATAAAAGCACCCACATACCCTTTCAATCTGTCTCTTATCCTCTACACCCTCAAAAGGTTTGAGAGGTTTGAGCATTTTGTCCACTGGGTCTCAACCAGTCCTAAGATGTAAGCGAATCTCCTGCGACCATGTTCTGCTAATGTCGATGCCCTAGACATGCATTTTAATTCCTGAGGAGGATTTGTATCGTATGTGACAATGCAATAGCCCCAAAGGAACCAACAGAACAATTTTATTCTTAGATGTGAAATAATAGTTACAAAGCGGTATTGAGATAAATCTGATTCCTGCTAATGAGAAGGGGATGCGAGACTATTGCAATGCTCTTGTATGTCTGTTTGTGTGTGTGTCTGTGTCTATATATTTCGCTTAAAAATGGGTTTTTTGCAACCGCTTGTCCGATCGATACAAAACTTTAAACGTAGGAGGACTCCCCATGGAGAGTATTTATTGCTAACTGTGACATGTATAGGTCACATGGTGTGGCAGCCAGATTTGATTAAACGAAAAAAAATTGGACATTATTTTCTCTGAAACCTCACAACTAAAAATATTGAAACTTGGCATATGTCATCAACTCCCCGATGGGTTATATTGGGTGATAACGGTGATGTTATTGGAGAAGTGGCATTCCAGTCATAATTGGTGAATTGAAGTTCTTATTTCGAAAAAATCTGAAACTTCATATATCTGATATATGACCCGATGTGAGTGAAGAATTAAATTTTTGACGCTTCATTAACCCATGCCAATAAATTATGTAACACAAAGGGTGCATGTATGATGCAGTGTTCACTGTAACATTAACATGTTCACTGTAACATGTTCAATTATGTAACACAAAAGGGTGCATGTATGATGCAGCTATATGGGCCATAATAGTAGCGTGTTCAGTTAGCAATTGTAATTTGTATTTTGTTCAGAATTGAACTCATGAGGCAAGACTATGCACCCTCAAAGTGCTGTTCTAATTTACAGATTGTTTTTTGTGGGTGATTTTGTCCTTGTCACCGAAACTGAGAATGCAATTTGTTCTCCATTCTTTACTCAAATACCGAAAGATTGTTCGGTTATGAAATGTCTTTCCGGTATGATAAAAGTGTTAGTTTTGATAAGACAGAGATACAGTATTAACGTGCGGAAATTTGCATGCAGCGTCAGGTTAAATTTTAGTTTACTTATTTATTTAGTTTTATTTTTATTCTGTTTGTTTTTTTGTTCCCCCCCTTTTAAAACGACCTTTCCAGCAGTGGATCAGGAAACTCGCCAAACGCTGGGAAAAATGTATGAGACTGAGGAAGTTATCGGCCTAATCACACATGTATAGATATACACATAAGCCGCACCCTAAACACACGCACATACATATTGTACATGGTATATTATGAAGTTGTCTAAAATAATTGTTGTGTCACTGTTTACTAATTCTTTCAAATAATTATATACATGCAGTCTATACACTGTCGATTGCTGTCATTATGATGAAAGTGGCACCTGCATTTACCTGTTTCCTGTTTCACTGAACAGAAACTGCATGAGCTCAACACTCCACGCTTGGTTGCTGTTATCTCCGCGGCTTCTCAGCGCACCCATCTTCCGGCTCTTCAAGACCTGGGCGGTAAGTCGACACATTTTACCTAAAAAAGATAAAGGCTATAATTTCAAAAATGGAGTGTTTACATCTTGCATCCTTCTATGGAAAAAAATAAAACGAGAAAATCACCATTAATCAATTCATGCCAGCGAATCAAAATTTTTTGTGAGTCATGTACGTTTCATGCCCACGGAGCCACGAAGGCAAATACATGGTGGCCTCCACACAATTTCACTGAGAAATTCACTGAAGTTGAATCCTCCACGTAATGATATATCTTTTTTTAATACAAGGATGTAATTTTTGAAGTTTGATAAAATTCAGATTTCATATTTCTCAGGTTTTGACATTGTGTTTAGTTTCTCCTTTCGAGTGCAACACCAATAATGGAGAAGGATGAAATTGGAATTTGTGGCAAATTCTTGTGAAGGAATGCCAAGAGTGTGAACATTTTTCCGAATTTTCATTAGAGTTTAGTGAGGTCAGGAATGAGTGTTGATTACGTCTCACCTTGAGTGTCTGTGTTGTATGTTTGTTAAGGCCTCAGTCAGTGTCTGTGACTCCTCTCTGTTGCTTGCTGCAGAATGACCCCCCATAACACTGCTTGGTTCATCGGAGGCTGTAGAGGATTTGATTAAGGCGACAGGAGAGAGTGTTTCCATATGGAGGGGTGTAGTGGTGGAGTGGGAGTCCAGCTTGGCTCAGGTCCAGGGCCAAATTACTGGATGGGTTCATGCGGGAGAAAGGCATCGAAAGCGGCACATTGTGGTTCAAATGTACATGGCTGTGTATTCCCTGCTTTATTGGTACCGTTTATTCAATCTTGTGAAATTGTACAACAAACCATGAGTTGTACGTGTCAGATGCTTATTTAAAATTACAGTGTGTTTAATGTCCCCGAAAGGCCATTGGTTAATGCTCAAATGGGATTGGGGCTGTTAGAAGAAAATTGTGGAGGATGCGGAGTGGGAGAGGAGGTCACAGGGAACTTCGAGTAATGGAAGGAAGGGGCGTCATTGAGGGGGTTGGGGAATCAAAAAATTGTGCTACATTGTGTACTTATGAAATATACACTTGAAAAAAGTTATCCATGCCTACAAAATGGGGGCTGTTGTTAAGACAAAAAATTGAACCAGATTCAAATTTTCTTTCAAACATTAAAATGAAAGAAACCCTCCATGCACACAGCGCGTTATTTCCATTCATCACTAGGCCAGAGACCATTCCTGAGCACCAGCTAGTACTTACAGCACGGTAGGTCAAACTAAACCGAACTTGAAAACACACTTTCAGCCTCATCGAGGTTTCGGGAAGGTAATTACATTGTGTATACTTCCATTGGCAGACTGTGTTATCTCTGGCCTCTGTCAGACTTGGCTGAAACCCAAAGATGGCAAAATTATTGAATGAACAACACTGGGATTTCTTAGTGAATTAGACATTAGAGTCCGGCGATTATATCATCATGCTGGTTTATGTCGATATAATTTTTCAGATCAATACACCGGTATTAGAATTCTGAATATACCGGTAAACTGAAAAAAATCGGTATGAAAACAAACAAACGCGTATATCACCAACATCACAGAAAGGTGTTTACAATCTTTAAATACCGTACATGATTTTAATAGCTTTGATGTATCGGTGTCTTGGCTAAACATGAACAGGAACAGTAAAACGTATGACGTCAAGACGCGTACCAGGAAGTAAGGTACAGTAGGTTTAACTTTTAAACCTCAGCATCCAAACTCATCGTTCTGTCAAAGCAATCAGTTCTGTCAAAGCAATCTGTCAAAGCAATCAGGTGATCTGCAAGCGATACTGTTATGACGATAGTGGTGGATCTCGATTCTCGACCTCTGTCGATTACCAATACTGATCTCGCTTGAAGACAAAATTATTTTTAATACAAATTTGAAGTTGGAAGTAAAATAACCGTTCTCATCATAGGGGAAGAAAAGCCCCGCGTGGGAATACTTTGAAAATTGCCTGTCAAATGATGTGTAATGTCATGTATGAATATGTAATGACCATTGGACCATTGCTTATTTTTGGAACCTGTGAAAAAAATTAATATATATTTTTAAAAAAAACAAAAAAAAAACACCGATATACCGGTATTCCATCCATCCATCCATCCATCCATCCATTGGGACCATACTCTGTGCATTAGTGTTGGTGCTGCCTAAGCAGATTCTTTGGCTATTGGGCACAATCCTGGACAGGTCGCCACTCCGACACAGTATACCGCATGCTGGCACTCATTTTGCTGACCTCGGAAGTATGACAGGCCGAGTTAACCCCACCTGGTATTAATTCAACAGCTGAGCGGGATTTGAATTCAGGACCCTGGATCCAAAGCCTGTCCACCCTAACCATTAAGCCCACCAGGCATTTACCGGTATGATCCCACCAGTATATCAATATGGAAAAAAAAAACAACGATGCAAATGGAACCGATTACACATCAACTTGGCTTCCATTGGACTTTTGTCAACAGATTTGTCTGCAAACATCAACTAACAAGTGATGTTAAAGATAGGCCTCCATCTGCGACTGCTCATGGTTTCCTCCAACAGAGAAAATGCAGCTTTGATTAGGCTTGTCAGAGGTAGGCCTATTCCGTTTTGGTTACAATCACAGTGTTGTGGCATGATTGGAATCTTTGACGAAGGTTATCCAGGAAAACTTGTCTGGAAATGGCTTCATGCTGCAGGTTGCAAAGCCAGGAGATTGAAAAGAGTGCCGTCTTCTCACCCTGAATACAAAGCAACTTGCTTGCGATGATGCCAGACATGTCTCACATAGTGGGAAAAAAGTTCCAGTATCTCGGAAATAAAAAGCAGATTCTTCCTACACATGACTGATGTGTGGAACTCGGGTTTGGTGGCAAACTTACACAGCTTTCCTACATGCACTGGATGTAGATATTCGCCTCTAGACATTCATGTATGTACTTACTTTTGAATGTCTATAGCTGTAGAGGAACTTGGGTGGAGTTTGAAACGGCAAAGGGCTTCTCTTGTGTAGCTTTTCTTGGTTGCTTTATGCTGCTTTCTTCGGCTTTCGGTGGCCGGGTGGGCTCACGAAGGGTGGTTTCTCGGACACGCTCCTTGACCTCTGAACTTGAAGCAGATGGTTCACGGGATAACTCTGTGGTCCAAAGGTTGCTAGGCAACTGTGGATGCCGGTTTGGGCAACCTCCTCAAACCCATCACATGTGGAGGTCGCAGACAACAGCAACTTGTACGTGTGCACACATACACATAACACAAACAACACACTCACACAGAGGGTGGTACTTTGAGACCTGGGGGGCTCCATTCCACTTCTGAATCCCCGAAATGAAAATATCCACACACACACACACACACACACACACCAACACACACACACACACACCAAATGCCATTGTGGTAATCCAGTTTATGTACATACACACATGTGCAATGTACAACACACATCAAGTAAATAAAAACGACAAATTCAAAGATTTTCCTTGAAACAGCATTCTTTGAAAGAGGATTTAAAATGGGTAATTCGTGAAATCTATATATTACATAAACTCTCATCTTGTATATATGTATGTATGTATTGTTGAGGATTCAGCGGTGGTGGATTGTGACGATGGCGTCAATCCACTGCCCGTAACCAGTTTGGGTTTCGCACCCTACTCTCGACAGCCAAATCTTACAGATGTCGGCGCCACCCTCACCACCGCCGTCTCCGGGGTTATAACGCCGGCTGGTTCGGCCACAATTCTCGGGTTACGCGTCTCGAACTACTATACCAAAATACACCTGTACCTTGCCAGCTGGGGGAATATACCCCGGTTACAGACTGGCTTTGTCAGAGACGAGCGGAGTCTACCAGTCTGTAACCATTTTCGTTCTATATCCAAATTGAGCGAATTGTTTCTCAGCGCGGCACGAACAAACCCAAAGCGGCAACTTCTATACGAAATCAGTCAGATTTATTGGGACATCGGGAACACGACACAAGCAAAACATTCACGACAATGTTATAATTAATCCATAACCCGTTCTTACCTAGGCGAGCTACGATTATGGGTTCGAAGGGGACTCTAACAAGATAAGCCTTAAACGACATGCAGACAAGACATGGACAGCATGCAGACAGACAGAGTACTTGGTGATGTCATGGACGAGCCGAGAGGCAAAGTGTCAAAGCACGAATGTGGCTCGTAACAAGCCGATGTCCATGGATTTGAGCCCCAAGCTCGAGCATGCCGCGTGGCAAAAATGGCGCTCATCCTCCTTTGTCGCACCGCCATGCACGCGGGCTCCGCGCGTTCTGACCCCGCGTAAGGTCGACGGCACAAGATTGTCAGATCGTTGGTGGGTTTCAGTGGTTTCGCACAAGGTCCAGCATACAAGTCCAGGCCTGGCCTGTTCACCAGGCCTCCTTCACGAAGCAGATCGGCAGACAGACACAGCCGTCCCCTACACAGCGCAGATCACGACTCCCACCAGTCGTTTCCATCCAGCCGAGGGCAACAGACCTCATGCAGTCCTTTCCTGCCTTTCCTTCGGCCCATGGCTCGCTTCTCTAGGCCACAGAAGGCAGACCTTGCGCACCCAGGTTCAGGTCCTCTATCTCTGCCGATCGCCACCACTGGCTTCCTTTTCTTGTCGTCGCTCGAGGCCCGAGCACGCCTCAAAGCCGACTGCAGTTTTTTACTTCTCCAGTTTCACTTCCTCTTTTCGGCGCTCGCTCGTGGCCTCTCAGTTTCACTTCCTCTTTTTGGCCACTCCCCCTCTCAGCGCTGGGTGGGGACTATTGTCTGGAGAGAGGGGAAGACAAGAAGAAGCTCTCGATCACCACCAATCTGTTACCAACGAATGAACAGCCTCTACACCTCCCCGACAAACATGTAACGTCAAATTACCCGAACAACCTGGCTAAACATGCATTGTAATAGGGGATACTGCGGCTAATCCTATATTTAATTAACACACTAAGGGCATTTCCGCACAGATGTGTATGTATATATATGTATGTATGTTCCCGAAATAGCCAAAATGCTACACGATAGCGCAAAATTTTTTGGCCCACATTTACTCACCATTCTCCTGCTGGTGCGCAGTATCAAGTTTCGTTCAAATCGGGCAACGAAAAAAATTATTAAAAAAATCAATTCCCGATTCAGTGAAGTACTCTTCGGGATTATTTGATCAATACAAACAACGTCAGTGGTATAGTTTGCTGGAGCTATCTGTTTTTATTTTATTTTATTTTTGAAATGATTTTTTTTATCAACCACTGTCATAACGGGAACCCAACGGGTTCTCGGGTCGTCTCGTTCAATTATAAAATGTACCAAGCCACAGAACACAAAATGTTGATCTATACTTTATGCCTTCACAGCTAAAACAAACATGGCGAGCACCTGGTCGGATGGACCTTATTGTATTTTGAATAGGCATCGGTGTCGAAGTGAGATGTGGATTACAAATGGAGATCGCACAAAGCGATCCTTGCACATTTTCAGTGGATGAGACACCTCCCGAGTCACCCACCGCACGACCCAACTTTTTCCCGAAATGAACAACTAAGCAGTTTGGACAGTGCTCGCCAAGTAGCTTAAGCATTCAAGCAAGCACTCCAACAAAATGGTTGATATGAAACGGCTCCCTTGGC
>CM068957.1:99640768-99689979 GCA_035128595.1 Eptatretus atami | reverse complement strand
CTAATTGCAGCAAAGTTTCAGGCTGCTAGGTTGTTATGGTTTTTGGAGCTTATGGACACACTGACACACCACGCACACTCATTGCCTTTATTCGTATAGTTTTATATTATTTGTAAGTATCCTATATCTATATCTATATATGTTATATATATTACTAAAACTCTCATCACTGTATGTATATATGTAGTATGTTCCGAAATACAGCCAAAAACGGTACAGGACAGTGCAAAAATTTTAGAGCCACCTTACTCACCATTTCTCCTGCGGGTTTGCCTGGTTATTTAAAGTTGCGTTTAAAATTCTAGCAACGAAAAAAATTATTAAAAAATCAATTCCCGATTCAGTCAATACTCTGGGGATTATTTGATCATGCAAAGAACCTCAGCTGGAGCTATCTTTTTTTTTTTAATGATTTTTTTATCAACCGCCTTCCACAACGGGAACCCAACGGGTTTATGGGTCGTCTAGTATATACTACTAAAACTCTCATCTTGTATGTATGTATGTTCCTGAAATACCACCAAAACGGTACACGACAGTGCAAAAATTTTAGGGCCACCTTACTCACCATTCGCTTGCGGTGTGCAGTATCAAGTTTCGTTCAAATCGGGCAACGAAAAAATATTTTAAAATCAATTCCCGATCCAGTCAAGTACTCTTCAGGAGTATTTGATCAATGCAAACAACCTCTGTGGTGTAGTTCCCTGGAGCTATCTTTTTTTTTTTCTTGAAATGATTTTTTTTCATCAACCGCTGTCACAACGGGAACCCAACGGGTTCACACGTCATCTAGTATATGTATGTATGTATATATATATTATGTATATATACATATACTGTATACACACACGGTGTTTCAAAAAGAGTGATACAACTTTAAATGTTTACAAAGAAGCAGAAACCTCAGGAACATGAACCAAACATTTCTTGAAAGCTTATGACATGCTATTTTCTATTGCAGTAAGTCACTGCTCGAGTGAGTGAGATCCCAAGGTCTGAAATTGGCATTCACGCAAAATCTTTGTTGTTGATGTTCTCGATGTGTGCCCCTCCACGGTTCAGACAGGTATTGATCCTGACTGCAAAGTTCTGTTCAACTTTCCTGCAGGTCTCATGTGGAGGTAGTCTGACACCTCCTGCTTCAGATCATTCAGTGTGGCAGGGTGGTTGGCATAGACAGAGCCCTTGGCAGCCCTCCAGAACCAGTAGTCCAGAGGGTTCAAGACTGGGTTGTGGGGTGCCCAGTCATGAGCGGTACCCAGGGCAACGAGGGGGTTTCTGAAGAGCTGCTGCAGGAAAGTGATGGTGTCACCAGCTATATGCGGGGGTGCACCATCCTGCATAAACCAGGTCATGTTGAGCTGGTTTGGGGTGACCTTTTGGGCTTGATCATTGTGGAACTACTGGAGCATGGCCCGGTAACACTCACCGTTGATCATCACCGTCCTGCTGTTGTCATTCTCAAACCAGTAAGGCCCGAGCGTTCCCCATCTAGCATTGAAGGTGCAGAAGCACCTTAGGCCCTTTCAAGTACCTCTCAGTGATCTCCTCAGGTGGTTCTGCCCCCCACAAGATGTTGTGGTTGTTGATGGCACCGTTCAAGTGGAAATGGGCTTCATTACTAAACCAGATCGGGTTGATCCAGTTTGGGTATCGCTCCATCCCGTCACTGAGCCAATTGCACATATCAAGTCTCCTCATGTCATCTTGACTTAGTTTATGCCTAATAGAGATGATGTATGGGAAAAGCTTCAGTTCCTTTGTGAGGATATGCGAGACTGATATTGGTTTGATGCCTAGTTCCTGGCGGTGGGACTTCTTGGGACTATCCACTGCATAATCCCGCACGGCGTCAATGTTGGCTTGGCTCTTGGTTACTGATGCTGGCCTGCTACTGTTGCCCTTGCTTTGGTTGTGCACTGTACCCTTGTGCTCAAAATGTTTCACAATTCATTGAATGGCACAATTTCTGGGTCCATCACTTGTTCTGAGGTCGTATTCCCAGCAGAACCTCTGGCGAGTGTCTACATATGATTTGGTATCATACCATGAAGCCACCACTTTTGTCTTCTACTTCACTGTCAATAGCATAGTTGAGCTATGGAACTAGAAATCCCAGGGAACAAATACCACAACTAGAGGGGGAGCACTCGGTAGAGTGCAAAACCTCCGCCGCCAATACTGCTCGGTCACTCAATGTGAACCTGATATCCTATTCATTCAATTGACGTCAACAGTGCTCAGAGTTATAGTTTGCAACTTTCCTTTTACTTTTAACTTTACATACTCAATTCATTCGTCATAACTAGATCCTTGAGACAGAAATTGATTTTACATGGGTATATCCACCTGAAGTTCCAAAATCAGCCGCATTATAATTTTGCATGTTTTTTTTTGTTGGAAATCACTTGTAACATGAAGAAATGCCAAAAAAAAAAAAATCGAAATTTTGTTGAAAAAAAGTTGCAAAATTTCTGGTTTTTTTTGGGGGGGGGGGGGCGGGTTGGAAATCACTTAAAACATGTAGAAATCAAAAACAAAAATTCAAGATATTTTCAAAATGGCCACCATAGCGGCCCTATTGGACTTGACCAAGTCAAAATAATGGCATGATCCTTGGACCATACCTAATCCCCCCACCAAGTTTCGTCAAATCCGTCGAGTTTTCCGTAATACTGTTCACAAACAAACAAACAAGCAGTCATAGACTGGTACTTACGAAATCGTCAACTTGACCTCTGACCTTGTCTAATAAAGCTGTCTCTAGAGAAGGTAGCGACGCAAACCAGAAGTTTATACGATGATTCTACCAAACCATCAAAATCGTAACGTCGACCGAAGACAAAATCTCCATTTCTCCACGCAATTATTTAATATTATTTTATCAAAGTCACAAAACCGTAATATTCGGCCATCCACCAACAATCTTTACATATCCGACGGCGTTAGCGAGTCAGGCATGCGACGATAACCTTTATTGGGATAAAAAATGACTTTTAACACCACTTTATCGAAACACCATCAGCGCGCACACGGAATTTTTACGTGACTCAACGACGCCTCTGCTCGAGCGCGCTGCACACGTGAGAGCCGTGACGCGGCGAGTGAATATTTTTTATACAATCTTAAAACGTCTCCAAACATCCGATTTTTACCAGAATTTCGACAACCAGTGTTAAGCGTCTAAGCAATCGCAAAACCGAAGACAAATTTAAATCGAAGTTAAAACGAACTCGTAACGTCGAGCAAGCAAAATACTCATTCTCCACATGAATTTACGGAATTATGTTTGACCTCACTGTGACTGACCTTGACCGCATTTTGACCAAATCTAATCACGCTAGCCATCACCCTCCTGAATCACGTGGTGTAATTTGACATTGTACTCTCCCGTTCTCGACTTATCGTCCTACAAACAAACACACACAAACAGAGGACGAAGTCATCAATAATACTTACGAAATCTTTAGATTTCGTAAGTAACAAGCAGTCATAGACTGGTACTTATGAATTGTCAACTTGATCTCTGACCTTGTCTAATAAAAGCTGTCTCTAGAGAGGTAGCGACGCAAACCAGAAGTTTCTACGATGATTCTGTACCAAACCATCAAAAATCGAATGTTTGACCTCACTGTACCTTGACCTTTGACCGATTTTGACCAAAATCTAATCAGCACTAGCCGTCCCCTCCTGAATCACATGGTGTAATTTGACATTGGTAGCTTCTTGCCGTTCTCGAGTTATCTTGCCTACAAACAAACAAACACACACACAAACAAAACAGATGACGGAAGTCATCAATATACTTACGAAATCTTAGATTTTATAAGTAAAACACACACACTCACACACTCACACACACACACACACCAAACACAGATGGAAGTCATCAATATACTTACGAATCTTTAACAAACAGACAGGAGTGAAAACAGTAACTCCGTCAATCTTCGATGGCGGAGGTTAATAACACCACCAAACTAGAGGGGAGCACTCGGGAGAGTGCAAAACCTCCGCCGCCAATACTGCTGGGTCACTCAAATGAACCTTATATCTTGTTTCATTAAATTGATGTCAACAGTGCTGACAGTTATAGTTCTTTTCTCCAACATTTTTTTTTTGGGGGGGGGGGGGTTGGAAATCACTTAAAACATGTAGAAATGCAAAAAAAAAAATTTTTTCTCTAACAATTTCTTTTTTTGGGGGGGGGGGGGGGACCAAGTCCAAAATCTATGGCATGATCCTTGGACATACCTAACCCCCCACCAAGTTTCGTCGAAATCCGTCGAGGAGTTTTTCCATAATACTGTTCACAAACAAACAACAAACAAGCAGTCATAGACTGGTACTTACGAAATCGTCAACTTGACCTCTGACCTTGTCTAATAAAAGCTGTCTCTAGAGAAGGTAGCGACGCAAACAGAAATTTCTACGATGATTCTGTACCAAACCATCAAAATCGAATGTTTGACCTCACCGTGACCTTGACTGTTGACCGATTTGACCAAAATCTAATCAGCACTACATCACCCTCCTGAAACACGGGTGTAATTTGACATTGTAGCTTCTTTCCGTTCTCGAGTTATCTGTACCAACCATCAAAAATCGAATGTTTGACCTCACCGTGACCTTGACCGGTTGACCGATTTTGACCAAAATCTAATCAGCACTAGCCATCACCCTCCTGAATCACGTGATGTAATTGACATTGGTAGCTTCTTTCCGTTCTCGAGTTATCGTGCCTACAAACATACAAACAAACAAACAAGCAGTCACAGACTGTACTTACGAAATCGTCAACTTGACCTCTGACTTTGTCTCATAAAAGCTGTCTCTGAGAAGGTAGCGACGCAAACCAGAGGTTTCTACCATGATTCTGCACCAAACCATAAAAATTGAATTTTGACCTCCACTGTGACCTTGACCTTTGACCGATTTTGACCAAATCTAATCAGCACTAGCCACCACCCTCCTGAATCATGTGGTGTAATTTGACATTGGTAGCTTCTTCCGTTCGATGTTATCATTTTTTGGATGTTTGACCTCACTGTGACCTTGACCTTTGACGATTTTGACCAAAATCTAATCAGCACTAGCCATCACCCTCCTGAATCACGGTGTAATGACATGGTAGCTTCTTCCGTTCTCGGTTATCTGTGCCAAACCATCAAAAATCGAATATTTGACCTCACTGTGACTTGACCTTTGATCGATTTTGACCAAAATCTAATCGGCACTAGCCATCACCTCCTGAATCAGGTGGTGTAATTTGACATTGATAGCTTCTCTGTTCTCGAGTTTCATGCCTACAAACAACAAACACAAAACAAACAAATGGAAGTCATCAAATATTACGAAATCTTTAGATTTCGTAAGTAACAGCAGTCATAGACTGTACTTACGAAATCGTCAACTTGACCTCTGACCTTGTCTAATAAAAGCTGTTCTAGAGAAGTAGCGACGCAACCAGAAGTTTCTACGATGATTCTGTACCAAACCATCAAAAATCGAATTTTGACCTCACCCTGACCTGACCGTTGACCGATTTTGACCAAAATTAATCAGCACTAGCCATCACCCTCTGAATCACGTGGTGTAATTGACATGTTACTTCTCGGTAGTCATCAATATACTTACGAAATCTTTAGATTTCGTAAGTAACAAACAGAAAGGGGTGAAAACAGTAACTCTGATCTTCGATGGCGGAGGGTACGATGAAAAGGAAAACGGTGTAGGTCAAAAAACAAAGAATGACAGGAAGTCAACTCTGTATGTAGGGATGGCATGTAAAAAAATATTGGTCCCACCCGTTAAAGACAAAATGAAAGTTGGAGTATTTTCTCTTAAAAGTCGCTTAGGCTACATATGACCCGATGGATTGTCTCAGCCGATTGTCTCAGCGCATCACTTTTCAGTACTCCATACCATGCGCAAAACAAGAGCAAAAACTGAGATTGGTCAAAACCCAAAAATCTCCTCATTCAGAAAAATCATCATCTTCAGATGGTGTATTTATAAGCTGCCTATCTCAATGCAATGACTAGTGCCATTTGACAGAGTTTTACTTTGTACAGCATCCTTTACTGTCGTAATTTTAATAGCTTGAAAGTCTATAAAAAAAAAAACTTACACACACACACACACCACATTTTCTTGGTGATTGCACAGCCGTTTATTACTTACGAATCTAAAGATTTCGTAAGTATATTGATGACTTCCGTTTCTGTTGTTTGTTTGTTTGTTACTTACGAAATCTAAAGATTTTGTAAGTATATTGATGCTCCGTTTCTGTTTGTTTGTTTGTTACTTACGAAATCTAAAGATTTCGTAAGATATTGATGCCTTCCGTTCTGTTTGTTTGTTTGTTTGTTACTTACGAAATCTAAAGATTTCGTAAGTATATTGATGCCTTCCGTTTCTGTTTGTTGTTGTTTGATGTTTGTTTGTTTGTTTGTTTGTAGCACGATAACTCGAGAACGGAAGAAGCTACCAATCTAATCTAAACGAAATCTAAGATTTCGTAGTATATTGATGCCTTCCGTTCTGTTGTTTGTTGTATGTTTGTTTGTTTGTTTGTTTGTAGGCACGATAACTCGAGAACGGAAGAAGCTACCATGTCAAATTACATCACGTGATTCAGGAGGGTGATGGCTAGCGCTGATTAGATTTTGGTTCAAAATCGGTCAAAGGTCAAGGTCACAGTGGGTCAAACTAATTCCGTAAATTAACAGGAAAATGTGAGTATTTTTGCTTCGCTCGACGTTACGAGTTCGTTTTAACTTCGATTTAATTTTGTCTTCGGTTTTTTGCGATCGCTTCGGATGCTTAAAAATCGGATGTTTTGGAGACGTTTTAAGATTGAATAAAAAATATTTAACTCGAAGCGTCAAGGGTCGTCCCATGATGCAGTGCGCTCGAGCAGACGTCACGGGTCGTCCCATGATGCAGTGCGCTCGACAGACGCGTCGTTGAGTCACGTTAAGTTTTCCGTGTGCGCGGACGTTTTTCAATAAAGATGTTTAAAAGTCATTTTTTATCCAATAAAGGTTATCGTCGCAGCTGACTCGCTGAGCGTCGGATATGTAAGATTGTGGTGGATGGCGATATTACGGTTTTGCTTTGATAAATAATATAAATAATTGCTGGAGAAATGCCGATTTTGCTTTTGCTCGACGTTGCGAGTTCATTTTAACTTCGATTTTAATTTGTCTTCGTTTTTGCGATCGCTTGAGCGCTTAAAACTCGTTGTCGAAATTCTGGTAAAAACGATGTTTTTATGAGATTTATGTCGGGTGTCGTATCTGAGGTATTATTGCCACTGAAATTATGCTAATGAGGGGGATTTAAGACACAGCATTACGCGCTCGTTTGCGTCGCTACCTTCTCTCGAGACAGCTTTTATTAGACAAGGTCAAGAGCAAGTTGACGATTTCGTAAGTACCAGTCTATGACTGCTTGTTTGTTGTTTGTTTGTTTGTAGGCACGATAACTCGAGAACGGAGAAGCTACCAATGTCAAATTACATCACGTGATTCAGAGGGTGATGGCTAGTGCTGATTAGATTTTGTTTAAAATCGGTCAAGGTCAAGGTCACAGTGAGGTCAAACATCAAAAATGATAACTCGAGAACGGAAGAAGCTACCAATGTTCAAATTACACCACTGATTCAGAGTGGTGGCTAGCGCTGATTAGATTTTGGTCAAATCGGTCAAGGTCAAGGTCACAGTGAGGTCAAACATCCAAAACATTCGATTTTTTGATGGTTTGGTACAGAATCACTTAGAAACTTCTTGTTTGCGTCGCTACCTTCTCCAGAGACAGCTTTTTATTAGACAAGGTCAGAGGTCAGAGTTGACGATTTCGTAAGTACCAGTCTATGACTGTTGTTGTATGTTTTTGTTGTAGGCACGATAACTCAAGAACGAAAAGCTACCAATGTCAAATTACACCAGGTGATTCAGGAGGGTGATGGCTAGTGCTGGTTAGATTTTGGTCAAAATCGGTCAACGGTCAAGGTCACGGTGAGGTCAAACATTCGATTTTTGATGGTTGTGGTACAGATAAGACTCGTGACGGAAGAAGTACCCATGTCAATTACACACCTGATTCAGGAGGGTGATGGCTAGTGCTGATTAGATTTTGGTCAAAAATCTGTCAACGGTCAAGGTCACCGGTGAGGTCAAACATTCGATTTTGTGATGTTTGGTACAGATAACTCGAGAACGAAGAAGCTACCAATGTCAAATTACACACGTGATTCAGGAGGGGGATGGCTAGTGCGCTGATTAGATTTTGGTCAAAATCGGTCAACGGTCAAGGTACGGTGAGGTCAAACATTCGATTTTCATGTTTTGTACAGAATCATCGTAGAAACTCTGTTTGCGTCGGCTACCTTCTCTCGAGACAGCTTTTATTAGACAAGGTCAGAGGTCAAGTTGACGATTTTGTAAGTACCAGTCTATGACTGTTTTACTTACGAAATCTTAGGATTTCGTAGTATATTGATGACTTCGTTTCTGTTTGTTTGTTTGTTTGTTTGTTACTTACGAAATCTAAAGATTTCGTAAGTATATTGATGACTACCGTTCTGTTTGTTTGTTTATTTGTTTGTATGTTTGTTTGTTTGTATGTTTGTTTAGGCACGATAACTCGAGAACGGAAGAAGCTACCAATGTCAAATTACACCACGTGATCAGGAGTGGGATGGCTTGTGCTGATTAGATTTGGTCAAAATCGTCAAAGGTCAAGTCACAGTGAGGTCAAACATAATTCCGTAAATTCATGTGGAGAATTGGAGTATTTTTGCTTCGCTCGACTTGCGAGTTCGTTTTTAACTTCGATTTAATTTGTCTTCGGTTTTTTGCGATCGATTAGGACGCTTAAAACTCGGTTGCGAAATCTGGTAAAAACCGGATGTTTTGGAGACGTTTAAGATTGTATAAAAAAATATTTCACTCGAAGCGTCAAGGGGGTCCCATGATCAGTGCGCTCGAGCAGACGTCACGGGTCGTCCCATGATGCAGTGCGCTCGAGCAGACGCGTCGTTGATCACGTAAAGGTTTTCCGTTGCGCGGTGACTGTTTTTTCAATAAAGATGTGTTTAAAAGTCATTTTTTATCCCAATAAAGGTTATCGTCGCATGCCTGACTCCGCTAGCCGTCGGATTATGTAAAGATTTGTTGTGGATGGCGATATTACGGTTTTGTGACTTGATAAATAATATTAAATAATTGCGTGGAGAAATGCCGATTTTGCTTTGCTCGACTTACGAGTTCATTTTAACTTCGATTTTAATTTTGTCTTCGGTTTTGCGATCGCTTAGGACGCTAAAACTCGGTTGTCGAAATTCTGGTAAAATCGGATGTTTTATGAGATTTATGTCGGTGTCGTATCTGAGGTATTATGCACTGAAGATTATGCTAATGAGGGGATTGTAACACACAGCATTACGCGCTCGTTGCGTCGTACCTTCTCTCGAGACAGCTTTTATTAACAAGTCAAGTTCAAGTTGACGATTTTCGTAAGTACCACTCTATGACTGCTTGTTACTTACGAAATCTAAAGATTTCGTAAGTATATTGATGAACTACGTTTCTGTTTGTTTGTTACTTACGAAATCTAGATTTCGTAAGTATATTGATGACTTCCGTTCTGTTTGTTTGTTTGTTTTTTGTATGTTGTTTGTTTGTTTGTTTGTTGTTTGTAGGCACGATAACTCGAGAACGGAAGAAGCTACCAATGTCAAATTACACACGTGATTCAGGAGGGTGATGGCTAGTGCTGATTAGATTTTGGTCAAAATCGGTCAAAGGTCAAGGTCACAGTGAGGTCAAACATCCAAAAAATGATAACTCGAGAACGGAAGAAGCTACCAATGTCAAATTACACCACGTGATTGTAGTGTGGGTGGTGCTAGCGCTGATTCGATTTTGGTCAAAATCGGTCAAAGGTCAAGGTCACAGTGAGGTCAAACATCCAAACATTCGATTTTTGATGGTTTGTACAGAATCATCGTAGAAACTTCTGCTTTGCGTCGCTACCTTCTCGAGAGACAGTTTTAGTAGACAGGTAGAGGTCAAGTGACGATTCGTAAGTACCAGTCTATGACTGCTTGTTTGTATGTTTGTTTGTTGTGTTTGGTTTGTTTGTAGGCACGATAACTCGAGAACGGAAGAAGCTACCAATGTCAATTACATCACGTGATTCAGGAGGGTGATGGATAGTGCTGATTAATTTTGGTCAAATCGTCAAAGGTCAAGGTCACAGTGAGGTCAATATTCGATTTTTGATGGTTTGGTACAGATAACTCGAGAACGGAAGAAGCTACCAATGTCAAATTACACCTCGTGATTCAGGAGGGTGATGGCTAGTGCTGGTTAGATTTTGTCAAAATCGTTCAACGGTCAAGGTCACGGTGAGGTCAAACATTCGATTTTGATGGTTTGGTACAGAATCATCGTAGAAACTTCTGGTTTGCGTCGCTACCTTCTCTAGACACGCTTTTATTAGACAAGGTCAGAGGTCAAGTTGACGATTTCGTAAGTACCAGTCTATGACTGCTGTTTGTTTGTTGTATGTTTGTTTAGGCACGATAACTCGAAGACGGAAGAAGCTACCCATGTCAAAATTACAACAGTGATTCAGGAGGGTGATGGTAGTGCTGATTAGATTTTGGTCAACGGGTCAACGGTCAAGGTCACGGTGAGTCAAACATTCGATTTTTGATGGTTTGGTACAGATCATCGTAGAAACTTCTGGTTTGCGTCGCTACCTCTCTAGAGACAGCTTTTATTAGACAAGGTCAGAGGTCAAGTTCACGATTTCGTAAGTACAGTCTATGACTGCTTGTTTGTTTGTTTGTTTGTATGTTTGTTTGTTTGTAGGCACGATAACTCGAGAACGGAAGAAGCTACCAATGTCAAATTACACACGTGATTCAGGAGGGTGATGGCTAGTGCTGATTAGATTTGTCAAAATCGGTCAACGGTCAAGGTCACGGTGAGGTCAAACATTCGATTTTTGATTGTGGTACAGATAACTCGAGACGAAGAAGCTACGAATGTCAAATTACACCACGTGATTCGGAGGGTGATGGCTAGTGCTGATTAGATTTTCGTCAAAATCGGTCAACGGTCAGGTGAGGTCAAACATCGATTTTTTGATGGTTTGGTACAGAATCATCGTAGAAACTTCTGGTTTGCGTCGCTACCTTCTCTATAGACAGCTTTTATGAGACAAGGTCAGAGGTCAAGTTGACGATTTCGTAAGTACCAGTCTATGACTGCTGTGTTGTTTGTAGTTACGAAAATCTAAAGATTTCGTAAGTATATTGATGACTACCGTTTCTGTTTGTTTGTTTGTTGTATGTTTGTTTGTTTGTAGGCACGATAACTCGAGAGACGGAAGAAGACTACGAATGTCAAATTACATCACGTGATTCAGGAGGGTGATGGCTAGTGCTGATTAGATTTTGGTCAAAATCAGGTCAAAAGGTCAAGGTCACAGTGAGGTCAAATATTCGATTTTTGATGGTTTGGTACAGAATCATCGTAGAAACTTCTGGTTTTGTCGCTACCTTTTCTGAGACAGCTTTTTATTAGACAAGGTCAGAGGTCAAGTTGACGATTTCGTAAGTACCAGTCTATGACTGCTTGTTACTTACGAAATCTAAAGATTCGTAAGTATATTGATGCCTTCCTGTTTGTTTGTTTGTTTGTTTGTTTAGGCACGATAACTCGAGAACGGAAGAAGCTACCAATGTCAAATTACATCACGTGATTCAGGAGGTGATGGCTAGCGCTGATTAGATTTTGGTCAAAATCGGTCAAAGGTCAAGGTCACAGTGAGGTCAAACATAATTCCGTAAATTAACTGAGAAATAGATATTTTTGCTTCGCTCGACGTTACGAGTTCGTTTTAACTTCGATTTTAATTTTGTCTTCAGTTTTTGCGATCGCTAGGACGCTTAAAACTCGGTTGTCGAAATTCTGGTAAAAATCGGATGTTTGGAGACGTTTTAAGATTGATAAAAAAATATTTCACTCGAAGCGTCAAGGGCGTCCCATGATGCATTGCGCTCGAGCAGACGTCACGGGTCGTCCCATGATGCAGTGCGCTCGAGCAGACGCGTCGTGATGACGTTAAGGTTTTGCATGGAGAAATGGAGATTTTTGCTTCGCTCGACGTTACGAGTTCGTTTTAACTTCGATTTTAATTTTTCTTCGGTTTTTTGCGATCGCTTAGGACGCTTAAAACTCGGTTGTCGAAATTCTGGAACAGCGATGAATAACTGATATATAATAATAAGTCTTTTATCAGATTCTTCTGAAAAGTAATACACCTATTATCTGGCATATCCTGCTGGTACTGAATCACTTAAAAAAAAAAAAATGGAATTTTATAAGAAATCTAGTTTGTCTGGGACTCATTATCTGCAAACCACAGTTGAAATCTGTAGACCACAATGAATTCAGAATTCAAGCTCCCCTTGGCTTCTGACTGATTCATGCTTTTATTAGACAAGGTCAGAGTCAAGTTGATGATTTCGTAAGTACCAGTCTATGACTGTTTGTTTGTTTGTTTGTAGGCACGATAACTCGAGAACGGAAGAAGCACCAATGTCAAATTACACCACGTGATTCAGGAGGGTGATGGCTAGTGCTGATTAGATTTTGGTCAAAATCGCTCAAAGGTCAAGGTCACAGTGAGGTCAAACACCCAAAAATGATAACTCGAGAACGGAAGAAGCTACCAATGTAAATTACACCACTGATTCAGAGGGTGGTGCTAGGCTGATTAGATTTTGGTCAAAATCGGTCAAGGTCAAGGTCACGTGAGGTCAAACATTCGATTTTTGATGGTTTGGTACAGAATCATCGTAGAAACTTCTGGTTTGCGTCGTACCTTCTCTTGAGACAGCTTTTATTAGACAAGGTCAGAGGTCAAGTTGACGATTTCGTAATACCAGTCTATGACTGCTTGTTTATTTATTCATTTATTTATTTTTTCGCGATGTTTTAAGAGGTGTATGTCTCCAGCAGATAACTTCCTTGCTGGGGTGGGGGGCAGGTTATTTTTTTTAAGTTATTGATCCCCCCCTCCCCCTCCGGTCCAGCACGTATAGTTGGAGATTGGCACAGAGGTATGGAATTGGATAGAAATCAAAGAAAAAGCTGCACACACAAACACACATGCACACACACCATTGCCAAATTTCAGTGCATTGTGCATTGCATTCGTTTTCCCGGACATGGCTCGATCGCCATTTCCTTTATGGATGCCAGTATTTTGTGAATGAATGTATGTCAAGCATTTGAGCTTAGTTCGTTGGTTTGTAGAGTGCCAGTTATTTTCCTGCTTTCTTGGTATATCGTATTTGGTCTTATACCAGAAGATTTCACGGATTACCCTTTGCAATTGACAGTGACTTGTATTCTCTGTTTACTTGTGATGGTGGAATTTCTTTAACTGTGCAACATGAATTTGTCATCAAAGCTGCAGCTTTGGAAACTAAAACTCATTGCTAGGACCAGGCGCCGCTTGCTGGATCCAATGATTCACTGTCCCACGGCAGTGGCCTGGCAGGTCAAAGCATCCATTTAGTTAATCATTTCAAAATAGCTTGTAATCTGACAGGTTTGAAGGGGTTTTCACATTTTTACCTCTGGCAGTTTCTAATGAAATTCAAGTGTTCTGTTGTGCTTCACTTGACTAGTTTTTCCTTATGTAGCTCTCCATAGCCTTTTGGTTTTCTTTGTTGTTTTTTTATTTGTTTTAATGCGTAATTTTATTCTGGTGAGTGAAACAGAAATGTGTTTTTGTTCTAAAACTAGACTGCGGTGGAAGAGCGGGTGTCTGTGAATGTGTTTCTCATAAGCAACTGAACGTAGAGTGTCGGGGGGCATGTTTCCTCTTGTGCAAGCTCTCATGGAGGAAACATGTGACTTTGTTGCTCTGTTTCAACTATTTTAAATTTAAATGTGTTATTGTACCATCTCATGTGTTTGTGTTACTCGTGTGTTCACCACCACTGGCTCAGCCCTTTTCTTCGTGCAATCTAGCTGCATCAAAAGTATCTTAGAATGTCCAGACTTCCTGCTGATGGAAACTCGATGCCGCTCATGAAAGGCTCTAATTTGTTCAGCAGTATTCTGCAAGTACTGATTGCAGCTAAATAGTAAATTTGTTTGTTGTCTTTGCTTAAGCACCTGGAAAATGTCTAATTTCAAGTTCTTTTGAAGTTGTACCAGGTTTGTGCATGAAAGAGCAGAGGGCAGGAATATCCCTATATCATAAAAGCTTTACATCATTTAAAGACTAATATAATTTGTCTTCAAAGTAATTTGGCTTGTCTCACTTGTTTCCACTCTCCCTCTCCACCATCACTTCCTGCACTGCATTTTAAGCAATCCCTTTGTAACTATTTTGCTTCGACAAACAACACATGTTCAGATATTTTCCTTTTCTGCTTCCAAGTGTAATGGACATGAAGGATGACCCTAATAAATCTCCGTTCATTTTAAAAACCAAGATATAGAGCAATAGTTTTTAACCTGAGGCCTGTAGAACTCGAATGGTTGATGAGGCTATCAGCCGGAGTCCACAGGGGGTGGGGGATCAGGGGGAGGAGGAAGTAACATTGGCCAGTGATGTTTCATGTGGCGATTCAACGCATGTCAGAAGTGACAATTTGTGGAATGCTGTGGTGCATACTGTTTGTGTTGGGATTTGGTTACCATGACAGGCGTACATGGTAGTTTATGTATTTTTTTGGAGATTTGCAAGTTATCTGCACGCTGGAAAAGCTTCAGAACCACTGGGATAGAGAACAGTCACACACAAAAATAAACACGACAATGGCACTCGCAAAGAGCGATAGTTCGCTTCGCGTGCTCATTCTGACAAAAATACAGTTATCTAACAGTGAACATACTACTATTATGTCCATATACCATATCGTACATGCACCCCATTTTAATATGTCACATACATTGTCAGTCGTTCCGTTTGCTGCTCGCCCCGCCGGTCGCCCTGTCTGCCGCTCGCCCACGTCGGTCGCCGTCTGCCGTCGCCCCGTCTGCCCTCCCGCCACGCCGTCTGCCGTCGCCCGTCTGCCGGCGCCCCGTCTGCCGGTCGCCCCGTTCTGCCGGTGCCCCGTGCGGTCGCCCGTCTGCCGCTCGCCCCGTCTGCGCTCGCCCGTCTGCCGGCTCGCCGTCTGCCGCTCGCCCGCGTCTGCCGCTCGCCCGTCTGCCGCTCGCCCCCGTCTGGCCGGTCCGCCCCATCTGCGTGCCCGTCGGTCGCCCGTCTGCCGCTCGCCGTCGGTCGCCCTCTGCCGCTCGCCCCTTCTGCACCTCCCCGCACGCCGTCTGCCGGTCGCCGTCTGCCGTCGCCCGTCTGGCCGCTCGCTCCCGTCTGCCGGTCGCCCGTCTGCCGCTCGCCCCCGTCGGTGCGCCGTCTCCGCTCGCCCCCGTCGGTCGCCCGTCGGCCGCCGCCCGTCGTCGCCCTCTGCCGCCGCCCCCGTCGGTCGCCGTCTGCCGCCCGCTCGCCGTCGGTCGCCCCGTCTGCGCCCGCCCCCGTGTGCCCCGTCTCCGCCCCGGTCGGTCGCCCGTCTGCCCGCCCCCGTCGGTCGCCCCGTCTGCCGCCCGCCCCGTCGGTCGCCCGTCTCCGCCCGCCCGTCGGTCGCCCCGTCTGCCGCCGCCCCGTCTGCGCCCGCCCGTCTGCGTGCCCGTCTGCGCCGCCCCGTCTGCCGTCGCCCGTCTGCCGCCGCCCGTCTGCCGCTCGCGCCGTCGGTCGCCGTCTGCCGCTCTCGCGCCGTCGTCCGCCCGTCTGCCGCTGCCCCGTCTGCCGTGGCCCCGTCTGCCCGCCCGCCGTCTGCCGGTCCCCTCTGCCGCTTCGCCCCCGCGGTCGCCCGTGCGCTCGCCCGTCGTCGCCCGTCGCCGCTCCCCCTTCTGCACTCCCCCACGCACGACCGTCTGCGGCGCCGTCTGCCGCTCGCCGTCTGCCGCTCGCACCCGTCTGCCGTCCGCCCGTCTGCCCTCGCCCGTCGTGCCCCGTCTGCGCTCGCCGTCGTCGCCCGTCTGCCGTTCGGCCCCCGTCGGTCGCCTCTGCCGCCTCGCCGTCGTCGCCCGTCCCCCGCTCGGTCGCCCGTCTGCGCCGCCCCGTCGGTCGCTGCGCGCCCGTCGGCGCCCTCTGCGCCCCCCGTCGGTCCGCCGTCTGCGCCGCCCCGTCTGCCGCCGCGTCTGCCGCCGCCCGTCTGCCGGTCGCCCCGTCTGCGCCCGCCCGTCTGCCGCTCGCCCGTCGGTCGCCGTCTGCCGTCTCCGCGTCGCCCGTCTGCCGCCGCCCGTCGGTCGCCCGTCTGCGCCCGTCGTCCCGTTGCCGCCGCCCCTCGGTCGCCCCGCTGCCGCCCGCCCCGTCGTCCCGTCTGCCGCCGCCCGTCGCCGCGCCCCCTCTGCCGGTTGCCTCGCCCGCCCCCGTCTGCGTCGCCCGTCTGCCGCCGCCCGTCTGCGCTCGCCCGTCGTCCCGTCGCCGCTCCCGCGTCGGTCGCCCGTCGCCGTCGCCCCCGTCGGTCGCCCGTCTGCCGCTCGCCCCCGTCGGTCTCCCCTCTGCGCTCGCCCCCTCGGTCCCCCGTCTGCGCTCGCCCCCGTCGGTCGCCCGTCTGCGTCTCCCCCGTCGGTCGCCCGTCTGCCGCTCGCCCGTCGGTCGCCCGTCTGCGCGCCGCCGTCGGTCGCCCCGTCTGCGCCGCCCCGTCGGTCGCGCCCGTCTGCCGCCCGCCTGCCGTCGCCCGTCTGCCGCCGCCCGTCTGCCGCTCGCCCGTCGCGCCCCGTTGCCGGTCGCCCCGTCGGTCGCCCGTCTGCCGCTCGCCCCGTCGGTCCCCCGTCTGCGCTTCCCCGTCGGTCGCCGTCTGCCGTGCCCCCGTGCGTCGCCCCGTCTGCGTGCCCCGTCGGTCGCCCGTCTGCCGCACCGTCGGTCGCCCCGTCTGCCGCTCGCCCGTCGGTCGCCCGTTGCGCGCGCCCGTCGGTCGCCCGTCTGCCGTCGCCGTCGGTCGCCCGTCTGCCGCTCGCCCCGTCGGTCGCCCGTCTGCCGCTCGCCCCGTCGGTCGCCCGTCTGCCGTCGCCCCGTCGTCGTCGCGCCCCGTCTGCGCTCGCCCCGCGGTCGCCCCGTCTGCCGCTCGCCCCCGTCGTCGCCCGTCTGCCGCCGCAACCCGTCGGTCGCCCGTCTGCCCTCGCCCCGTCGGTCGCCCCGTCTGCCGCTTCGCCCGTCGTCGCCCCGTCTGCCGCTCGCCCCGTCGGTCGCCCGCGCGCTCGCCCGTCGGTCGCCCGTCTGCCTCGCCCTCGTCGCCCGTCTGCCGCTCGCCCCGTCGGTCGCCCCGTCTGCCGCTCGCCCCGTCGTCGCCCGTCTGCCGGTCACCGTCGCCGGTGCCGCCGTCTGCCGGTCGCCCGTCGCCGGTCGCCCGTCTGCGGTCGCCGTGCCTGCCGCCCGCCCGCCGTCGCCCGTTGCGCCCGCCCCCGGTCGCCCCTTCGGCCCCCGTCGGTCGCCCTTCTGCCTGCCAGCCCCGTGGTCGCCTTCTGCGCGCAGCCCGTCGGTCGCCCCGTCTGCCGCCGCCCGTCTGCGCCGCCGTCGGTCCCCGTCTGCCGTCGCCCGTGTCGGTCGCCCCGTCTGCCGCCGCCCCGTCGTCTCCCCGTCGCCGTCGCCCCGTCGGTCCCCGTCTGCCTCGCCCCGTCGTCGCCGTCTGCCGTCGCCCCGTCGGTCGCCGCCCGTCTGCCCTCCGCCCCCGGTCGGCCCGTCTGCCGCGCCCCGTCGGTCGCCCGTCTGCCGCCCGCGTCGGCGCCCGTCTGCCGCCCGCCCCGTCGGTCGCCCGTCTGCCGTGCCCGTCTGCCGCTCGCCCCGTCTCGGGCGCTCGCCGCCGTCGCCGCCGCGCCCCCGTCGGTCGCCCCGTCTGCGCTCGCCCCCGTCGGTCGCCCCGTCTGCCGCTCTCCCCCGTCGTCGCCCCGTCTGCGCTCCCCGTCGTCGCCGCCGTCTGCCCGCCCGTGGTCGCGCCGTCGCCGCTCGCCCCGTGGTCGCCCGTCTGCGCGCCCGTCGTCGCCTTGCCGTCGCCCGTCGCCCCGTCTGCCGTCCCCGTCGGTCGCCCCGTCTGCCGCTCGCCCCCGTCGGTCGCCCCGTCGCGTGCCCGCCCCCGTCGGTCGCCCCGTCTGCCGCTCGCCCCCGTCGTCGCCCGTTCCGCTCGCCCCGTCGGTCGCCCCGTCTGCCGCTCGCCCCGTCGGTCGCCCCGTCTGCGCTCGCCCCCGTCGGTCGCCGTCTGCCGCTCGCCCGTCGGTCGCCCCGTCTGCGCTCGCCGTCGGTCGCCCCGTCTGCCGCTCGCCCGTCTGTCGCCCCGTCTGCCGCTCGCCCCGTCGGTCGCGCCGTCTGCCCCTCGCCCGTCGTCGCCCCGTCTGCCGCTCGCCCCGTCGGTCGCCGTTGCCGCCTCGCCGTCGGTCCGCCCCGTCTGCCGCTGCCCCGTCGTCCGCCGCCGTCTGCCCGCGGTCGCCGTCGCCGTCGCCGTCGTCGCCCGCTGGCCGCTCGCCGTCGGTCGCCCCGTCTGCCGCTCGCCCCGTCTGCGGCGCCCCGTCTGCCGGTCGCCCCGTCTGCCGGTCGCCCGTCTGCGGTCGCCCCGTCTGCCGGTCGCCCCGTTCTGCGGTCGCCCCGTCTGCCGCCCGCTCGCCGGTCGCCCGTCTGCCGCCCGCCCCACGTCGCCCCTTCTGCCGCCCAGCCCCCGTCGGCGCCCCTTCTGCCGCCAGCCCCGTCGGTCGCCCCTTCTGCCGCCAGCCCCCCCCGTCGGTTGCCCCTCTGCCGCCCGCGCCCGTCTGCCGCTCGCCCCGTCGTCGCCCCGTCTGCCGCTCTCCGCCGTCGGTCGCCCCGTCTGCCGCTCGCCCCGTCGGTCGCCCCGTCTGCCCTCGCCCCCGTCGGCCCCGTCTGCCGCTCGCCCCGTCGGTCCCCCGTCTGCCGCTCGCCCCCGTCGGTCGCCCCGTCTGCCGCTCGCCCCCGTCGGTGCCCGTTGCCGCCGCCCCCGTCGTCGCCCCGTCTGCCGCCGCCCCGTCTCGCCGTTGCCGCCGCCCGTCGTCGCCCGTCGCGCCCCCCGTCGTCGCGCCCGTCTGCCGGTCCCCCGTCTGCCGCTCGCCCCGTCTGCCGCTGCGCCCCGTCTGCCGCTCGCCCGTCTGCGTCGCCCCTGTCGGTCGCCCGTCTGCGTCGCCCCGGTCTGCCCGTCTCGCCCCGTCGGTCGCCCCGTCTCCGCTCTCCCCCGTCGGTCGCCCCGTCTGCCGCGCCCGTTGCCGTCCCGCTCGCCCGTCGGTCGCCCCGTCTGCGCTCGCCCGTCGGTCGCCCCGTCTGCCGCTCGCCCCGTGGTCGCCCGTCTGCGCTCGCCCCGTCGTGCCCCGTCGCCGCTCGCGTCGTCGCCCCGTCTGCCGCTCGCCCCCGTCGGTCGCCCGTCTGCCGCTCGCCCCCGTCGGTCGCGCCGTCTGCCGCTCGCCGTCGGTCGCCCCGTCTGCCCCCCGCCCGTCGGTCGCCCCGTCTGCCGCTCGCCCCCGTCGGTCGCCCCGTCTGCCGCTCGCCCGTCGGTCGCCCGTCTGCGCTCGCCCGTCGTCGCCCCGTCTGCGCCGCCCGTCGGTCGCCCCGTTGCCGCTCGCCCCGTCGGTCGCCCCGTCTGCGTCGCCGCGTCTGCCGGTCGCCCCGTTGCCGTCGCCCCGTCTGCCGGTCGCCCGTCTGCGGTCGCCCCGTCTGCCGCCCGCTCGCCGCGTCGCCCCGTCGCGCTCGCCCCCGTCGCGTCGCCCCGTCTGCGTCGCCCCGTGCTCGCCCGTCGCCGCTCGCCCCCGTCGGTCGCCCCGTTTGCCGCTCGCCCCGTCGGTCGCCCTTCTGCCCTCGCCCCGTCGGTCGCCCGTCTGCGTGCCCGTCGGCGTCCGTCTGCGCTCGCCCGTCGCTCCCCGTCTGCGTCGCCCCGTCGGTCGCCCCTCTGCCGCTCGCCGTCGGTCGCCCCGTCTGCGCTCGCCCCAGTCGTCGCCCGTCTGCCGGTCGCCCCGTCTGCCGGTCGCCCGTCTGCGGTCGCCCCTCTGCGGTCGCCCCGTCTGCGGTCGCCCCGTCTGCCGCCGCCCCCGCGGTCGCCCCGTCTGCCGCCCGCCCCACCGGTTCGCCTTCCGCCAGCCCCGTCGTCGCCCCTCTGCCGCCGCCCCGTCGGTCGCCCGTCTGCCGCTCGCTGATACGCGTCGCAGTCTGCAGTCTCTGTGGGTTTGTGGCATCTTTGTAGTTAGGGTTTCCATTGTAATTGAGACTGTGAACATATCTCATTGGGTGTTGTTCTCAGGATCATGAGCACAATATGTGGACCTGAAGAGCAGTGAAACGATGACATTCAAGTCTCTTTTCTGGTTTGATAGTCTGTCTCCCTTGTCGTAATACAAACAGGAATGTGACATTATGTTGTAGGATCTGCCAATGAATGACTTTTTCATTTCAAATGATGCTCTGCTTTTATATGAATGGTGATTCAATGAGTCACCTCTATAAAAGTTTTCTGTTGCTGTTGACAGTGCCTTAGCAGGAGAGACCGATCAATGTTTGACAAGCTCGAGTACCTGACATCAAAAGAAGGAAACTTTGCACGTCTACGCGACTACATCCGGAGCCTAAAGATGACCCCCTGTATTCCATATCTGGGTAAGGCTTGGTTGGGACTCGATCCTTGTCCCATTATTTTTTGAACTACCCTCTGACACCATTCACGTACGCCTCACACCATCTGACTTTTCAATGTACTCCTACATCTGCTCGCAGTGTGTTGTTTGTGCATTCTTGACATGGTCACGTGTTTTGTAAACGCAAAACTTTTTTTTAATGAAAACTCCATGATAGCCCTTCGTTAAGCAAGCCAAAGCTATGACAAACTGTTCCCCAAAGAAAATTTGAGAATGAAGCAGTGTGGCAACATTCACTGATGAATGACCTTGCATCGCCTTATCCCTCAGGCGGATCTGTAGAGAATTATCTGCAAACTAACTCCACTTGACAAGCAAAAATATTGGAGGTAGCTAAAAGCCATCACTTTGGGATGATTATATATGGCTGAAGCAATTTGTTGGTTGACTTGGCCTTTGGATGGGACTGAGCAACAGGTTTCATGAATCATGTGAGGAAGCAATGAGGGAACTACCGATGGCGCAGATAGAGTAGAGCGAGCTCATTGAAGCTGCCCATGTTTGAAGCACCTCATACGGGAGCGACGGCACCGTTTGGTCCCCACCTGCCAGCGGTGAGCGACGTGGAAGGAATGTGAACGGCAGCGGGTCTCCAGCACAAATATTTGGCAGTGCGACAAAAATGGCCTGTTTGGAGAGCTCCGCTTTTTATTTTCATTGCTGCCACCTTAACCTTCCAAAATTTTGTATCCGCTCGACCAGAAGTCGCGTAACATGATATAATTGTGTGGTTTGTTATTATTTGAGTGGAGTTGCAGCTCGGTACTAGTTGGTCTCACCCCATGTAAAAGGGATATTGAGGAAGAACATTTCTTTCTTCTTTTTATTATTATGCCTCCGCACCAAGGGTGCCAGAGGCATTATGTTCCCGGGTTGTCCGTCCGTCCGTCCGTCTGGATTTTCGTTTATGCGATAACTCAAGAAGCAAATTGTAGAATTTCATCAAACTTAGTAAAAAGGTAAAGTAAGACAGGGCAATTAAGTGATTAGATTTTGGGCCAGATGTGATAAAGGTCAAGGTCAAACTCTGAAATTTTACTGTTTACACCCTAACTCAAGAAATATTGGACAGAATTTCATCAAACTTGGTACAAAGGTAAAGTTAGACAAGGCAATTAACTGATTAGATTTTGGGCCAGATATGATGATGGTCAAGGGTCAAATATGTCAATACCCAAGTGTTTGTGTGGGAGAGCGGAGGCATACCCGTCGACTGCGCGCAGTCGAATTACTCTAGTTTTTTTTGTTTCGAGATTAGGTAAAGGAAAGGTTGAAGAAAAATCGTGTGGTCATGGGCAAAAATATTGGCACCCTTGTACTTTTTTCAAATAATGAACCGTTTCTTCCAGAAAATTGTTGAAATTGAATAATCTTTTGGTATCCACATATGTATTTCTTTGGTTTGCAGTGGAACAAAACAAAAAAGCTGAAAAAAAGCTTATTTCACACAAAACCTAAAATGGCCCGGACAATATTATGGCATTTTTAGAAGTTGTTAGAAATAATTACATTTCAAGCAGGTAATTCTCAATTTACTTTGGAATTGAACTCGTCTGTGGTGAGTTACGGTACTGCAATATAAAAATCACTCATTCAACCAGTTTTGAATCGAGAAAAGGAGTCTTTCTGCTGTTTTGTGTCACTGTGTGCACCACAATGAGCATGGAGAAGAGAAAGAAAACCAGAGCTTGTCTGAGGAGGTCAGACACAAGATTGTAGCCAAGCATGGACAATCTCAAGGCTACAAGTCTATCTCCAGAGACCTTGATGTTCCTGTGTCCACTGTATGCAATGCTAACAGGAAGTTTAAGGCCCATGCACTGCAGCCAATCTCCCCTGGACGTGCCGCAAGAGAAAACTTGATCGAAGATTGCAGCAAATGATTGTTCCAATGGTGGAGAAACCACCTCAATCTACTGACCTTCAGACACAAGGTACGATAGTTTCAACTCGCACCATCCGTTGCCAACTCGATTAAATGGGGTTCTATGGTAGGAGACCCATGATGATCCCACTGCTGAGAGACATAAGAAAGCCCCACTGGAGTTTGCCAAAATCCTTCTAGGAGAATGTCCTCTGGACAGATGAGACTAAATTAGAGGGTTTTTTTTGGTAAAGCACATCAATCATCTCTGTTTACAGAAAAAAAATGAAGCCTTCAAAGAAAAGAACACCGTCCCTGAAGTCAAATATGGAGGAGGTTCAGTGATGTTTTGGGGTTGCCGTGCTGCCTCTGGCACTGGGTGCCTTGAATGTGTGTACGGCATCATGAAATCAGATTACCAAGGCATTTTGGAGCGCAATGTTCAACCCAGTGTCAGAAAGCTGGGTCTCCGTCGAAGGTCATGGGTCTTCCAGCAGGACAATGACCCTGAACACACTTCAAAAAGCAACCAGAAATGGTTCAAGATGAGATGCTGGACTGTTCTGAAGTGGCCGGCAATACGTCCAGATCTAAATCCCATGAAACACCTGTGGGGAGATCTGAAAACAGCAGTTTGGAGAAGTCACCCTTCAAATCTGAGAGAACTGGAGCAGTTTGCACAAGTGGGCCAAACTGCCAGTAGAGAGGTTAGGAAGCTCGTTCATGGCTATAGGAAGTGCTTGACTGCAGTTATTTTGTCCAAAGGCTGTGATACCAAATATTAAGTTTTGGGTGTCAATTTTGTCAATGCCATTTATTTTTATGCCTCCGCACCAAGGGTGCCGGAGGCATTATGTTTCCGGGTTGTCCGTCCGTCGTCCGGATTTTCATTTACGCGATAACTCAAGAAGCAAGTAGTAGAATGTCATCAAACTTGGTAAAAAGGTAAAGTAAGACAGGGCAATTAAGTGATTAGATTTTGGGCCAGATGTGATAAAGGTCAAGGTTAAACTCTGAAATTTTCCTGTTTATGCCCTAACTCAAATATTGGACAGAATTTCATCAAACTTGGTAAAAGGTAAAGTAAGACAGGGCAATTAAGTGATTAGATTTTGGGCCAGATATGATAAAGGTCAAGGGTCAAATATGTCAATACTCAAGTGTTTGTGCGGGAGAGCCGAGGCATACCTGTCGACTGCGCACAGTCGAATTGCTCTAGTTTTACCTGTAAGGGTTCAGTCATCGCCCCAAGGTGTTTCCCTTTCATCAGATGGCTCAGTTGGTCGTGAATGTAGGGAAGCAGAGGTTGTGGTGGAAATGACAAGGTTTTGGTTCCATGACAAATTATCCGAGGAGGCAGGTCATCTCCTCAACACCCTTTGGTACAACCTTGTGACTTTTCACCTCCCCTCAGTTGCTCTTGGGAATGTAGCTTGTTTGGTTGTTTCTTTATTTGTGTCACGTTTATTTATGATCTAAATGTTTGCTTGGTTTTGTTTGTTCATTTATTTATTTGCTCTGTCTACTTCTCCTGAAGGAGCCTGTACTTGTATTACTTGTACTATTATAACGTTGGATGGACTCAGACATGCTGACACATTCCATGGGATTATACCATGACGCCACACATCGGGATGCCAATCGGACTGTGCTTTTAAAATATTTTTGGTTTCTCCTCTTGTCTCCTCTCACCACTTGATTAAAGTAAATCGGTCTATCGGTTACTCAACACCAGTATTATCGGGATATTCGATTGTAGTATTTGTTTACACATTGTGCACTCTCGTTGGCATTGCATGCAGATCACACTTTTGGAATGGGAATAGTTTTATGCATTGTAACTTACTGAAGAAGCTTTGGCTTCCCACAGCACTTGATACTCCGTAGAGCAGAAAGATGAGATGGACCTGAGGCTTAGCGAGGGCAGCAATCTTTCAAAAGAAAAAGATTCAACCAGCAATGATGAACTGGGGAAAATGCTCTCGATAACCATTCATAAATAACAATGCGTAACTACGGGATCAATGCACTGAATGTCAGTATGAGCACGGCAGGTAATTGTGCTCTTGCGGCGAAGGCACGAAGTTTACTTTCACCCCGAAGATCTTCCTGGTTCAGTATCCTGACCGAATGTGATAAGCCTACTGCTTTCATTTGCACAGATCTTAAACGGACATCTGGCTGAAGCTCCATGATGCCGACCTTTTGTATCCACTCTCATGTGAAGTGCAAACCGGAATGTAAAATGGAACAATTTTTCAAGCCAACAGAGAGATTCTTACAGGGTTTGAGGCCTGTGCTTCAAAGGGCTTGCAGATGGCTTTGAATGTTTTTTTTTGAGTTGCTATATGAGGCTGCAACTTCATAGGGTTTAAAGAATGAATAGCACACGTTCATAATGGTAACAATATTATATTTTATATCAAAGTAACTTTATACAGTGAAAACCATTACTCATCCATTTTTATAATTGCTGCCAATGTTGGGAAGAATCATCGGGCTAGGAAGGTGTATTGCTTGGAAGTCGGGTGGGTTGATGGACCCAAAACTAGATCCTATCGCTCTGAGGCTCAACCTCAGGCCATTGGCTTGCAGCCTGGAAGCTTGGCATTTTGCCCTATCTGCCACAGTGGTCCCCGGCTGTACATGCAAACAATGACTGATGAGAAAATTGCAAAAAAATACATAAACTGTTGCAGGAACTTAAGCCTCATCGAAACCCACTCTTGGGAAGGCCTGTATGTGTCCATTTATCTCTGCCAATGAGTCATTGTGAGGTAGCCTTTAGCACATGGGCCAAAAGCCCTTGCGGGAGCTTTACTTTGCTGGATCCACAAAAGACCGAACAAGGATACTAGTGAGATTGGGTGAAGTTTCTTTCTGCAGATCTCGGCGTTTTGGCCCCGTGACTGAAGGAAGTGAAATGCATGTGCACCATATTCCTCAGATGTTGGGACGGACCATCATAACGACTTTACGTAGAGAGTAGGACCCACCCCGGAACTCCGCCCAGTACACTCCATCCTGGTTCTTGCTGCGGTAGGGTCCACCACGGTGCCACACTCCATTGAGGTTGGAGTGTGCACATGCATTGTACCACCAGCCACCTTTCTGGAAGTGTGCACAGTTCCCTGTGGGCATGTGAAATGGCAAAGATCATTCTAACAACCGTGCCCCTGGTCAAGCACAGACTTGTTAAAAAAAACACATCGGATGAGGTAGGTCTGATTTGGAAGCGATACTGTGCCATCAAAATTTAAATATGATGCACTTTTGGCATACTTAGTGCATTTGTGTTAATGCAAGTGCCTGAATGCCCAGCCAATCTGGGCTTGCTTTGTCCATTAGTAGGCTATTTAGAAATTAACTGTTTATTGAGTCTGCATATTTTATCACAAAAAAGCTCTAATTGTCTGTCAGATGAGGTGAGTGCTTGCTTATGCAGACCTAATGACTTCCTAAGACCAAGCTCATTGCTATCGAGGGATATAAAGATGGTGTAAAGGCACACCTGTGTAGGAGTCTCGGTCTAGGTCCAGTGTGGTAAACTCCTTGCCGTTATGCCAGAGTAGTGAGTCTCCAGCATTTCCCGAGTAAGGACCAAGCCGTAGTCTATAGAAATCGCTCTCAGGTGACACCAAGAAACTCGCGTACTCGGCAAAGACCTTTCGGCCCTGCCAGTCCTCCATTAGAACCAGCAATTTGTATGTCGTTTGATTTGTCAACCACAGGATGTTCTCAAGGCCGAGCCAGTATTCCCCATCAATGTTACCAAATCCTTTCTAGGAATGGCAAACAAGTGAAAAATATTTTAAAATTGTATTCTCATTAACCATTGAGATAGTTATAAAAACGTTCGCTAGTAAACACAAATTATCTTGGCACACCTTGTAGTTTTCCCAGTTTCTAAAAAAGTTAACAGATCCATCTCGGCGACGCTGGATGACAAGCCAGCCCCCTGGGTCGTGGTCTTGGTTGCACCATGCTTGCATCAGACGGCTCGTGCGGTGTGGCTGTATGAGATATACCCCGCTGGAGTGCTGGCCAGCCTCCCAGGCATGCAAGCAATCTCTCCACGGACCTGCTTGGGATAACGGAGAAAATAATAGTGTCTGCATGAGCATATGGAAACGTTATTTGATGGTTTGATTGGTCCTCTTTCTCCAACTTTAGCTGTGTTTGGCTAAGTTTAGTGAACGATAAGATAAGTTTCATTAACTAAGCTTTCAACATTTTCCTTCATGGGACCAAAAAAGCTCTTTGGTGGGCATGTGCTTTTGCTTGAAGCATTAGATTTGCTTTGCTTTGCTTCCCATTGCAGTTGAAATAGTCTGTTGATGCCGACTGACATGATCCTTGCCAAAGACTAATATTCTCCAAATTTCATGAAATCTGGTCCATAAAACCCTGAATCGTGTTGTGTTGTTATCGTCTTAACATGAGGAAAGAATCCCACGTGACAATTACGTTGTGAACTTTAATTGATTTTTTTTTTTTCATTAGGAAGTAAGTCGTCTCCTCGGTTTTGAGACTCTGCTGTTGTCATGGTTATACATGTAATGAAGTTCTTATTATCCTGCAAAAATTTAACATACATTGAAGAGTTTAAGCTATGTAAAAAACAATTCCAGATGCCTTGATGAGTCGTCTGGCAGCTGCGATGAATGTACTTTTCATCGTACCTTCTCTTCTTCTTTCTAACGAAAACCCACAAATGAAGGTTCTAACATTCAAGACCAACAGGCCTGAGCTGCTATGCATCCTACTATTAATTTGCATTTGGTCAATGGCTTTGACACCCCCAAAAAATGTTTTATTACGACCCTAAGCATCAAAAAGCTACATATATCGAACAAACAGTTTCAAATGGAGCACCTCCCCACCATATTGCATTTGAAGATGTGACGATACATGCGAATTGTTGCTCCCAGCTTGCCGGTTCGATGACACCAAACGCCATTTGCATTTTTGCTTCCTCCATCCGTACCCCGTTTGGCATACCGTGTGGGCATAGGCAACTTGCTAGTTTTGTTAACTTGAAGAGCCTGGAAACTACAAGCCAGGTTTTGGTTTCGATATTGTCTGGCCATTTTTCAACACTGGGTGTAAATCAGTTTTGGGGACTTTGAGATAAAAAATTGAATGGAATGGCGTTCTGCATGTTGTTTTAACTGGCCAGATAAAGGCTTCAGCGTCCAAGAAAACAGGCTGCTGAAAGACCTGGCAGGGTGAGTTGGGTTTTTTTGGGGGGTTTTAAAAAAGTTTGCACCAGTCTATACTTGGGCTTCGTGCTGCCATTGTTAAGTGCATCCATCATACTCTTCTGCTCTTTCATTCCATACTCCACTGGCATCATTTCCTCAGGTGCTGTGACTTGCTTGTTTACCACACTTTTCTTTCCATCCTTTGTTTTTATTATGCATAGACACCAAGGCACCCTCAGCAAGATGGTTGTGTTACTCCTTTAGCCATCTGTTTGTCTCATCAGCAGCCACGCGTGCTGGCTGCTGGTTTTCTTTTCTCTTCTGTGCCCTCAGTCCATTTCCTGGCCCTATCCCCAGCTAATGGGCCAAACCAAGCTTCCTGTCTTCCCCCAAGCAAAACACTGACATTTTGAATTGAGCTTCCATACCTTGTGTGGTCTTCTGCTTGCTCTCTTTTGGCATTCTGTGCTCTAGAGGTTTTGCAGGCAACGTTTATTTTAATTAAACTCTTTAGTAATGTGTAAGTCATATCCTCGGCAGGCCTTAGATTTAAAGTCGAGTTTGAATTTCATAGCTCCTAACATCTGATTGAGTATCTGGCCTATTCTTTTAAACACCATTGGAACATCTGAAGATACGAATGTCAATAACAACAGAAATCATACAGCACTAACCTGAAGGATGTGTGTGATCAATAATTGGTGGAGTTGCTTGTTTTGTAGTTGAGGTTTGCAGAGTGGTAGTTGTAGTTGTCGCAGCAGTAGTCGTGGTGGTGGTGGAGGGAGCATTCTGTGTCTGGTCTCTCTGGATCTCATTGATGAAAAGCTGACCAAGTGTGGGAGGAAAGCGATGTATTGGAGGAACATTAGGTGCTGCCAGCGAAAGAGTGTTGCGTCCAGTGAAATGTGGTGGCCGAGGGTTGTAGGTTTTGCGGCATTGTTCTTCCAGCCACGCAATAACGACTGACTGGTTCTGCACCATTGCACGAAGGATGGTATATTTCTGCTCCAACTCCCGGTACCTGAAAGAGGAATGTGGAGGCATGACAGTAGTGGAAAGAGGCAGTTTCCTTTTTTTTTCTCTCTCTCTATACAGGATTGAGATTTGTGGAAGAGCAAGGTGATGGAGGAGGGTATGAACTGACAGTACAGCAGCGAGGCAACTCTTGGACACAATAAGCAAGGGAATTAACAAACAGGAAAAGAGGGTTGATAGCAGGGAGGAAACAGTCATCTGCAATTAAGAGCTGTGTTGGGTTTGCAAGGGTTAGTGGGGGTAAGAGAGATTCTGAGTAAGAATATGAGATGTCTGTACACCACCTGCTTGAACCCTGGAGGGTAAGTGGGATAGCATCGCGTCTGGAAAGCAGTTCCAAATTTCGGAGACTCAAGGAACAAGAGTTGACGTGTGCAATCAGCCTGGATATTGGAAATTTTACCAAGAAGGGGTTACTTGAAGAATGCGTGCATCCTTTAGTTGTTTGGGAAGATTGGATAGCAGAGGGAGCGAGACCAGAGGAGAGGCTACTGACCTGTCTGTGATTTGAGAAAGAGACCTTGTGCTTTGCCCTCATCATAAGAGATTGCAGTAATGTAGAGAGAGACAGACACAGACACAGACAGAGAGAGACAGAGATGATGATGCGATGCTGGGGTGCTAGTCCATAGGGGAGAGAGTAGTACTCCATTGAGCTACGGCCAAAGGCGTTATAGTCTTCTTTGAATTGTCCTGATTTTTCAAGGAAAGACTTGGAATGAGTAAGATACTCAGTCTTTAGCTGGCTTTGGAGGTCAGCTTCTCTCCGTTGTCAGCCCAGAAGAGGTGAGGTCTTTAAAGTCAAGTGGTTGAACCTCTTCCAGTGGCTGATCATGGAAGTAGATAGGTGAGTTCATTTGATGATCTTTCTGAAGCAAAAGGGTTAGACTGAGATTTTCCAGGGTTGAAGGATGTGTTTCACTTGTCAGACCATCACCTAATCATTTCCAGATCAGCAGAGACTGACACAGCTGTTATCTGCCTATCATTGCAGTGGGGGTTCTGTACATCACAGTGGGGTCATTTGCAAAAAGGAAGAGATGGTTTTCCAGAATAAGACTGGGCTTAACACACTGCCATGGGGTGCTTCAGCCTTCACTTGGGGTGAGAAGAGGAGAGGGTTGCATTGATGGTAACATATTGTCTGTGTGAGTGGAGGCAGTCAAGTGCAACAATGAAGTTTGCAGGATGTCAGACTGTCGAATGCCCGATATATGTTCAGGGAGACTGTCCTTACCTATTGATTGAGATTTAGGACCTTTATCAATTGTTGAGAGTGGAGCAGCAGTATGTCCAGAGTTGTGACTGGAACAGGATCCAAACTGATGGTCTGAGAGATCAGGCTGTTTAAAAAGAAGAAAGACTTGATGAGCAGCAATGATGGATTCCATGACTTTGCTTAGCATTGGAAGTAAGCTTATTTGTCTGAGGAAATTTTTTTGAAGCATTCTGGTGGTTTCGATTGATGACTTCCAGGCAGATGAGAAGCAGCCAGAGGAGAAAGAGAGGCTGAAAAGAGCAGATCTAGAGTAGAACCAAGAGCAACAGAGTAGGATTTGAAAACATAGGTGCCGATGCCATGCTTTGAGTTAACAACACGTTGATGGAGCACGAAAAAAGGGACATTGCGAAACATTCCTTCAGAAATAAAATTCTTTAACAATCAACAATGTAGACATTGGCATTTGCAAATGCAGAAAGAGAGGTAAAGATTGAGAATAGTTTGCAGAAGATGTTGCAGCAAGAACCATGAGAACTCAGGGGCCAATTAAGACTACCCTATGATCAAGGCAGAGTCATTGGCCTGATGAGGCCATCCATTTGTTGCATTACCACTTTGTGAGATGAACATGAACAAATCATGACAACTAAAACGGCACTCGATAGAGCGCATGCATACCTCCGCCAGGCTGAACGGTTTATATTTTGCATCCCACTGATGGACCGGATCTGGATCCGGACCTGAACCAAAATCGAATTGGCTTGTTCTTGTCACTTAACCAACTCGTCAACCTAGTTTTGTCATAACTCGTCCACAACTTTTTGAAATACCATGCTACACAGGCCTTATCTCTCAATGGTGAAGAATGACAAAAAAAATTTAAATCCTTCTATTCTTATCCAGATTCAGATCTTCACTGACATCAAATCAATTAATCCTTGCCACACACCCAACTTGTTAACCAAGTTTCGTCCTAATCCGTCCACACCTTCTTGAGTATCGTTTTTGTCCCTATCTCTCTGGTGAAAAATCACTTTAAAAATTCTAGTATCCGGATCTGTATCTCGATCTTTATCAAAATCTAGTCATTCCGTCCTTGTCACGCACCCAACCTCTCCACCAAATTTCGTCTAAATTTGTCCACAACTTTTTGAGATCCTGTACACAGACAGACAAACAAACAAACAGACAGACAGGGGTGAAACATATCCTCTGTCCTTCTTCGGTGGTGGAGGTAATGAGCTGTGTGTGGTGTTTGTTTCATTGATCCATCTTACCTGCCAGCAAGCTTAAGCATCTCTGCTGTCTGGTTGAGGACCTTGTTCTCAAGTTGGGACATTTCAAGTGAGTTGTCTCTCTTCCGAATAATCTCATGGAGCAGCTGTAGGTACAACTGAGTGACACGTGAGTTCATGTTGCGGCTCTCTTTCCGTAACAGCTTTACTTCGTTTACAATGCCACCATCGACCTCCACCAGGTGCTGCAAGCTGTCGATCTGCCGCTTCTGTTTGAGAAGGCTGTCCCGCACTTCCTCAACATCCTTTCGTGTTACGTCTGGTGACTCGCTTCCTTCCCGGGTGCCTTGCCGTTGTGCATCCAAGCATATTGGACCTGTGATCTTCTGCTGGGGTACCACAAAAGTGTAAGAGCAGCGGTTTGAGGAGCTGTCACTCGCACGTGTCCATCGTCCAGCTCTCACTTGTTCATGCCCACCCTCGCTGCTGTCAAAAACTTCAGGATCTGAAAGCAGAGCTGAGGTTGCAACTGAGAGTGAGGCTAGCAGAAGTAGGAGCAGACACCAAGGAAGCAGGTGACTAAGCTGGCACCTTTCCATGGTGTTTCTTTGTTGGATGGAACCTGTCTTCTTGCTCACCTTTGTGGTTCTGTCTGTAAAGGAGAGATGGAAAGTGTTGTTACATTTAGCATCGTCATTTGAGGACAGTAATTATCTACTTGACCTGTGTAAAGGTTGTCTCTTGGCCACATGTTTCCCTCTACTCTATTTTAGTGCATTCACTGTACCTTACCCACTGATGTTGTTCAGCTCTTCCATAAGCCATTGTGAACTATGGTCATTCACGGTCTTTGTTGGCTCAGTGAGATTGTCCAATTAGTCTTGCCCAAGGGGTTGCGAGACACTTGCAACGTGTCCGTCCGTTGTCCTCCGTATGTTTTCACTTTTAATTTTAACTCTGATGTCATAGGGTACACGGTATGGCAGCCATATTGGATTAAAGGAAAAAAAATTGGCCCTCTTCTTCCCCGAAACTGCTCAATGAAAAAAATTGAAACTTGGTAGATGACGTGTGTGTGTGTGTGTGTGTGTGTGTGGTGTGTGGTGGTGTGTATATATTATATATAGTAATAACAATGACATCATATGTGAAGTGGTATTCCAGCCATCATTGGTTGAATCAAAATCCTTATCCGAAAAATATGAAACTTCATATATTTGATCTACGACCCGATGTGAGTGAAGAATTAAATAAAATTATGATGTCATCGGTCACGTGGTCTGGCGGTGATATTGGATTTAAAAGAAAAATGTAAAAAAAAATCTGCTTCTCCTGAACTGCTTTACAGATTGATGCAAAACCTCATACACATGATTGACGAAGTGTGGGGAATATGGTTTGACAAATTTTTCATGTTCGTCTTCATTCATTAGCCTTAATGTGCACAAAAGCAGTCGTTAAATATCCCCAAAAATCGATCAATAATCAATAATGCTTTGGATAATGGCAACGTATGTGACATAATAGGGTGAATGGATGATAAAAGTATATGGGCCATAATGGTAGCGTGTTCAGTTAATGATGGCATTTTTGATCAGAATGAGCGCGCGAGGCGAGACTATGCACTCTACTGAGTGCCGGTCTGGTTGTCTTTTTCAGTTTCTTACTGGATGTCGGTGGTGTCTTGCATGCAAAGGGGGTTTGAGGAGAAAATTGCAAATACAATGGCTTTGCAGTCTTGCACTTGACATGCAACTCTTGGCAGATCTCGGATATGAGGCCTGAGAGGGGTGCAGCCAAGCCTGACGTTTGGGCAGTTACTGAGATGGCACACAGGCTAACTCGGTTGGTATCAGCAGATCCTGAGCGAGTGGTAATATAAACTAGTGTATTCCTCCCAATTTGAGTGTTATTTATTGTTTTTCATCATTTATTTACATCTCATGATGGCAATCGTCGCACTACAGCCTGCCGTCATGAACGGGTCTCAGTGTGTTTCAAGTTGTAGGTTGATCGACTCCGAAGGAAACTATTTTTTGTCATTTCAGATCCCCCCCCCCCACTCTTTTGTTTTTTTAGCCCCAAATAATTGATTTGCTCAAGTTCTAAATATACCCATGAAATATGATGTAGTTAGTTTCTCATCTCATTCTCATGTAGAGTTTCCATCTCACGGGCGAGTACACCGTGTTTGTTCATTCTTGGATTCCTGGAGTTGCTGATAAACGAAATCATTTTCACCGCTCTGAGTCCTTCTCTAATGCTTTTCAGCTGCTCTCTGTATGAAATGTAAACAGGGTGTCATGGAGTGCTTTTATCCCTGTGGGTGAGAGCCTGGTTGGTGTTCCATTTGTTACTTTGTGGCAACTTGGAAGCTAATGTTTTCGATATACTGTAATTGCAAATTTTGCACTATGGCTTGCAGGAGGCTCCAAACATGAAGGTTAAAAAAAAATAAAAATGTAATTAACAAATATATAATCGGCCTTCCCCTGCCTCATTAGGGAGAAAACACACACCGTAACATCCTCTTCACCATTTGTTTCTGTAAGCTTGAACAGTCTGCACGTTTTTACTAATCTGGAAAATCTTTCAAACTCCAATTTGCTCTTCCTCTTACCATTAGCCTTTCACCCTTCGCTATTTGGTGCCAGGTCTTTATTCGTTTCCCTTCACATGTAAGCCCATCTCCCAGTGCCCATGTTGGTCTCTTTCCATACTTTGCAGTTGGTTTATTGTCCTTGTAATTCCTAAAATCCTTCCCGTGCATGCCAAACGTTTTCACCAACCGTGTGCTACCGAGAGCAGGCCCTGCCGGCAGAACTACTTTGTTTGTTTGGCGAGTTCGCAGAGTGAATGAGATCGTTTTATTGAATACGTTTTGTTAGTTTGTACAGGGTAAGCGAGCCAGCGATACGTCAGACAGGCCGAGACTCGAATTTTGACACAACTGGCACGAGTTACATTCGGGCGATGGAATTACCGACTCAAATGAAGTCATTGGAGCCTTCCCCTCAATTGAGAGTCTGGAACCTCCACGAGCCAGTTTTGGTCACGTTTCACCCTCACTTGCGATGAAGGATAAATCTTTCAAAGTGGGACTTCTAAATGAAATGGACACATTTTTTTCCGTTCTGTCGTGCTTCTTTGTGCCAACTGGTGGAACCCAAAACATTTCCTCTGATACGGAGATGTTTTCTGGGTCCTTTACGCTTGGGAAGGTGTTGTGTTAGTGATTTTAAAGCTATAATTCAACAGTAAAAGCTGTAGTTTTTCAGCGATTGAGGATTCTTCTGGTTCCCTCCATAGTACAGTATAATCCTTCTGTGAGCAACCTACGCTCTCATTGAGTTTCTCCAGGAGTTGCACATTATTCCGAATCATGACATAGGCCACCGGTTAGAGCAGTTTTGTTTCGCCCTCTGAATTCTTGCAGTGGGATTATCAACGCACTTTCGTTTAAACTAACTGGTAATCAGTTGTTGAAGTTTCATGGATTAAATTTATATATTCAGAATAAGTCTCTATCTCCCAAAAATGAGTTCTGATGGGGTTTAAACCCAGTGAAGTTTGGCAAATCCTTTATTTCTGTTCGTTTTATGACATCATAGTGTTTGAAACAAAATGAGCAGAGTACGAGATTCGTCACAAGCTTTCAAGGAACTGCAAATGCACCACTGGTTTAAGGAATAGTGTTAAAACCTCGGGCCAGTGCTGATGTTTTAACCTCTTTGCGGCCCTTAGTGTTCAACTACCTACCTAATCTCCATCCCCTCTGTTGTGAAATGCTGAGGATTTTATCGAGGAAAATGGGAGATAAGGGAGCACTCGTACGATGCAAGTTTGCAAATTTTGGTGGCATTGGTTAGAAGAAAGTGGAAACTACTCGGTCATTTCAACAGAGCGTGTAAGGAGGTTCCAGAGTGATAATGAAGCACTCCAGGATCAAAGCACTACCATTTGGCCATTTCCTCGATTGAGAGAACATGTGTGCAATGTATGAAAATATATTTTTTTAACTTAATAAATTGTCTGTTGTTCTGACAGGATGGTCCACAGGTAGCACACTTACTTCTGAACTATCTAGTCTCATTTGGATTGCTGACCCGACTGTAACCTGTCCGATTGGTGCTTTACAGGCAGGGTGCTTATTACAGTGTACCATACCTCGGGTGGACATTAAGCCAGGTGTCCCATCTACTATCGTTAGCTGGTGGCCGTTACAGATCCCACGGTGTCTTTCACGTAGAGTTAGCGAGTTATCTCGGCACCCTGAACAAATTAAAAATTATTTCCCTCCCCAGCTCCAGTCGAACGCCATACCTAGCCAGTCAGCCTGTGAAAGACTTCGGGCAAAAACTTTCTCTCGCTGGCCCCACAATAAGAGGAGAATAATTGGGGCAGGAGTAGTTTGTAGTCGTACTCTCACGCCATATTGTACTTGAGATCTTTAGCTGAACATCTCGTCACGTCTCATGAATGAACTTGAACCATTAAATCAATTTACTTGATAAACTGGAGAAAGAATTGTTCATGAATTTTTTTTTCCCATCCTAGTATGTGGAGACATTTATTTGTTCTCGTTTTGGTTTCCTGTGTTGTGCTAGTTCTTGTGAACAAAGACATGATTAGTGCTGTGTGGTACAGAACCACTTTGTCTCACTGTTGCGTTGACTGTTTTCTGGTGGCTGGTTTGCATGGGAGGACCATTAACAATTGTGACATTTGCTCTAATTCTATTTCCCATCGTCTTCGCCCTGGGAACCAAGTGGGTGCAATTCTGCCAACCAACTGCCTTAGCTCAACACCCCCGTGGTCCCACAATGTTTGGTGCAGGCAGCCAACAGCTGGAAAAATAACTGCCTGCTGTAGTTGGTGCTGAACTTGGGGTTGTATATGGGATCCAGAGTAATTTTGACAATCGGGGTTCTAATCAGGGACGTTGTTGAAAGACCTTTCGTCCTGTTAGCCCTTTTACTTTGACTGCTCGAACCTCCTGTCCCTCTCCATGGATCATCTCGGCTTCAAAGCATTCGGTGTTCTCTCCTCGAGGGGGTGTACTGCCTAATTAAAGGTTTAAATAACAACTTTGTAATGCTTTGCTTGCACAAATATCCATACTCTTATGGAGAATGTCAAAAGCAAAGGTTCAACTGAGTGTCCATATATCCTAGGGAGTAACAAAACATGTCATGGAGTTCATAATGATCTCAGCTGAGTTTCATCATGTTATCTTTACTCTTGGTATAAAGCAAGTCTTGGACTTGCAGTCATTGTTGCCAATTATTCTGGGTTTTATCAACAAGCCCATTCAGCCACAATAACTGCATTGATGCCAGAATAAATAATAATTAACAACACGAATGCAATAATCACTCGATGAAACACTTTTCTGTATTCTCAGCATGCTTGGTTAATACTTAGTTTGCTGCTGCTGTTGATGTGTCTTTACTGTTTATTTAATGCCAACCGTTAAGACATCAGGCTTTCTGTGGTTTTTCTAATTTTGATAATATTAACACAACCACACTGGTGGTGTAACTTTGCTTGGTTATGTTTGTATTTGACTCGCATCTTGTTGATAGGCCATGAATGCATAAATGTTAGGGTGTGTGTGCGTGCGTGCGTGCGTGTGTGCGTGTATAATCTCAGGACTTAGCTAATTAATAGGTTTAAAAGCCACAACCTTAAGGAACAGACAGCGAAGCTTCTCACCTGGAGCCGCAGTGTAGGTCCGTCTAATCTCACCGCATCTTGTCAGCGTCTGTTGGTCATGTTCCCATTCATTGGTTGTGTCTTTTAGTTGGTCTTGTTCTCAGGTCCAGTGCTTGTAACCCAGTGAATCCCACACGAGGCAACAGCTTGCCAGGCAAACCCCAAGGATCGGCTGTAGTTCTAGCTCCCTGGAAGCATCCTGAGGGTCTCTGTTCTCCTCTTCATCGTCCACCCACTGACGGTCGATGGTTCTGTGATCTCGTTGGCTTTACTGGTAATGAGCCAGCAGTGACTGTCGAGGCAGCGAAGACAGCTAGGACTGGCTGGGAGAGTGGCCCTGGCTTGTAGAAGGGTTGGAGTCCGTGGTGGGATTGATGAGAGGGGAGGGAAGGGAGGGGATGGGGAGAGAAGGAAAGGGAAGGAGGGCTGAAGCTGCCGTGCTGCTGATGTCATCTTGTTTCCACTAATGACAGCGGGGGCTGTGGTCATGGGCTCAGACTAGGGTTGTGATGGAGTTTTGTTTTGGGATTTGGGTCAGCAACCGGATTAGGGGAGAGGAGTTTGTGTTAACATTTGGGGTGCAGTTGAGATACGACTTGAGAGATTAGAGCAAGTGATCTGGAATAACCCAGGAAGAAGGGGTTATGGCTGGTAGCTTAAAGCAGTGTAGTGGTGATGAGGTTTGGAGTGACCTCAGGATGAGGGAAAGGGAGGGGGTGGTCTGTTGGATAAAGCTGAGGATGAATGATGTATCTGGGGGACTTATGAAAGCCTAGTCTGATGATTTGGAGGAGGAGACCCTGGGACTTTTCCAAAAACGCATTTTTGACAGCAGTTCAGTTCAGTTCAGTTGCTTTGCCAATATGGAAGTTTGCTAGTTTTGATAATTGTACAATGATAATCTTAAGCAAACTTACAAAATTATTGGCCTCTAGCCCTCTGTATTCAGGCCTTTGATCCTGCCAGAGCTGTTTATCAGTCGTGGTTTGGCACATCAAGCAGAGTGTGAAGCAGATAACTTTGCCATTCTTGTTTAGCTTTGTTTAAAGGTTGCACTATTTAGCATTCCCAGTCAAAGGATCTCAAGTTCAAATCCAATGTGCCATCGATATGTCCATTGTCTGCTAATGTCCTTGTAACACCCCATAAAATTTCGTTGTCATCTCGTCTTAGTCCTGTATGTATTAGCCCCACCACAAGTCTTCAACCACCATTAAAAAAGACCATTGTGGTTGTGATGCCATTGCGGTTACCCTTGTACTTAAGTGCCAAAGAGCTTTATGTTGGCTCGGGATGCAGTTGAGGATTAAAAACTATAAGTTGAGAATCCTGGACACTAGAAGGCATGGGGAGGTGGGGGAAGAGGGGTATGGGAGGAGGGGGGAGGTGAGGGTGGGAATGAGCCCCGCATCCCTTGATGAAACTAGTTGTACTTTTTTTCTTCTTTTTTTTAAATTGTAGTCCAAAGCTCATTGAAGAGCTTTACACTTTTCCAAGAAGCTACAAACTTCTATCATACTTCGGACAAGGACATTGGAAGATATAAATGTACTTTTACAAGGATTAGATGAACATTGGTAGCCAATTGATGGTCAAATGAACGTGTGTATATGAGATTTGAACCTGCAATCCCAGAATCTTTAGCCAAGTGCTTACGGTATTAGGAGTACCAAACAGGCCAACCCCCGGCTGCATGCACCTGTATGCCAGGTGGTTGAAGACAGATTTGTTTGTTGTGCATAGTTAGGTGAGTGTGGAACTGATTCCTGCCTTGTATCGGTCCCTTCTCAATGTACAATACAAAGGAATAGTGTGTGTGTGTGTGTGTGTGTGAGAACTGCAATGTGTTTTTGAATCTATGCAGTTCTCAGAATTGTTTTGAAATAACTCCTGGTGCTAAGGAACTTGTGGCCTGGCTCAGCGTTTTGAATTACCTGTGAATGATGGCTGCCTCGATACTTGAGGCTGTGGTTTGGCATCCAACACACGACACATGGTCCTGCCGTGCAGTGTTATTATGATACATCAGGCCCGAATACAGCCTCTGTCTGTTAAGTGCGAGTTCAAAAAGGCATGTGAGGCACAGCCGTCTGTGTGCTTGTCTGACTGTTTCATCCCTCATCGTTCCAGACCTACCAGATGCTCTGACATCAGGCTGACCTTGCCACCAGTTGCTATGGAATATGCTGTTCTGGGGCTCAAAGGTTAATTTGAAGCCCAAGCTTTTCATAATGTTGATAAAGGCAGATACCATTTGTGTTGTGATGCATGCCCCGATGGTTGATGGTTCATTGGTTCACATTCAGCACCTCGCCGCTGGTTTCAACATTTCTGGGGATGCAGCAATGCCGCTGATGCTGTCGTCCCTCATGTTGGTTAGGCCATTAATTTGGAATTTGGAATTTGGCCAGTGTACAAATTTGCACAATGGTCTCCTCCTGCAAAATGACTGAATAAACACTGAATGACTTCATGGGGTATCCATGCCATCATTAGCAATCATTTCCTTCAGTTATAACAGTAGGATGTTTAAGTCCACCCAGTCAATGCTGGTACACAGGACCCTGACTTAATGTTCCATCCCATTGATGGCGCACTCATTGACGCAACGCTTAGCTTGCAAAGTACCAGGGTGATGGTTTGTAGTCTGGTTAGAAATCGCACACAGACTAGGCATTCATGGGTGAGAGCACAACCTCTTAGCGACCCTGTCAGCCATGATAAATGATGTAGAGGTTTACTCGGTGGATTGTCAGAGCAATTCGGAAAGGTCCAATGCTCCCCCTTGAGTTACCTTTTACCCAATTGCATGAACCATCTGTGGAACTCAATCATAAAACCATTACCGTTGCAGCTTCACACAAGCCATCTTTTGTACCTGGTTAAGAAGGCCGATTTCCACGTAATAAGTGAAAAGAAAAGCATTTCCTTCAGTTATAAACTCAGATGTTTTGTATCTCATATTCGTGGTTGCTGCACTTTTACATCTGCCACCTCACAGCCAATGCTCGTGTGATGCCACTATTTTTGGACCATGGTGGAGGACTGATCGATGTCACCAGATGCACAGTGACAGAGAATGAACCACATATCTTGAATATTTCCCAGCTATAGAACGACCTGAAGGTATAATTAGACTCTACCGGGTCGGTGTTATTAGTATTGTCGAGACTTGTAACTGTTAACTATTCGAAGAACATTGCAAGTTTTCAAGCACTTATTTTCCTTCCATTTTTATCACGCCAAGCGTGGCACACTCATTGATGCATTCCACAATATGATGTCGTGACCGTCACTAATTTTAATCCCGTAAAAATTCAAAACCTCGGAAAATATGCGTACATCGCTCCCCTATCGAAGACATTTCTGATCATTATATTCCTGATCCATTGTACCAGATTCTGTTGCAGAGTGTCGGTGCTGCTGAAGCAGTTTGTTGTCGAGAATTGTGCTCGGTTTTTTACCGTTTCCTTCCTAGCAGTGCTTGGGGCAGGAATTTTGAATTTAGTCACGGTGCTGGTGATAACTCGCCCGACTCTTCGTGAAGGACACCACGGGATGGAACACACATTGATGAAACACCGGGATGACAGCTTATAGCTGGGTTGGGATTCTTATCCAGGCTAGACAGCTTAAAGGCAAGTATGCATAACTCTCGGCCACCCTTCCAGCATATATACATGTTGTCGTGTTTAGTCGGTTAACACCAGCCTGAACGGTTAGCCAAACGGTTTTAACTCGGAGGGGAACAGCTGAGATTCTTGGAGATTATTGCACGTGCGGGAAGGGAAACACCGAGGGCGTTTACCAGAGGCGTTCACCAGAACGGGAGCACACGGGTTTACGCTCGAACCCACAATGAATAAACAAACACAAGTAAATTCAACAAATGATGATTTAATAAAAATAAATCAAAGATTTATAATGAAAATATATCAAGAGTTAGGTATTGAAAAGTGAGGTAAAACAATTCTAATTTGAGACGTCTCCACTCAGTCACAAAAACAGACAAGGGGAAAGATAAAAATAAAAGAAATTTTCCCCCTTTGTGCTGGCACTCAGCTTGTGTCCAGAGATGTCTTTTGAGAAGCCTCACAGTCGGCGAGCCTCGAAGCCACTTCACGGGAAACGCACAAAATGGCGTGGAGTCATGCTCCTCGTGGAAAACGCATCAGATGGCCCGAAGACTCTCTCCACGGCCACGCACGCGAGACGATTTGTGCAGTCGGTCCTTAAAGTCAAGGGCCCAACAGCCGTTGTTAGAGCTCCTTCTCACAATCGAAGCCACCGACACCGCTCCTCTCTCAGCACCAGGCCCGCTCACAGCAAATGGCACGGCTTTCCTCTTCTATCCTCCAACAAGGGATACTGCCGAGTTCTACCTGAGACGCGCTCCTCTTCTTCTCTTTCTCTCCTCCAAAAGCGCACAAACTTCACGACCAAGCCGAACAGTCAATGGCTAGCGTCTTGCTCTTGCACATGAGCCAATTCACACCACACGAACACAAGAATGTGCAGCTATCTCGACTGTGCCAAGGAGAAACAAGCGAGACCCTCTGTGTTCCAACTGTCGTCCCCACTCGATCATTCTCCCTCTTATGTCACACTCACCAATGATCAGCCTCGGAGGCGTGGCCTGTTGGTACGAAGCCAGGTAGGCGGGTTTTTTGCCTGCTCAGAAATGTTTGGACTCCGTCGGCAGCCGGGTCGGCCGTTGTTGTTGTTGTTGTTGTTGTTGTTGTTGTTGTTGTTATAAAACGTGGTTCTTTTATTTCCAGCTTTGTAAATGCAAAAACATAGGAAAAGGTCACGGGGGCAATCACATACTGGCAGAAACTAGCCTTAGGCCCTATCTAGTTAACACAGCACCACCTCCTGTGTGGTGACACGTAAACAACCTTCAGCTCACAGTTTTCCCTACTTAAATTACATTGAGATGTCTCCTACTCGTCCACAGACCATGCTACACTACACAATCCTATCTTTACGATGGGATTCCTCCATCTACTCCCACAATCAAATATATATATATATATATATATATATATATATATATTATATATTATAATTGTGGTTGACCCCCGATATTTGTGGGAGATACGTTCCTGAAAAATGGCATGAATGTTGAATTTGCGAATGTTGGGCATTGTTTCAATGGGAAAAAGGGGGATAGGTTTATATGTATAATTTTTTTTTAATGCAATGACAGAACAAATCAGGACCAACATAACAAATGTAACAGCAGGAGAAAGAGGAACACCCACAGCAAGGCGGATGGACAAAGTAGATGGAGACGGACAAACAAGGGATTCAGGTAATGATGAGGTGTAAGGGGAGACGTAAATGATGGACAATATGGATGTAAATTTTGGGAGGGTGTGTGTGTGTGTGTGTGTGTGTTGTGTGTGTGTGTGTGGGGGGGGGGGGGGGTGGGTTAACGGGTACAGAAAAGATCATGATTTTGGATGACTTGAGATAGTAGTGGGTGAACAGTTATATTGAAGACCTAGAGGGAAGAATGAGATTGAAGAGAGTATGAAAGGTGGTTCCGCAGGTGCGAAAAAAGTGGAATAAATGAGTGAAGGTGAGTAGTGGTTCAGGATTTAGGCAGTTTCACAAGGAGCGGGTTGCTGGTTGACCATGTGCGTCCTCCAGATACTTTGGGGAGGGGGAGCATCTAGCTTTGGAGGCCGACTTTGAAATGTGGCTTGCCCAAGAGAGATCATGGCTGAGAGTGAGACCGAAGAGTTTGAGTGACTGAACCCTCTTTGAGATGGTTGTTGAGAAAGTAGATGGGAGGGTTTGTGTGTGTGCGTGCGTGCGTGTGTGCGCGCTGTGCGCGGGTGATTGAGAGATTTATCAGGATTGAAAGACATGTTTCAAGTGTTTGACCATTTTGTGATTTTGCCAAGGTCTTTGGAGAGGGAAGAGGCTGCTGCCTGTCTGTTACAAGGATGAGGCACACGTCACAGCAGAGTGTGGAGTCATCAGCAAAGAGATAAAGAGGCTTTTCCAGAGAGTCAGTGAGATCATTGATGAATATTATGAATAGGATGGGGCTTAGAACACTGCCTTTGGGTGCTCCAGCCTTGACAAGGAGAGGAGATGAAAGGGTTCCATTGAGAGCCACATGAGAGTGGAGGAAGTCAGTCATCCAAGAGTGGAGTTGTCCTTGGATTCCATAGACAGAGAGTTTGGAGAGTAAGGCGAGATGCCAGACCATCGAAAGCTCGAGATATGTCCAGAGAGACGGCTCTGATCTCATGACTGATATTGAGGACCTTCATTTATTGTTGGGAGGGTAGAAGTAGCATGTCCAAGGTGGATTGACCAGGTCTGAATCCGAATTGATGATTTGAGATGAGGCTGTTAGAGAAAAGGAATGATTTTATGTCAACCACAATTATGTATTCCATGACCTTGCTGCGGATTGGAAGTAAGCTAATTGGTCTGTTGTTAAAGGGATCCATTTTTTGCACCTTTATTATGTAGTCCAGTGATGTTGGCTGATTTCCAAGCAGATAGAAGATGACCTCGTGTAGATGACAGGGTGAAAAGGGCACAGATAGGAAGTACAAGAGCAGTAGAACAATTTTTTCGGATACATTAGCTGATGCCGTCTGATCCAGTTGCAGAATCATTCGAGGGTTGCCAGAGACTTTTCCACCTTCTCATGTGCAAAAGACACAGAATTCAGGAGCAGTTGGTATGACTGGGAAGGGTGGTTGCAGAGAGAGAGGGGTTGGGGACACAAGATTATGAGAGCAAACACAGAATTGAGGCATTCGGCCTTTCTCATGAACGAAGTCGGCTGTGGTGCCATTTAAAGTGAGGGAAGGGATGGAAGAGGAACACACGCACCAGAGGTCGACTTGATAAGGCACCACCAGGTTTTAGAGGAGGGAGACAAGTTTTAAAGTTCATTCTTGAGATTGGACATATGTTTTCTGGCTCTCCTGAGAGCAGACACACTTGTTGCAGATTTTGTGGAATAACCTGAGGTTGCCTTCAGTTGGATTTGCCTTCCAGGAGGAGAATGCAAATTGTTTAAAGCAACTGCCTCACCACAAGATTCAGAGGACCAAGAGCAGGAGGATGGGTAAGATAACTGAAGACTAGATTGGATGAATCTGCATAAGAGAGAGCAGGTGTCAATGGAAGAATTCACAGGCTGAATTAACATCAGGGGCAGTAGATATCGAAGACCAGACCAGTTTGCCTGAGTGAACTGCCAGACTTTTGCCTGAGTGAACTGCAATCCGGAGGTACTGGAGTATGCACAGTTAGCTGTGCATATGCATAATTACAATACGTATGAAAGCAAAAATGAAAAAATTGTTCATAACAAGGAATCGGTCGGTTTCCAATGATGATTGACTTTGCCACATTCTGGTAACCAAAAGATGTGCACATGCTTACGCACGTGACTCAAAGTGGTTGCTCCAAATGGCCACATGCATCGGGCTTGAGAGGGCTTGTGGACCACAAGCGAAACATCGCCTGAAGAGAACTCTCTTTCCAGTTTTTTTTTTTAATTTTGAGAGTCGAGATGACTCGCACTTTGTTAGATTGGTTGGCTGTGCTGTGCAGCTGAACGATGTATTGTCCCAACCGCATCAATTTAATGATATTGTTACGGCTGTGGAAATTCGCAGAACACCATATAGGTCCTTAGTTCAGTTATGCCGATAAGTCCGTGTTCAGTTAGATTTCCCCACCGTTGTCTAATGGGAATTATTCGTGTCACCCGGGCTGTGATCTTTGAGTTAGCCGTTTTCTTTTACTATCGTTATTTTGGACCAACCGCCATTACTACCAACAAAGCGCCACCACCACAACAACCATGATCACCACAACCACCTTCTCGTCAACCGCCAAATCCCCACAGACAACGAACAGCCGCTTCACAACAACCACCTTAACCACCACCGCCCAACCACACCACCCTCACTACCACACAAACGCCAGCCACACCACCCTCCGACCACACGAACACCAGCCACACCACCATCAAGACCACCACAAAACGCCAGCCACGCCACCATACCGCCAACCACACCACCACCGCATTTCCACCTCAGCACGGTGCGAGAAGCCTGGCCTTCATCGGGGAGAACGGACGACGGCCTCACCCCTCCCCCAACGACAAACACATGCGGAAAAACGAAAGCTATGGCAAAGGCAAAAGAAAGGCCCCGATTCGGCGAGGAAAACCCCCTGCTTCTGGAAGCTTTGCGCGCGTGCTGGAAGGGAGGGGGCGAGGGGAGGGGCGAGGGCCGTGGAGATAAAAGCGAGCGCTGAACGCAGCGAAAGGAGTGTGTCGTCGAGGAGAACCGAGTGTGTGTCGTCGAGGAGACCGAGTGTGTGTCGTCGAGGAGAACGATGTGGGTCGTCGAGGAGAAGCGAGTGAGAGGCGAGTGGAAGTCAGTCGGTGGAGGTCTGGGCTCATGTGAGAGTGTGGAGTTGTGGGCAGCCGCGCTGGAACCTGGAGTCTGGGTTCCCGCAGTCGGTGAGGAGCTGGAGAGGTCCAAGAGGGACGCCCAAGCAAGTCACCACGAGGGTGGAGGTAACCTGCGCCGGCCTCTTGGAGTTCCTTCGGTCAACCAAGCTCCTTGGACATAAAGACCCTAAGGGTCCAGTCTGACCTCCTTGTCTTTGAGGGGGTCTTTTTCTTGTTTTTATTTGTGTGGAAGTTGTGGCGCCGTGTCCCGTTAAGTAGAGAAACTTAAGTGACTGTACATGATTAATTATAGACGGTTGTAGCGCTTCGCCTTGCTCGCGTCTTGGTCTCGTCCCGCATTCGTCACAAATCAACTGCATGCGTGTTTCACCAATTCATTGCATGATTGTTGTTATACGTGTAAATAACAAATGTGCTTATTTGAATGTGAACCTGTTCGTCGTGTCATTTCCCCGTTGAAACGCCATATTGCATTTCGGAATGGTAGCGGGCTTTTGATAGCCGATAAAAGAATCGGGTCCAGCGAGGTCTCCGATAATACCCGCTCGTTATCCCAGAACGGAACGAACCGCTTAAGCGTTCGTGCCCGAGCAGACCTCGCTGAGGTACGGTCTCTCGGTAGGCTGCCGGCGAATAATTAGGTTATCGACAATTCGGCGATTGACCCTGTCGCGCGCGGTTAGAATATTGACTAGGCCGTGGTGTGTGCTTGGAGCACACCCATGACTGGTTTCGGCGTTGTCCGGAAAGTCGCGACTGAATTGTCCGTCCGGGGCGTACGGCCGCAATTCGGCTAAAAGCGGCTGTCCCACGCCGCGCGGCGTGAATTCGTAACAATATATATATATTATATATATATATATATATATATATATATATATATATATTATATATATATATATATATATATAATATATATAATAAAGTGGTACCTCTACATACGAATGTTTCAGGTTACGAAGCCCTGAACGGGAAAATATTGCCTCTAGTTACGAAGGCGTTTCAGGATACGAAGAAAGAATCACCTGGAAAAAGTGTTCACAAGTCGGGCTATCGCGCACTATGACGATGTCTGCCTCGCGCATTTCCGACGGATTGTTAAAGCCGGCAAAAGCACGTCATTGGATCAATTCTTCATGAAACGCGAGGCAAAAACACTGCTGATAAGGACCAGTAAACAAAGAGGCCAAAAAGTAACGAGAATAGCAGTTAAAAGGTAAATGAATATTTTTATTATTTCCTTTATTTTTGTTTTTTACATTATGTGCCTCTCGTTTTATGTTTATTGTGCGGTAATCTAATTTTAACATGTATTTGTTCATGTTCTGATGCATTTTATGATTTATTAAAAAAAATGTCCGAATTTTGCGGGCTTGGAACGGATTAGCGCATTTACATTCAAAAGGCGTCTCTACTTACGAAGGTTTCAGGTTACGAAACTACTCCCAGAACGAATTAAATTCGTAAGTAGAGGTACTACTGTATATATAATACAGGGTGTCCAAAAAAATAACAACTTTTCATCTGCAAAGAGGATGTCATAACATATATTTTTTAAAGATATGGTGGATAGAAAGCTAAAAGGTTGAAGTTTATTGACAATGTCAAAATTGCACTAAAATTTAAATTTGGTATAGAATCGCGTTTTCTTTTAGACCACATGTCGACGTAGGCTCCACGTTGTCGATCACTGCCTGCAAATGCTTGTCATGTTCTCCATCACTTTGGGAAACGTTTCCTGAGGAATGTTCTGGATTTCTCGGTGATGTTTTCCTTCAGCTGATCAAGAGTCTGAGGCCTAGGTTTCCATAGATCCTGTCCTTGAGATACCCACAAGAAGAAGTCTGGAGGAGTAAGGTCAGGGAATACGTGGCCACTCAACGTCTTCGTAGAGGGAGATAAAGCGGCCTCAAAATGTTGGTTAGAAAACGCCTTGTTGGAAAGGCATGAATGTCTTGGCGAAGGATCCTCTGAACGGTGCTCTTATGAATGTTTGTCTCGGCAAGAAGTCGGCGAATCGATTTTTTGGACTCTGAACGACCGCCTGTCTCACCATTCCACATTTTCTTCACTACGACCTGTCCTTTCCGACCACTGTGCCTTGTGAAGGTCACACATGTTCCACATTGGTAACTTTACGATGGTGCACTTATTGTCCGAAAGTTTGGTGCATGGCGCAAGTGGATACCGAAATTCTCGAGTAAAGACGTTGCACCTGTATGACACTTTCGTCTGGTGCCAAAGTTCAACAATTTTCGTCCGTTGTTGTATGGCAGTCTTGGCATTTTTTCTGGCGCTTGCTTGGTATCAAAATAAACTTCAGGTCTCTGCAACAAGAATGAAGCATTATTGACAAATTACTGCTTTTTTAGGATCAAACGAAGAATTTGAAAGTTGTAATTTTTGGGGACACCTGTAATATATATATATACACATTTAATATGTTGTGTCGATATATGTTATATAAATATATAGTTATTATATATAATGTAGTTTTTGTATGGTCATCCCAGTTGGCTGATTCGAATCCGGCAAGTCACTTTAATGCGACCATAATGGTGAACATTTGTTGTCTTTCCTGCCAGATCACGCACCGAATATCGTGATATTGTACAGATTGGAATCCAAATTTACCAGCGTTATGCATTTAGAAACAGATCATCATATGCAAATTAGGCTGAGTGAGCCTGACGTTCAACATGGTCCAGATGTGTGGTGTTGAGAACGGTGGACAATTAGCCCTCAACTGGTGTTCCTTAATCGTTCCAGAGAACTACCACAACCAGAATTCACCCCTGAGACCAGGTCTATTTAAAAGAACAGTCATATAGAGCGGAATATATAAGAAGCAATCACAAGTACATAATAAATAAATCCCTTCACCCTTACCAGTACGTATCCATGATGCCAACGAACAAACAAATGGGATTTCTTCATTACCTAAGTCCTTACATCCCAATTAGACACACGACAGGCAACAGACTAGAGAGGTGACAGGACAGAAAATACCATAAGCTGTGTCCGGAATGAACAACAGCGTGCAACAAGATACAGGTCGGCAATATCAGTCACCAGTAAGCGACTGCATCCGCCAGCGCCAATGAGACACGAAGGGGGTGAGGGATGGCAGCAGGAAGAGCAGGTGTCGCACCGTAGGGAGGCGTAGTTGGCTGGTAGGCCGCTCGCAACCGCAGTGGTCATGGTTCTCTTGGGTATCGCGTCGCACGTAGGGAGGGTGGGCTCGGCATAGCGTTCAACTGAGGGGAGGTGGTTTGGCTCACGCATGCTCGCATCATCGAGGGAGTCTGCTGCTTGTAGGGCATGAATGGCACTGTACGGGGCGGTGATTGCATGAACGGAAGGGGCGTGCATTGGCAGGCCACAGAAAAAAGGATTCTTTGCACCAATTTTGTTGTGACATTGAGTTTGAGCATCGCCATCGTAAAACTCCCCCCCCCCCCAGCCACACATCCTTCTACCGCCTCGGGCACGTATGTCCAATACCTCTGCACCGCCACTCGAGCCTGAAGGCCACCAAACATGAAAAAATAGACATAACGGTAAATCCAAGGAGACGCAAAATTACTCGGTCAAAGGGCACGTGGTTTTTTGACACATATCGGGATTGGCAGGAATACCGGAGCGGTAGAAGGGCAAGGGGAACAGAAGTTGAGAGGGGGAAAAAAAATCATCAAAATAAAATAAAATAAAACCCACATCTTTCCCTTTATTGATTTCGGGTGGAAGATAAATAT
>CM068957.1:99616328-99634820 GCA_035128595.1 Eptatretus atami | reverse complement strand
CTTATGGCTCGCAGACTTCCTCTCCTGTCGTAGCCATCGTGTGGCCCAGAGTTCTCTCATCCCTTTTTCCTGTCCAGGCTGGAGTTCCTCAAAGCAGCATTCTGGGCCCTGTTCTTTTTCTGGTTTTTATCAATGATCTCTCCGACTCTCTGGAAAATCCTTCTTTTCACTTTGCTGCTGACTCCACCTCTGTCGTACCATCTGTCATCCCTCAGACCAGCAAGCAGTAAATTCTTTGCTCTCTGCATATCTGGATAAAATCAAAAAATGGTCCAACACGTGAAGCATGTCTTTTAATCCTGACAAATCTCACACTCTCACTATGTCTCTCCGAAAGGACCGTTTAGAAAATCACCATCCACTTTCTCAACAATCCTCTGGAAGAAGTCCTTTCATTCAAGCTTCTGCTCTCACTATCTGCCATGATCTTTCCTGGGAAGCCACATCTCCAACCTGGCCTCCAAAGCCAGTCGTCGACTGGGAATCCTCTGTTGTGCAAAGTTCTTCCTCGACCCACCTGAGCTCTGACCACATACAAAGCTTTCGTCCACAGCCTGATGGAATACTGCTTCCCTTCTGGGCTGCTGCTCCTGCCTTTCACCTTTCTTGGCTTCATGCTGTGGGAACCAAGTCATTTAGGATCATTGGTATCTCCGCGGTGAGGCTGAGTCTTTAGGCTCTTACTCTCTCACTGCAGGCAGGTCTGTGGTCTTTCTGTCTTCTACCGTCTCCTCTCCGGTCTCCCCCCCCCCCCCCCCGCTCTGCTGCGATATATCCCCCCATATTTCTGCAGGGCACTCAAGATCCGTCAGCAACCCCCTTCTGGTAAAACTACCAAAATCACGAATCGCTGCTCACCTTCACTTTCATTCCTCTTTTTCCCCGCTTTGGAATAAACCCACACTCTCTTAATCCCATTCTTCCTCCAGGCCTTCAAAATGGCTGTTCACCATCACCTATCTAACCCCCATCCAAAACCACGTTCTTTTTTACCCCGTTAATCCACCCAAACCCACCTTCTTCAAATTCCCTGCTTTCCTTCCTGAAAGTCCCTGTCATGTCCATCTTGCATACCCTGTGTACCCCGCCCATCCTCTCCCTTCCACAGATCTCCTAATGTCTCTGTTCCCCACTGTTTGTTCTTCTTTCTCACCCCTCTTGTCTCTTGCCCCCCCCTTGTTGTGCATTGTGTGTTAGCTCTCACACTAGCCTCGACAATTTATACAAAAAAAAGGGTGTCTATCTTGGTTTCAACTCTGTTTGTTTCTCCCCCCCCCCTTTTGTCCTGTTGTATCCTGATTTGTTCAGCGTCTCAGTACTAGCTCTTTCATGAGCCTTGACTATGTATACAAAAAAAAACATTGGAACATGAGTACATCTATTTTTCGTTCAAATGCAACACAAGGCTGTGGGTAACATCATTGTCTGAGGGCATGGCTGTACCACTTATGCAATGCTCTCTGCTGGTTAGGGCAGTATTTGGAATTTGGCTCGGTGCTGGCGATAGCTCGTCTACTCTTCGTGAAGGACACCATGGGATCTTTAACATCCACCAACGAATGCTGGCAGACGAGATGTCCATTTAATGTCGATCCGAGAGATGGCACACACATTAATTAATCACCCTGCCTGGGAAACACCAGGTTGACAGTTTCAAGTTGGGTCAGAATTCAAACCCAGGCTCGACAGCTTCGAGGCCAGTGTGCATACCTCAAGCCGTCCTGTCTGTCCATTACATCTACTAGTACGTGCCCGTAAAAAATAAAAAATAAAAATATTCCAACGTGAGCAAGAAACAACAACACACAGGCCGTTTCTCGCTCTCGCGTGCCCGTACGTGCGTGGCCCGGAGTTCGCATATCACAGTTACGATTATTCACAATTTAGGTTTAATGGCCAATTATTCAATTAGCGCCAACGTATTTTACCTTTTCGCAATGTCGTCGCAAGGAAAAACAAAAAGAGAAGAGAAGAGAGAGAAAAAAAATTTACTTCCTGGTTCGGAGCATACCAGCACTCTGATGTTACCGAAATTTATGCACCGTCTAATATGAAAACGATCATAACTTGGGGCATTGTGTTTATCTATAAATGCGCATAAGAAATCGAGAAATTATTAGAATACACGAAGTCATCACTCTCCGGAAGTCCGACGTTGTAACCCGTAATGGGGAGCGCGGCTGTGCTTCCCTTCCCCATCGGCCACGCCCACGCAACAACGTGTCTTGTCATTGGTTTGGTAAATAAATGGTCATAACTTGGGAGGCACTTGTCCAATTAATATCAAACCTTGAAAGGCACATCCTCAGGTCCCCAGCAATATACCTGGCAAGTTTCATTAGATCGGACCAGTGGTTGTTGAGAAACAGCGGTCACACAGACACACACACAGAGATTGCTGGAATTATAGATAGATTAATTATGTACCATTGGAACGTGAGTATGTCTCTTAATTTCAAAAACCTATTGGAAAGTGACTACAGTACATCCATGAATTGCGTACTATTGGAACATGAGCAGGTTCAGTAATTCTAGATCTCCACTGTATAATGAAACCCCAAAACACGGTGTTTGTTTGTCCTCAACCGAACCACGATGTGTACCATATAGCGCCACCCAGTGGTGATCATAGAGGATATGGTAAGTCAGCTGTGGAGAAACTACCCGATTATGCTTACTGATAGATAGATTACTGATGATTACACTTTACATGGTAATCCTTACATTGTGGATGACTTGAACAAATTTCTGTCCTGACTTGCCACACAAGCACACTCACCACACAAACATCCATTAGGTTTTATTGCAATACTATACAGCATATTCTGAATTCGGGAAATAATTTGCATGAAAAATCCACCCGAAGGGTGGGTAAACTGCTCGTCATGGTTAATATCATTTTTGTGTGCTTGTTTTACTCATATGTACTCCTGAACCCCTCAACAGAATGATGAAAACTGGTGGTTGTACTTAGAATGTGCATGTGATGGTTTTAAGGGATGTGCACCCACATTATATTAATGCAATCTAACCCAATCCTCTTACTTGCAGATTCCTGTGCTTCCTCCTCCTCCTCCCTCTTTCTCTCTCCCACCCCCTTTCTTTTCCTGGTCATTCATTCCCTTGTTTATTGCATCTACCCACTGCCCCACTTCTAGACCATGTGGAGGTACTCGCTATTACCTTCAGAAAATGATTTTCGTTGTGCAGATCACCAATCTCGTGCTGGCCCATGCCTAGGGAGATCATTCCCCCAAATGAGGGCCCTCCTCACATGACCTTTGACTCTGGCTCGAATCGCACTTCCACACACAAAGCGCGGGAAAAGCAGGCGGGAAATCCGTGCGCCACCGTGTTGTTCCTTCTCGTTTTTTCCCTCGCGTTATAGAAATCCCTTGTCCTTTTCCCGCAGAGACGGCTGCGATTTGGTTTGTGGAGAAGGGGATGGGTAGTTGGCGTAGCAGCGAAGGTGGTTAGGTGATTGGCGTAATTGGTGGTTGGCGTTGTGGTTGTGAGGTGATGAGGATGGTGTGGTTTGTTGAGAGGCGCGTGTGGTTGTTGTATGGTGGCGGTTGTGGAGGTGGTTGTGTGGTGGTTGAAATGTGGTTGGTCAAAAATAACGATAGTAAAGAAAACGGCTATCTCAAAGATCACAGCCCTGTGACATGAATAATTCCCATTAAACAACGGTGGGGAAATCTAACTGAACACAGACTTATCGATCTAACTGAACAAAGGACCTTTATGGTGTTCTGCGAATTTCCACAGCTAACACTACCCCCTCCCTTTTTACAGACTCGTCCCGAGTCATCGAATTTTTCGATGTGCCATCATGTGTAAGTTTCCCCTAGTACATTTTACCTTCGGATCCCTGAGTGCGACATTTAGTGTATTCGTGTCCCAAAAGTAAATACTACGGGCTGAGTACTAACTAAACAAACCCACTCATACAGACGACTTAAATAAATTGCCGGCGCTATGACAAACATGCAGGGGGCGCATCGTATCATAAATTTTAACTTTAACTTAACTTATAATTTTTACACACCATGGCCCAGGAGATGGACTCTGCGGGAAAGAAAACAGGGAGCCAGGCTACTCACACGCAGTCTCTGGCTCATGAAACATTGCAGGTGAAGGGAATGTGGCCGGCTGCTCAAGCGCAGTCCTACGCCTTCCCATGAAATGAGCGCAGTGAACACAAGGTCGCTGGAGCGGGCTGCAGTGCAGTCCGTGTGCGACTGCCTACAGGGCAGTCCCTGCAGAACGGTGCGATGATCTGACTCATGCAACAAAACGGTGCGCCGGGCTGCTCAATGCAGTCCCGTGGTGCAGATGGATGGATGGACAACACGGTGCAGGGCCGCCAATACAGTCCCGTGATGCGGCTGCTACAGGGCAGTCCCTGCAGCACGCGCGACGATCCTGGCGCACATTGTAATGAATGGATGGGCAAATGAACAAAAGGGCTAGCAGGCATGGGGCCAAGGCAAAGGCAAGCAGGCAAGGCATGGCAAGGCAAGACAAGGCCGTTGTAGCAAAAACAGCCGGCAGATGAACTGACCGGCACAGGCCTTGAAGCAAAACAGCCGGCAGATGAATGACCGGCACAGGCCTGTGCAGTAAACAGGCCGGCAGGTGAACTGACGCGCACAGGCCTTGCAGCAAAACAGCCGGCAGATGAAGCTGGCCGGCCTCTTGTCTTGTTCAAGGAGGTTGTGGAGGGGGTGCGGTGGTGCTGGCCACTCGAGAGGCGGGCTCGGACCTACCCTACTGTCTCTCCTCAACCTATGCGCTTTGCCTGTCTCTGTCCATACCCACCCCTTAGTTTGCAAACAATCCCCAATTTCCACCAACTTATTTTTTTGTTTTTTTTATTTTTTTATTGTCCTTATAAATTGTTCGTCCCTAACCCCCTTTATATTCTCTGTCCGGCTACTACTTGTCTATCCTAGCCTACTCCCAACCCTATGTTCCTTTCCTGGAGGGGAATAAGGGGCTAGTGTCTGTGTCGAGGCCCAACAAAGCCTCAGAATGGCCTCCTCAGATCTCAGCGATCCACTAACCCAAGGTGAGTCCAGCAGCCCACAACGAGAGAGCGAAGGGATGGATGGTGCGGAGGGGTACACTTCCTATCTACCCTAACAATTATTACAAACTACCCCGGGGCTTTCCAAAAGCGCCTCTCGCTTAAACTGCTGGTTCTATAAACCAAGATTCCGTCACTTGTGTTGGTGTCCTCACAATTTTGGGCCTTGCCTCCAATTTTCCTCCCGTGCCCTCACACAGTCTCATGGCTGGGACGCATGGCTCCCTTGGCAGAGACTACCCTCTGCGGATTCTCCAACTATGGCACCCCGGGCACTACAACTGTCCGAGTCTACAGCTCCCTAAACACTGGGGAGTGCCCTCCCTGGCGACTCCCCTCGATGCCCACGTGGCGTGTTGGCGCCCGGGTCCCTTTCCGAGGGTCTCCCGTGCCCAGTACACTGCCCGTGGCATTCTACGCTACGGGTCCCGCATCATGCGGGCCCACCCGTGCCCACTACACTTTCCGGCCCCCATGGACCCTTGGCCTACCGCGGCCGACTAGCCCGGTGCCCGGGGTACCCACTAAGCGATACTCACCGTTCGTAGCCACGCTCCCAGCCCGTCACAGGGCTCCTGCACCCCTCCAAACGGGTTTCGAGCCTACATTCCACCAACAGCAAACGACCTCCATTTTGTAAATTTCACTAACCCGAACTCACATTATTCTGACCCCGGGTCCCTTGGGCGGGAATCACTCTCCCCCCAATCACTCATCGCACCATGCATTCCACATTCACTCCATACACTCAGGCCGCTGGCCTCACTCACTCAACATGTTTCCATTTTCCATTTCACACTCTCTCATCGCTGATCACTGCCATTCTTCTGACTGCATCCCCTAACTATCTCGTGCTCCCTCGTCATCCCTTAAACTAGTAGCACGTTCCATTTAATCTACGTAGCTAAGCTACGTCCCTCTACACACTCACAGTCTGTCCATGTCTCCAAATCATTTTCCATTTCCCTTCCTAAATCTGACCTAAAATCCCTCTAACTATTCCATTCCACGGGCTCCATGAGGACTTACCCGCTGCCCCATGAAGCCGGTCTAACTAAGCTCACCTTCCTAACTAGTTGTGTCCTGTGCCCTGGACAGGGGGGTCTTCCACCCTTGCCAGGAATCCTGTTCACCGAAGCGAGGCTTGCTTTTTTTTTTTCATGCGCGCACCAGCGCGGCAACTCACGCACACTGCGCTTCGTTCCCGTGACGTCATGGCAGCGCTCGCTCGCGCTCGTCCGTCCCGAGAGCACATCCGCAATTCCGCTCTGCTCGAATGCAGCATGGACGTGACCGGCTGCTGCGCATCAAGCAGAAGCCGCGGCGTTTCGAGGGTTCACTCACGAGCAGCTGACATTGCACCTGCATCATCCGGCGGAGCTTCACGACAGGCTCTGCCGTGGAGAACCCATTGGGTCCAAACCAAATCCAGCTACCTTCTGTCCGTCCGTGGTCGGCTAATCCACCGCGTGCGTTTACGAACCGGGCTTCACTCCCGCAGGCGCGCAGTGGCGGCCTCGTGTAGCACAGCACGGACCCCACGCGCGCTGCCGTGCAACCCGGCACGGTCCCCAATGCATCTACGGCCGCTACTCGGCCTTTGTCCACTGTCAGGCACCGTCTCGTCGCATTCGCTCGTGCACATCCCCAGGTGCCACGAGGCTCACACTCTCACCGGGACATTCACACCGGACGGGAATGCGGTTGCGTCTGTTCCCGCATGCCAGCCACCATTCTCCTCATATACAGCGACCTCACAACACAGGTCACGTTCTCTACACACGGCCGTTCACTCACACAACCTTTTCACTCACGCTCACCATTTCACCCACGAATGCCATTTCCTCGCACACGTGGTTCCATTCACACATGGTGCCTCATCCACACACGGCATGCTGGGAGGCACGCACCTCGGCTCATCGCACCTCGCACACCATTTACTCACACACCTTACTTACACACGCCTTTCACCCACGCTATGCGCGCGTTGTAGCACGCATTTCGCCACACCGCGTGAACACAACACACACCGGGACAATCGCACTGGGGATTAGCGCACACAAGGTTCCGGGTCTCCAAACCCCCAAAGCTCCGTGTGCACCCATCCACAGCACTCGCCCCCTCTACCTCGCAAAGCTCGACCGACCACCTGGTCGAGATCCGCTTCAAGGGAGCATAGAGTCTCCTCCATTCCTGAAGGAGGCTATCCGGCTGCTTGCACCGGGTCAACGACACATTCCCCGAGCTCCCCCTCATCGTCCTCCACTACCTCTGTGTGTGTGTGTGCTCGTCTTTCACCTCACCCTGTCTTTTTATGTAGTCTCTCCTCTACTTTTTCTATCTCCCGAGTCTCTATACATTTTATTTCTGTTGTCTCTTCATGTCTATTAGTTTCTTCCTGGATCTTCGTCTCTGTTTCCTCCTTCGTTCTTATTAATTCAGTCTCGACTCGGTCTATCTCCCGTGTCTCTGGCAGCACTTCTATTTCCTTAGTCGTCTCTGTTATTTCCCTCGTCTCCATTTTTTTTGCATCTCCTTTATCAGGGTTTTGCCCTAATTGTTCTTTCATCGACTAGTGGTGTCAATCAAGTCCTGCACCCACTAACATTACTCCCTGTGGTGATGTCACACATCACACTTATTGTGCCATTCTACTTCCTGGCTCCTTTTGAGTCGTTCCTCCTCTCTGAGCTTTTTGAGTTGTTCGTTCTCTTTCCGGAGTTCTTCCATCTCTGTGGACTCAAATTTTGCTCTCTCCTTGCTTGGTTAACTTCAACCTCGTTTTCTTTTTGTTTTCTACTCCACCGTCTCTCTTGTTCTTCATCCTCCAATCCATAGTTTCTCTTAATTTTGTTGATCTCCTTTTCCTGTTTTTCGTTCTTCTGTCTGTTTCTTATTCCACTGTCTTCTTGTTCCTCCTTCTCCAATCTCATAGTTTCCTTCAATTGTTTTAATCTCCCTTTCTGTTTATTCCTTGTTCTGTCACTATCCCTCGTACTCCAACCTTGTTTTTTTCTTTTGTTGTTCACACCCAAATTCATACTCTTTTTGTTTTTTTATTCCACTGTCCTTCTTGTTCCTCATTCTGCAATCTCGTTATTTCCTTCAATTTGCTGATTTCTTTCTCCTGTCTCATTCCTTGTTCTTTGTGTTTTCTATTCCACTGTCTTTCTTGTTCCTCATTCTCCAATCTCGTTATTTCCTTCAATTGGCTGATTTCTTTCTCCTGTCTCATTCCTTGTTCTTTCATTACTCTTTCTTGCATCTCATTCTTTAGTCTTGCTTTGGCTTCTAACTGTTTGATCTGCACAGCGTGGTTCTTAACATTTCATTCTCTGTCTTCGTTCTTTCTTCCCGCAACATCCTCAGCTCGTTTTGTATTTCTCTCTTTGCTTTGGTGTTTTTGCAACTCAGAAGTTTTTTCCCATAATTCCTCCCTCGCCTCATCACCTCCTTTGCTCTTTCCTTCCACCATTCGTCATTTTCTTACTGTATTTCTCTTTTATTTCTATCCTCGTTTTGGCTTTCTCTTCGTCCGATTGCCTCTTCCTACCTCTTGCTCATTGTTTCCAATTCCAAATTGTGTTTCCGTTTTTCTCTTCCAGCTCGGTTTCCATCCTTCCTCCAATTGTGCCCGAAGCCCGCCAATGTATGCTCTGGCATCCTGCCATGCCTGCCATGACCCCGTGGTTTGAAACGGTGGCTGGGAGCACCCGCCTCGTGTCGTGCCGTTATTTTGCTAATAATAGGCAGCTCGCTCCGTGTTGCGCTGATATGCGATCGCGCCGCTATTGTGCGACTTCGAGTTCGTTTGTCGGCAAAGTTCATGCTCAGTAATATGAGGGTGAGCTCCCCCACTGATTAAAATTAGTGGTGGGTCATAAAAAGAACCGTCCGCGGCCATGGATCCTACATTCAAAACATTTCTAATCCACCCTGCACCCGTTCGCCTTGAACGCCATCTTGCTTCTCGGAATAATTTTTAAATGCTCGCAATTTGATGGGAATCGAGGGTCGCTCTAACCACCCTGATCGATCCATCCATTGTAATTTAGTTTAGTGATGGCGGATGGATTTGAATCTCAAACTCCTGAACATCAGTGTTGAATTGCGCGCCCACCGGCGTGCGATCGCCGCGTTTTTCTAATAGCAGCCGCGTCGCCACCGGACGACAGAAATTAGTCGTGACCTTCCGGAACAACGCCGGAACCCTGTCACGGTGGGTTCTTAATCCACACGCACGGCTAGCCAATTTTTCTACCCGCGCAAAATAGGGTCAATCGCCGATATCGTATATAAGTACTCGCGCGGGCAGCCTACCGGGAGACGTACCTCGACGCAGGTCGGCTTGACACGAACCGCTCAAGCGGTCCGTTCCGTTCTTCAGTGATAACTGAGCGGGTATTATCGCCCGACCTCGCGGATCCGATTCTATTTAATGGGTGTTTAAAACCAACTACTATTCCGCAGTGCAAATGGTATCCCAATAGGGGAAAGAGGACGCAACGAACGGGTACATTTAACCAAGCGCATTTATTTACTACGACACACGTATACAGGGAATACTAAACACGCATGCAGTAAGCAATGCAAACACGTATACAGGCAACGAAAGCACTACAACGACTATAAGCAATTACCGATGTACAACACTTACACAGTTCTACTTATAGACGGCCCCCACCAACATTCATTCAAAAAAAAGAAAAGACTACCGTCAAAGAAAGGGAGTCAGACAGGGTCCGTAGACCTTTATACCTGGAGCCTTGGTGACCGAACGGGCCCACGAGACCGTTGCAGGTTACCTGCACCCTCGTGGTGCCTTGATGGCGAGTCGCGACGTCTGTCCCAAGGCAGCTAGGATAGCCGCGGCTTGACTCGGGCCTTCCACGGGGCCGGCGAGTTCTCTCCGGCGCTCTACACTCGGACGCGCAGGTTTGCGCACAGAGCTGGCAGAGCAGCGCCTCCAGTCCGCGTCCCTGGTCCACGCCCGGACTCCCCACGACCGCGAGCTCCGACGAACGGTCGTTCCACGGACCGCTTCTCCACAGACAGGCCACCACAGCCGAAGATCCCGACGAGGAAGAAGAAGCCACCAAAAGAAACACACACACACCACTTACTGCGCTCCGCGCACCTTATATTCCTCCTCGCTTCTTGCTCCGCCCTCCTTCGAGCTCCTGCGGGAAGCTTCGAGAAAAGGGGCGTTGCCATGTCCAACCCTCTCCCCCCCTCCTCGCGGGCGCGGGGGGGGGGGGGCGAGGGAATCGTTACATGGCATGCCTAGGGAGATTCATTCCCCAAAATGAGGCCCCTCCTTCACTGACCTTTGACCTCTGGCTCGAATCGCACTTCCCCACACCAATGCGCGGGAAAGCAGGCGGGAAAATCGTCGCGCCCCCTGTTCTTTCTTCTTGTTTTTCCCTCGCGTTATGAAATCCTTGTTCTTTTCCCCGCAGAGCGCTTCATGAGCGGAGAGGTTGCGATTTGGTTTGTGGAGAAGGGGATCGGTAGTTGGCGTAGCAGCGAAGGTGTAGGTGATTGGCGTAATTGTGGTTGGCGTTGTGGTTGAGGTGATGAGGATGGTGGTTTGTTGAGAGGCGCGTGGTTGTTGTGATGGTGGCGTTGTGGGAGTGGTTGTGGTGGTTGAAATGTGGTTGGTCCAAAATAAGATAGTAAAGAAAACGCTATCTCAAAGATCACAGCCCTGTGACAGAATAAATTCCATTAAACAACGGTGGGGAAATCTAACTGAACACAGACTTATCGATCTAACTGACTAAGGACCTTTATGGTGTTCTGCGAATTTCCACAGCGTACAATATGTATTCTTGGCAAAGATTTGAGAAGTACCTGGGATTCAGGTCATGGTAAATAATTATGAAGTCAGTTTCGTTTTTCATGCATGAGCCAGTGCTCATTCGTAAATGTGGTGAATATAATCAACTGTTTGCTTGTGCATGGAGGAATGACTTTCAATTCCTTTTTTTCGCACCTTTGGAACAAGCTCCACACACTCTTTCAATCCCATTCTTCCCTCCGGTATTCAAAACAGCTGTTCACCACACTCACTTCTCTGATCTTTCATCCTCCATATCCCAAAAATCCTGCTTTTGTTCTACTCTGAAGTCCGTAATGTCAGCCCAAACCACTCCGTTCAATCCCTGCTTTCCTTCCTGAAGTCCCTGTCGTGTAGGAACTGAAAGTCCTGTATGTCCATCTTGTTTACCTGTGTACCCCGCCCCATCCCTCTCCCTTCCCACATACCCTCATGTCTCTGTTCCCATCTTTTTTTTCCTTCCTCTCACCCCTCTCGTCTCCTGCTCCCATTTGTTGTATGTTCTTGTGTTAGCTCTCATAACGAGCCTCGACAGTGTAAACAAAACAAAATAACAATGCACGCGGGGTGACCCGTGTCTTGCCAAAAGGTGACCAGCGTGTGACTTCTTTAAGGTACACTGAGGTGAACAGAGCTGTATCCACCAGGAGCGACTCCTTGAGGAATTCTGCCTAGAGAGATTCCGATGGAGAAGTTCTACAGAGTAACCATGAAAATATGTGTTTGCCTCATAACGTCACAACTGACGTCATAAATGTCTCAAGCTTGACATATCTAGAAAGCACTCATCGAGGTGTTCAATTTGTGGTACTACAGATATGGTTCCTAACCTTGAAATTTGACCTTGGGTCAAATATTTTGACCTTAGGCGCTAACCATGAAGGTCAGAGGCCAATCGCCACCTAAAAATTAATCAGCTTGACGCAGAGACATGAACTATATTCCCATGAAGTTTGAAGACGATCCGAACAAATTACTCCAAAAATAAGGGTTTCGTCGACTCCCCTGATTTGCGACATAAAGGTGACGATTACGCTTGACCTCAAAATTTTATGCCTGAAAAGGGACTCTATAGGCTCTGATAATGGAAGTTACAAAAATTTCCAATGATAACTGTGCTCGCAGATGATTTTTAGTACTGATTACAGACAAACAAAAAAATAAATAATAAAAAAAACAAAAACATAATGAAGGTCAAGGCGAATCGGCGCACCAAATTATCAGCTGAGCGCCAGATCCATGAACTATTAGTTCCCATAGTTGAAAGACGATCCGATCAAATTACTGCAAAATAAGGGTTTTCGTGACTCCTGATTTGCGACAAGTTGACCTTTGACCTTGTGACCTTGACCTTGCAAAATTTTATGCGCTGAAAGGGACTCTATAGGCTCCTGATTGCGAACGTTACACAAATTCCATGACTAGTAACTGTGCTCTGCAGAGTGATTTATACGTGATTACAGACAAAAAAATTACTTACTAAAACAACTATGAGGTCAAGGCCAATCGCCACCAAAAATTAATCAGTGAGCGCCAGACCATGAACTATTTCCCATGAAGTTGTGAAGACGATCGATCAAAATTACTCAAAAATAAGGGTTTCGTCGACTCCCTGATTTGCGACAAAAGTGACCTTGACCTTCAAAATTTTATGCACTGAAAGGGACCTCTATAGGCCTCTGATTGCGAAGTTACAAAAAATTTCCAATGATAACTGTGCTGCTGCAGAATTTTTTATTACGTGATTACCAAACAAAAAAAAAATAAAATAAAAAAAAAACAACAACATACAAGCTGACTAACATATCTTGCAAAAACTTCGTTTTGGCAAGATATAAAAGGCAAAGACTGATAGTGAGGATAGGTCATGTGGAGGTGGGTGGGTTCGTTCAGTTTCGTTGTGCAGATCACCAAATCTAACGAAATTCACCCTGTACATTCATGAGGAACACACCATCTGAAATTCCTACTTGTTTCCATATGCACAAGTTGACACACCGACAGTTATTTATTTGAAATTACCGCGTGAGAGTGGGCGTGGCGTGCTTGTAATCAGGAGGAAACGACCAGGAAACGACCAAATCAAGATGACGGCGCCCATGGTTGTCGTGTGATTTCGAGTGATTTTGGTCTTTCAACAACCAAATATAGCATTGTTTTCATACACTTTGGGCGTGGAGGATGATGAGAAATGTGACGCAATTTCATCGGATAAGAGCTGGCGTAAGGTATGCGAGTGTGCAAAGGATTGGTGCGATCGCCACAGATAGTGAACTATAACAACAATGCTGTTTGCTGGCTGATCAAATTATGAAACTGCTGCCAATGACTGATCCTCTGCGGATGCCGGCTGTCACCGGTTTGCTATGCGTCGTTTTGTAACAAGGATATATAAAACGCGCTGAAGCCAGGAAAAGGAAATCAGAATCCAGCAGACTCTGCAGTTTCTGCTAGAGCCAGTGAGGTGGTGGGCGGACAAGAAGAAGAGGGGCACTCATACCACAAAATACGTAGAAAATCCCTCAGAACCTCTGTAGAAAGGGTGGCTGCAAATCAGCTGGTGTACTGCCAAGAATTTGTATCACATGCCAGAAAAAAGACAATTCATCCGTGTCAAAGGAAAATCGCAACGTGATCAGTTGTCCCTGGCAGAAACACGGATGGAGGAAGCTGAGGGAACTGCTGAGCAGAGGAGAGATGAACGTGATGTGGAATAATGACAACTATAAAGGAATAAAGACTGTGTGGCGCTGGCAGTTTGTTATCACGTAAATGTTATTACAAGTTGTGAATGACACATACACAGACAGAAGTGAAAGTAACTCCAACTCAGAAAGTGAACTATGACTCAACATTTGACATTTTCTGTGATAAGTAATCCAGGTAAGACTTCATTGATGGAAAGCAATCTATAAATATGAAGAAGTTGTGTGAGATGTTCAATGACCTACTAAGTATGCGAAGTCAGGATAAGGCCAACTACCAGGCAACAAGACTGAAGAAAAGACTGCAGGAACGCAGACATATTTTCGATCGTCCACCAAAACGTCTGAGAGCGAAGTGGTGTTACATGAAGGACATTGATATTGGTTCCATTGCTCAGGCTGCTGTTGTAGACAGTAGCTCTACAACAGAAACAGGTCAACTACAGAGGATGAGCCAGCCAGGGTCCACAGAGGGTGACTCAGGCCTCAATTTCATGTTCTATACTCGGGAGCACTCATGCGTGAGGGTGACCTGAACAAAACCCAAAGTGGTGACATTTACATGGCCACCACTTGCTCCTGACTTCGACATTTCAAATGCTGAAAGAGCCGTCCCTGTTGATTGTACAACCTTGTTGCATGGATAGCGGGCTGTCAGACGAGCCAACCCTGGAGAATTTTGTGGAACTCCCACGGCATATTCATTCTCGAAAATGCCTCTGTTCTTCAAGACGTTGTTTCTATAGCGTCAAGGGGTCAGATGTTTACTCCGAAGTCCTATGCATTGGGCTGACTGTGAAACATTGGACTGGTTGTACTCGACTGTTAGGGACTGCTCAACAAGCTTGGGCATTGTGTTTCGGTCAGTACAACACAGGCGTTGGAAACCGCTTTGGCGCTGTTGCAGATTGATCAGGAGGGAAAACTGCCCTCAACTGCCTCAGAAATGTACCGGCAATATTTTGTGTACGATAACATCGATTTTCAGTGAGGAGACCCTCGCCGGTCATGGGACCACTCACCACAAACCATGTTGATGATACAAGACGCACCATCTGAGCCGATTCAGCACGCTCGTCCAGTGACTCCAATTAGCCGTCGTCAGCAGTCATTAGTTGGTACACCGCCACCCATTCTCAAGTATGGTGGCGGGAAAAGGCAAGGGACCACAGCCTTTTACAGTTGTACATTGACATCAGTCCGTCACAAGAGGACGGGCTACTGCTGGATGTGCTCTATTGCACATGAAAACGGTCCAGAAAACGGACGGGCGTTGCCGACATGGACTGGGTACAACACCTCCTTCGTCGGGATGAAGAGTTGACCAAGTCAGCCATCATCTACCTCCTGTGATCGAGGCATCACCCACGGAACTGGACACCGTTATAACGGTCTACGCCAAGCATCGATAGTGCTGATAAACTGGAACGTGAAGTAGTTCTAGTCTTGACCTTGCGATCTACAGTAAGGCACAGGAGATTCGTTGGTTGCACCCAGAGTTGACAGAAAGGTGGTATTCGTCTCGGCGAATTCCCGAACTCATGAGGCTTCCTAGGCGTGATCGGCAAAAGATTCAGAGACGCAGGTCTGCTCGACCTCATAATAGAGTCTGGTATTGTCGCTCAGCGTTCTGCAATTCAGTAATAAATGGCCACCACTATAACAGGAGTCTCGCACTGTCACAGACTCGTCTACGAGAGCGCTAGGAAGACTATGCTTCTAGGCCTTCATGGACTCCCTCGCAGAGGAGACGCGTGTGCGATTCGAGAGGTGTATAGAGCGTCTCCAGGAAACGTTTCCGTCTCCGTTGTTCGAACAGTTATGTCATCTGGAAGAGGTCTCGGAATGTTCACACGCTACAGCAACTTCAGACAGCAGCAATGTAGCGAGCGAGCAAAACATTCGATTCTGTGCTCCTACTTGGAATGGTGGAGCTTATATGGGCACATTGACTTCGAACTGGCCGAAACACCTTGCAATCACGAGAGCGTCAATGCCCTGGTACTTTGCGTACGATCACCTAAACTATGCAAGGTACTTACCCGTTTACTGGCTGGAAATGGCTGGGCTAGAGCACTAACCAAGACACCTATCAAGCGTTCATGGACGGCAAATGGACTGCCCAAGCGCATCTCGTTATGGATTTAGTAGTGTTGGGTGTGATCAGATCATAGAGCAAGACTTTAAATAGGGACAGCAAGACCAGTGGAGGCATCATTGGTTACACTCAGAAAAGCACAGCTGTGAAGAAGTGGATCTGTCCAACCAGCACGTGCGGAAATCGCAAGGAAATGTAAGTCAATGGCGGTATTCACAGACGCCCGAACGAGAAAGGGATTTGGATGTGTCGAGCTCGAAGAAGAATGAAGCAGTGGTGGTACAAGTGATGGACACAGTACTTCAAATGATTAACCCTTTTCTCCGGCGCTCACTTGAACTCGTCAATATTAGTTCAGGTGTCATCGCACCGCCAGCCACTTCCGCGGACTTGATGAATGCGTATGCAAGGGAGAAATGCTGTCGTGCAATTCATGCGTGATCGGCTTCTCTTGGGTGAGGTCCATTCTTCAGACCGATTTCGAAGAGGCAAAATTGGCAACTTTCTCGAAGGCGCGAGGCAGAGTCGGCGACTCCCACCCAGCAGACGCCGAGGTTGAAATTGCGAATGAACGTCGTCTTTTCACACGACTGCTGTTGATTGGCGAGAAAAGCAATGTAACACTCCACGATCTGCTCGCGTACCCACTGGCGAACATATCTTTTCCCGCTGGCATCCGGTGATGGTTCGATTGCTAAGACGGACAAAGCCAAACTCCGCAACCATATACTGAAACTGTGGCCCGATTGCCGTGTGGAGCTCGGCCTAGTCAGTGCAACAATTGTGGATGGAATGGCCGTTATTCAGGCGATAAAAGGCGTGTTCACTGCCTAACACTTTCGGCAAACTGGAAGAGATGGTGCTGAACATCGTAGTGGCCAAGCACGACATAACCAATCTTGAGACTGACGTGGTGTTTGATACTTACAAGTATCAGCATCAAGTGCCTGGAGCACGCCAGACGAGCGGGCAGGCCGGGCGATCTTCAGGTGCGAACCATCTATGGCACTGATCAAGCCCTTCCAAAACAGTGGGCATATTACTCTCTGAGCAGAGCCAACAGAGGAGGCGTTGATAGAGTTCATGTCGAATCGTGAACGAGAAACATCTCTCCATCAAAACTGGGCGACATGCTGTTGTACGTCAGTCATGCCGGCAAAATGTGAGAAAATCAAAGGCGTCGAATGGTGTCATGACTGTGTCGTCAGTACCTGAACTTGAATGTGACCATGAGGAAGCTGACACGAAGCTCTGCTACATGCCCGTCACGCGGGACAGAATGAAGAGTCGGTGCGCATAGAGAGTTCGACACGATGTGTTTGTGTTGGCATTGGCTCACTCGAAGTAGATTCGGGCGCGAAATTTCCATCTGGTCACAGGAGTCCCAAGGACATTATCGTCGTTGACATTAGAAGCTGAGTAATGCCCTGGAAAGTTCTGTCTGCGATGCGTTGATAGGTTTGCACAATTTCACGGGGAGTGATACCACCAGTGCATTCCACGGTAAGGGCAAAACAAGGCATTTGACTTGATGATGAAGGGTCCCCATCTCATCACTGTTCGGACATTGTCGAGAATTCACACTAGATCAGAATATCATTCACGACCTGGAACATTCGTCTGCGCCATGTACAATCAGCCGACCATGAAGAGTGTGGATGAGGCTCGCTACAAAGTATTCTGCAGCCAGTCGCTGGGAGAAAACAGAAGTTGCGCTACAAGCGACGCTCTGATAGTCACTTGCTATTGCAAACAGACGGAACATAATCACGTCGCGAGCTGCATGCAGTGCTACACTGCATCCACCGCGCGACTGAGGGTTTTAGGCCCCTTTCCTACATTTCACGGATGGTGGAACGCAACGAGCACTGATTGTTTCACTGGCTGAGCAAACACCAGCAGCCGAAGGAACTGTTAGAGGCGACGAAAGTAATTGCAAGAAAGACGAAATGCGAGACCAACCAGTTTTCTTGCCGGTCAAAAGGACTGTCCTGCACAGAGTGCTGTGGGTGTCAAAACTGCGCCAAGATTAACAGACCCGTGCAGAATGGAACTTATGGATGATGAAAGATGAGATGAATTCCGACGACGAACTGTGAATGGCGGGTGTCACACTGCTTTTGCTGTGGTGATCTACTACACAGTAGTATTCAGGTTGGTTACATGTAATAGTGGACTTGAGTTTTGTAATAGCAGCAGTCAAGAGCCTAGTTCAGCAACGCTTCAGAGCAAGAAATACTGGAGTTCTAAGACAGTAATCCTCTTGTGGCGGTTCTATTTTTCATCAGGCTGAGTCGCGCAGTCTCTTTGTCTTTGATTTAATCCGTAATAGCCAATGTAACTGTCTTTAATAGGCGCTGTAACTGCCTTTAATAGTCAATGTAACTACCTTTAATAGCTAGTGTGGCTGCCATTTCAGCAAAAAGTTGCCTTGGTCAACTTGAAGGCCTGTCTGGTCGGTCCAGAGCGTTTTCGGCCAGTAAAAATATGTAATGCTTCGGTTTACGACCACTTTAATTATAACATCTTTAATAACAGTGAATAGGGCTCTGTATAAACATATTGATAATTTTAAGACTCACAAAAGTTTTCTTTGACGTACATATCAGTCTAACCTTGATTTCTTCATTTCTGTGTCAAAATCGTGCTTTAATGTTCGGTGTATCTCTTATAAATGAAGACCAATTGTGTCACATCTCACGTGGAAACAGTGGGTTTGGACTCAGTGTCTAAAATTCTTTAAGTATGCCAAATTTCATTC
>CM068957.1:99562161-99600554 GCA_035128595.1 Eptatretus atami | reverse complement strand
GGGGGGGAGTCAATAAATAGATTGTGGTATGAATAGTATGGACCGTGTGATCGAGTGTGGTAGATTCACTCCTGTACTAACAGCTCGGAAGTAATTTGTATGGTAAAACGTGTACTGAGGTGGCAGTGATTTTAAACCTTGGAGCAGAATAGTGTCAGATTGTGATGTGTAAAACCATCTGTACAGATGAGGTGAGATTGAGGATGTGTGCAAGAAAGCACCAAGAAAGCACTTCATGCATTTAAAAGGGGGGTGGCATGGGCCGTTTGGTCAAAGAATTGTGGGCCACCGCATTGCAATGAGCTTTGGAGAGGGCCGCAAAACTTTTGTGAGGGGCTGCTCCACGTGGAGGGGGGTGGCCTGGAAGATGGTGCTGCCCCAAAGCACTAGTGGTCAATCATGGGACCAGCTGAATGTTTGATTGAAAGGCCATGTCTGCATGTGCGCATGGCAGTTGGAGTTGAACCCTGGTGAGCAATCTATCTATCTATCTCTCTCTCTCTCTCTCTCTCTCTCTGCTTCTCTCTCTCTCTCTCTCTTCTGCCTCTCTCTCTCTCTCTCTCTCTCTCTCTCTCTCTCTCTCTCTGCTCTCTCTCTCTGCTCTCTCTCTCTCTCTCTGCCTTCTCTCTCTGCCTCCCTCTCTGCCTCTCTCTCTGCTTCTCTCTCTGCCCCCCCCCCCTCTCTCTCTCTCTCTGCCTCTCTCTGCCTCTCTCTCTGCCTTTCTCTCTGCCTCTCTCTCTGCCTCTCTCTGCTTCTCTCTCTGCCCCCTCTCTCTCTCTCTCTCTCTCTCTCTCCTCTCTCTGCCTCTCTCTCTCTCTGCCTCTCTCTCTCTCTCTCGCTATCTCTGTGCCCCACTCTTTTTTTGTTGAGCCTCACAAAAAGGATCGTTTTGGAAAGTCACAGAGACATTGCTACTTATCACTATCCCCACATCACCATTCTCCCACCCGAGCCGCACTTCTTCCCGTGCCAAGCCAACCTGCAATGACACCAGCACAAGACTAGCTTATGCCTGCCTAAAGTCCTCACCTGCTCCCTTTGTTATGTAGATTTGATATTGTCGGCGCTACAGCAGGAGAATAGTTTTGTTCATTCTACTGTACATAAGATTGCGTATTCCTTCTTCCCTTTTCTTGAGTCTTTTGAGCGAAGGTCTATTCCGCATCTATTGATCATCCTGTCCTTCCTTATCCCTCATATTTCTTTCAAATAAACATTTAACGATAACAAACATCTTCCCGCTTTTTGCCTTCGCTTGTGACCCAACACCAGTTTTGGTTATCGATTGAGTGATCCTTGGGAAATTGTCATAAATAAAAGAATACAGTACTGAATGCATGAAAATATACAATGGACTGGGATGCACTAATATGTCATTAGTCCCAAATTTCCTGCACCATATATCGCAATGGCAAAGCTGCAGTCCTTGAATGGAAATAAGAAATAAAATAAAATCTGACTTAAAGTGCAAACTTGACTTGGCCTATTAGTGCACCCATCTGAACCACGACTGTGTACCAAATGTTTGCCCATTGTCTGCTTATGTCTGAGTACTTCACATTACAGCACAATGATGTCGACTGGAGTATTTGGCCTACATCTGATTTGTGTCCAAACTCCACTGGGAGAATAATTAAACAAGTAATAAACCGATTAATAACCGGTGAGTGGCATATTTCGATTTTGTTTGCTAATTTGTTTATTATTTTGATTATTTGTGTATTATCTATTAAGATGTGTACTTTTAAAAGATTTTCATTTGGGTTTTGTTTATTATTTAGCATTTTTTGGGTTAGCTTGACAGCAGGCTGAGCTTCTACCTCGTAATCCAGTAATTTCAGATTCAAATCGGGAGTCTGCTTGGTTAGCAATGCCAATCCAACTGGTGTGTGTTTCTCCGAGGGGGCATATAGTCACAACACAATAATGAAGATAGCACCTGCAGATGGTTTGCTTCCACATGATAAAAAAATGTAGTATTTCGTTTGTTATTTAGATTTAGATATGTACGAAAAGAATCATTATATTTATATATATATATATATATATATATATATATATATATATAGTATATATATGTAATCTCGACAGCTCCCTGCTCTTCTAGCTGAAGAAAGCTGCATAAAGCAAGCAGGAAGGGCTATACCAGGTAAGCCCTTTGCTGTTTTCAAACCCTTCCCAGAGTTCCTCCATCGCTGTAAAGACATTCACAAATAGTACACACATGAGAATCCAAGTTCTATACACCCCCTCAGCTGCTGGACCACTTTCATCGTTTGTTGGCGAATCTACTGTATGTATGTACCATTTGTGAATGTGGACAGCTGTGGAGGAACTCTGGGAAGGGTTTGAAAACAGCAAATGGCTTACCTTGTGTGGCTTTTCATGGTTGCTTTATGCAGCTTTCTTCAGCTAGAAGAGCATGGGAGGAGTCGATTTATTTATATAATCCTAGCCACCTGGGTTTAATTGATGAGGTGAGAGCTAATTGATTATTCCCTTCATTCACAGGTGAGAGATGCGAGTGGGTCTTTGTTTTTCATTTACATGCATCACATCTGTTTAAAATGAAGGTTTTGTTAACCGATAACATCATGTCGGAACAAACGTTGACAGCTCACCAACTGCTCTGAATTTTTTGATTTTCCTGACTATTTAAACTACACCATGTCCATTAAAGACACCGTGGGGGTTTCTGGCTTTACACGAGACAGGCAGTCTGTTTGGTCTTATTGGTTTGAGACCGGCCTGCTTTGCACATTATGTCAGGCCTGCCAGCTCTCAGCTTTAAAGGGTAAAACTTGAGGCTGGAAAGAGACTGAGGATCATGTCTGCCAAGAAAAGAGTATGATGTCATTATACAAAGCGATTCAGTTTCAGATGATGAGTAAATGAAAAACTTGTTTTTCCTCTCAAAAGCCTTTTGGATTCGTCATCGCCACCTCACTGTACTCGTATGTCATGCCTCAAAGATATTTTGAAATCGTTTTATTTTCAACTTTGTTGGGAAATGCACCTTTTTAACTTAAATTAGCTGGCCTTCATTTGACTGCTTTGTAGATTTGTGAGTAAGCTTGCAACCTTGTGGCGTGTTTTTGCCTTGCAGGGATCTATCTGTCTGACATCACTTACATCGATTCTGCATACCCGGCATCAGACAGCATTTTGGAAAACGAGCAGCGCTCCCTGCATATGAACAACGTCCTGCGGGTCATCTCGGACTTCCAGCAGTTCTGCCACTATGGTGTGCATAATGATCACCATTGCAACCACCATTTTGCAATGGATGTAAACTGGTATCACACCTACAGTGAACAGCAGTTCATCCTCAAAAACACAAATGCCACCATTGGGAGTTGGATGTTGCTTTAGTCTTGTCTAATGAATAACTCTTTTTTTCCAAAAAATTTATAAAATGGTCCAGCTGCCCGATTAAGATTAATATTTATTATTACTACTACTACTACTACTACTACTACTACTACTACTACTACTACTACTACTACTATTTCAATGGCTCCAATTAATCCCACCTTGTGGGATCGGCCATGAGGAGAATTTGTCCTTTCATGCTGTGGCTGGTAAGGCTCGAGGTAGACTAGAGCTGGTTGGGTTGGGATTTGCAATTTGTTCAGGGTGCCGGCGGTAGCTCATCTCTTCACAAAAGACATCGAGGGGTCTTTAACGTCCAAAAAACTAATCCTCACAGACTGAATACTCAGCTAAATGTCCATTTGAGGGTCAGCACAGTGCAGCCAGTGAGGCAATGCCTGCGAAACCCCAATCTGAGTTTATAGTCTATCTGGAATCAAACCCAGGCTATACAGCTCAGAGCTTGGTGTGCTACCCCCATTCACCATCTTGTCAGACCAAAATGGCTCAGCTGCTCTAGCATTGTTCAAATCATGCTGGGTCGGCCAGTTGAAGAAGTATTTTGTTTGTAGCTCTTGGGCTTTTTATTCAAATTTCATTTACTTTTTAGGTCATCTCTACCGAGATGACCTAATAAAGCCGGACCAGGAATGTGCCCCGTCTGTCCGCCATCAACAATTTTTCTTTTCGATCTTGATGAAACTTAGTATGTGGGTAGCAGGTCAATGAGTGTGCACAACGACTTAATTAACTTTTGTCCGGGTTCAAGGTCGACCGGGTCACGTAAGTTATAAAAATCGCCATTTTCAAAACCTATCTAGTCTGCCATTCTACAAGATATTCGGCAACTGTTTTTGATTATGTAGTAAAAAATATTATCTTGTATCTACTGGACAGATTTTGAATTTCCTTCCGTTGATCGTCACGTGATCTGGAAGATGGCCAAAAACGCCGATGCGATTCGCAAAGAGAGAAGGAAGGATTTCGACCAATCGTCTATGAAATATAAATATAAAACATTTTTAGCCTTTTATATTTATACATTTTCCGCCGAAGGTGCAAAAGTTTCAAAACCCGAAATGTAAACGTCTGCATTTATTTTCAAAATATAATTTGGTGCGCGGCCAAAATGCCGAGTCATCTTTAACCAATGCGCAGTAGAACTGCGCAGTAGTCCGGTCATGGCGTCCGCTGAGCAGTGCCAGCGTGGGTTCAGATTGACCCTGCTGACGTTTGCCTGGGGCCGAAACGTGCGATTGTGGAGATATTATGGCGATCTTAGCGGGTACTAATATTCGAAGTGACTGTATTGGTGATTTAATCACGCAACATCTTGACAACGAATATTCTGGCCAAATGATTGCATCAATTCAGTGCATCAGCAGGGATAATTCGCAGGCTCCTCTCGATCGTGCCGATTTTGCTTCCATCGAAAGTTGCACACCGCTGTTCGTATTGAAAGATTTTGGTGCCAAGTACGTCAAAGTTTCTGGATGCTGATATTCAGCCTTCAACGGATCAGATCAGCCTTTGATGTGCTCATGGGGATGGGGAGACGGTACGATCAGATGCCCACTGAAAATAAGGCTGGTTATGGCTCTGATTGACTGTTTTGAGCGTGTGACTCCAGTAGACACCTTTTTTAATCATATCCAGCACAATGCACTGGTGTGCACGCACACATCTCCGACTTGGACAGTAATTTTCTCACCATTGTTTTCATTTGTTTGATGATCCAACAGGTTTCTATAAGAAAAACATGCCAGACTATATTGTAAAAACAAATTTTAATCCTTCTTTATTGTTTTTCACATCAGATGATACAGTGAACATGGGCATCCTGCATTTGAATGGTCTTCCATCTTTATGTTTTCTTAGATCCTCCTGGTTCCGGGATTTATATTTATCCCCCCCCCCCACCTACCCTTGTCTTTTCCATGGAACATCCGAAAAAAAATCATTAAAATATTTAATTTCTAAAAATTGAAATTATATTTATATTTATATTTCGACCTACCGACCCTACATTTTAGCTGAAGAACTGCTAAACAAGTTATAAAATAACTAAGGCCTAATATTAACTTCATTATAAACTCCATTAGTCTCTATCCCTTCCTCCCCACTGATGATCGTTATCTTGGTGATGCGAAAAATGTCGTTTATTAATTTTTTGATAAATAAAAAAATCTTAGCCCCAGCCCCCCCATTAACCGGTACGGAACACCAAACTATAACCCCTAATTAAAATCTGGGTGGGATCTATCATAATCACGGCGACATAGGGCTGCAGGCTGTGGGGCGAGCCACGGATCCCGGATGAGGGATAAGTGATAAATTATGCTACATGCTTCGGGCTTTCTGATTAATATATCAATGAGTAAAATTCCATAATTAATAATTAATGAATCTGGCATACAAATGTTTTTTCATACCTGACATGTTACTTTGTGCAGTGTCACGAAACTTCTGTGGAATTAATAATTAATGAATTTGCTCGCTCTAACGATTTTTCAAACCTCAATCTCTATAAATACTTGACCAATTTTCATTCTGAAAGTTGCATTATAATCAGTGAAGAATATCTACAGGATTATCATAATCTCCGAGAGCTAAGCCTATTTTTTTCGTTTTTTTTCTACAACCGGAAGTGAAATTCCCCAGAGAGTGGACGGACCGGAAAACCACGTATTGCACTTACTGGTGATTCTGATGTGTTAATCCGGGTACTAAATGAACAATACATATTTATTAATTATGTCATTAGTAGTATTATCCTAGTGTATCTCTGTGAACTATTTCAATCTAAACGGTTAGTTTGGACTGTTTCGCGTTACCTGAACTGAACATTGAGAACTTGTGGTATTATAGAGATGACCGTCACCCCCACATGGGGGTAATTTTTAATGCTTAGGTTTGAGAGAAGGTCATGTTTGAGAACATGATAAAGTTGCTGATGACTGAGCATTCTGAGCTGATGACTGAGCTGGATACATAGTTTAAGCATCACAAGGCTTTAATTACCTCTGCCACCAAAGGTGAAGGAGGTTATGTTTTCACCCCTTTCTGTCTATTTGTTTGTTTGTCTGTCTGTGTACAGGATATCTCAAAAAGTTGTGGACGGATCCGGATGAAATTTTGTGGACAGGTTCAGTTTGTGACAAGGACGAACTGATTAGATTTTGGTGAAGATCCGGATCTGACGACTAGAATTTTTAAAGTGATTCTTCATCATTGAGAGATAGGGCCAAAAACGATATGTAGTACGATATCTCAAAAAGTTGTGCACGGATTCGGATGACACTTGGTGGGCATGTTGGGTGTGTGACAAGAACGAAATGATTAAATTTTTGTGTAGATCCGGATCTGATAATTTTTTTAATGATTCTTTACCATTGAGAGATAGGGCCAAAAACGATTGTATCTCATTCTATTTCAAAAATGCATTGGGCCTGATATGTTCTCATGGATCAGGTATTACATGGCAAAGGTATGTGCTCCACTAAATGCCCTTCTAGTTATATCTGTGTTGAGGCTCAAGTCAGAGTAGCATGTACCCCATTGAGTTTCGGGTTTTTCTTTTTTTCCGTCAGGTTGTGCAACCATTAATTAAGGGGTAAGCCATAAATTACTTTCCCAAATGTGGGACCAGAAGTGTTGTTCACACCAATCACTGAATAATTCGAGTTTTCCTCCCGAATGACTTGTTTATTTGTGTTGTTGCATGTTTCTTTTTCTTAAGAATTGCATTGTCACAGCTGATAACACAAGGATCAGCTCGTATACAAGTACCATAATACCTGGATCTATTTGGTTATGGTACCCGACTAAAGATTATTGTGCCAAAAATACGGTAGGATTTTGATGTACCACCATAGGGAGTTAGATGTTACTCTACTCCTGTCTAATGAACTAGTAAGAGGCGTCCACAACCATCCTTAACCATGTTGTGGAACGTCTGCTGAGGTCCTCACCCCCCCCCCCCCCTTCCCCCTCCGTCCTCACGTTTCACCTTTATTCGCTTTTAAATCAGATTTTTCCCACAACTGCTTGAGCGATTGACACTAAACTTTCAACATAGGAATGCATAGCCAAGGAGAAATTTTGTTTCACAAAGCTGCATGATGATTGGATGGAAAATACGGCCGGTGTTCCAAAAAGTCTGTTTTCTGTAGGCATGGGTGGTAGGGTGTTTCACGTATCTGCAGAGGCAGCGTTAGTGGCGGCCATACCGTGCAATTGCATGGGGCCCCAAGACAACAAGGGGGCCCCCTGAGGGTGGGATCTCACTACGCCGTCAGAACATAACACCTTGTGACTGGTGATAAACACAGCACAAAGGGAATGCTCCATCTCAAGAAAAGAAAGCACTGTGACGTAATGAATCAATTAAACAATGTTTTCCCCTGATGTTAAACTAGACATTACACAAAATTGGGGGGAGAAGTTAGTATTCAAAGAGAAAGCAGGTTAACTGGAAAAAGAACTATATTTAATGTTTTTAAATGCAAGAACAACCACAATAAAATTTGTGTAATTCCTAATGTTAATACATATCAATATTGTTAAGGAAATGTACACAACAATTTATTGTGTGATCATAAAACAAACCCTGTGATCACACAAAAACGACACCACACATTTTTGTGTGATCACAAAAAATATCTTCAACGTTCAGCCGTGCGCATGGGTGAGTAAGTGGACTAACCCATGCGCACGGCTAAACGTTGCCGTTTTTAAAATCAGAGCACCTGTGAAACAAAACTACCCCAGCGGTGCTGAAAAGTGGGGGGAAAAGCAACAAAAGGAGAAAAGGGTGAAATCACCCAAAAATAACTTTCTTCATTGCACAAGCAGCAGAACCAGAAAATGGGTTATTGGCCTAGTACAAGTGCTGGGGTGTGTTTGATTACCAATCAGCTTGGAGAGCGCTCCCCAAGTGGTTTAAGCACTCACGGAAGCACTCCAACGAAACGGTTGATCAGGAAAGTTTGGCTCGGCAAGCGATAGCAAGCTGATTGGTAATGGAACACACCCCTGGATCAGTTTTTTGTGTGAGTTTGTATTTGTGGCTGGCGGTGTCAGGTGAGATTAGGGAGTAACCGTTATTTAATAATTGCATAAAATGATTAGAAATTTATCTACGGGAGCAGCCAGGAGGGATCACGTTATTATCCTTTTTATCACTGCCATTTATTGTCGTTATTTTTGTTAATATTATTATCAATATTATTGTTTTACAAAAGTGTAACGTTAATATCATCATTATTATGCTATTGGCACTACCCTGCGCTTGCGAAGTGAAAAGCAGGGTTAAGTGATCAGGAGCATACGACGTTAAGGTTAAGTGTTAAGTGAGTACGTTAAGGTTAAGTGTTAAGTGAGTACATACGACGTACATTAGTTGTGTCTGCATTTTGTTAAGAGCATATATCGAAAACGGTTCAGCAGAGGAAATTGAAACTTTACCATACGTTACATGACCACGTCACTAAATTCAACCACCAATTATTTTTGAGGTCAACATCGGCCAAAAGGTCAACATAGGGCAGATTTCTGAAATCCTCAATTTCCATCCGATTGATTTGAAATTTGAACAGAATTTTCATTAAAATGACCATTATGTGTCACGTGGTTTGGCAGCCATATTGGATCTAAGGGAAAATCTTTGAAAATATTCATCAGAGAAACTGCTTCACCGATCAATGCAAAATTTAACTAACTCATCAACTACCCATGGGAAATATGGTTTGATAAAGATTACGTCATCAGTCACATGGTCTGGCAGCCATATTGGATCAAAGGAAAAACAACAACCTGAAACAAAAGAGTTGGGTTGCACCAAGACTGCAATGTATATATTCTATAACTATCATCTAGTTGTTATTATTACTTTTGTCAATTGAAGTGGCCTTGGAAAAATACGACGATAAGGTCGAATGACGCTCAAGCTGCTGCATATATACACCGTTCCAATGCGGAAAAAGGCAATAAAACATGGGGAATTCCTCTGGATTTTGCAATGGAGTCCAAAGCTGAATAGGCTAAGCAATTGCGAAAATAACACTGAGTCCTCTTACTCATGATACAGTACAATTAAAGGTTCTGAAACGTCACTCGTAATACCCTCTCCCACCCCCACCAGGAGCAGCACTACATACCCATTGTCTGCTCCATACCCATTGAAAGTACACCATCTACAAAGATAATTTGCATCACCCCACCTTCGGAACTTTTTGTGAGGGGTGGGGGCCAGATGAAACAAATTAAGTCACTACAACCTTTGCCATATGACCTGTAGTCCCCTTGGCAAGTTTAATTGGTTGAGATTTCGTAAGTAATGACCGAATACATCGACATCAGACAGACGGATGCCAAATTGCATATTTTAGTGACGGGGCTCATGGGTGCCCCCACTGAGCCATTATTCCGTTTTGCATGGGGCCCCCAAATGACTAACGCTGCCCCTGCGTATAAAGGAATAAATAGCCTCGACCTCACTTCGTTCGGCCTCGGCTGAAAGGCTCGTTTCAAAAAATAAACGAGAGCGAAGTCAGTGGGGTGCCATTGCAAATCCCCATGCTTCCCACCTAAAGCAAAATTGAAAGATGGCAAAAAGTTCCAGTCGGATGACCTAATATATAATTTTGAGTTAAAAAAGAAATCTTCTTTTTTGACCCCTGTGACCCTAAGGCATGAATGGGGGGGGGGGGGTATCAAATCCAAACAATCGTTCCATATTTCATGCATCCCCAAATGTTGATTGCATATGCTGTACAAAGTTTATTTTTAAAATGTTTTTTTAAATGGGCCCGTAATTGCATTTTTTGGTATTTAACCTTTTGAACGTCCCTCATAGATGGCATGCTCTCCAATGCAACACCCCATGTGCAAATGTTTTATCGGATGGCAGTTTGCAGTCGGATCCCATTCCTCAGGGACTGAAATCTAGATCTGACAGCTCTGGTGTAATCATGCTCCATTCCTTACTGCTCTTCCAGTGATATTGTTTGCACTTTGCTTTTATGTACTAAGGATACAGTCCGACGGCAGAGTTTGCGGGAAGGTGTCGGAATATCAATTACGGATTCAAAAAGAGTTGCCACAAAATCTGCAAGTACACCACTGTGTAAGAGTTGGTGGAAATTCCCACCTCCATCCTATAAAACAGTGAGGAGCATGTGTTAGAGTAAGGGTCCAGCCTGTGATAAGTGTAGAGGGATGCCCCATAAATGCCACAAAATGTAGATTTGCCTCGATTGTATATACGAATCAAGGAACATAGACAACCCCATTCCTGAAGGTTATTAGTGAGCTAGCAATGTTTTAAGCTGAGAATCCAACGTGAGTCTCCCAAGACGAGCTCAGTTTCCTGAAGTTTAGAATTCAAATTGTTCATAGAGTTGCCCCAGCTGGGTCTGAACCCACACATTCTTGAGGATGCTTGTGCACGATCCTGACCACTGCATTCCACCCTCGATCTGAAGTATTTCTGAGGATATAAATATAGTTGTGGTCATATGTAATGTGGTTGTGCAGGTTGTGTTTGTACTCATTGGAGTTTAAAATAAATGTTTCTCTCGCTCTCTTTCCCTCTCCCTCTCCATCTCCCTCCCATAACCACAGAGCACCTACAGCAGCTTCCTCATGTACAGAAGTACCTTCATTCGGTTCAGTACATTGAGGAGTTGCAGAAGTTTGTGGAAGACGATAATTACAAGTATGCACCTTTAACTGCCATCCTCACACATCTTCTCAGTGATATTCCACTATGGATTTGATCAGTCATTTATTTTTCTTACACATCCTCACTCTTAAATTTCCCTTGCAAAAAGTAAATACAACACTTGAGACACCTTACACTATATAAGAGTATGAAATGTGTCTTAATTATGATATGGACAGTAATTTGTCATTTTTCAGGGTGCCAAAGTTAACTTGCTGACTCTTGGTCAAAAGACACCATAGGATCTTTAACGTCCACTGACTAATGCTGGCACATGGGACACCTAGCTTAACATCCATTCAAGGGATGATGTACCTTGTGGTCCAACACTCTGCCTGTGAAGCTCCGATCCGACAGTTTACAGTCGGATCAGGAATCAAACCCACACTAGGACAGTTCAAAAGTAAGTGTGCTACCAATGCACAATCCTTCCAGACAATCTGAAAATAACACTGCCTTGTCCAAAGGTGATGCTGTCAGTTAGACCATGGTAGATCCTGATAGGGAATGTTTCTCCATGAGGAAAGCATGTAAAAGGTGTCAAGCACATAAAAAGGCCATTGTTTTGGTGTCATTGGCACCGAGAGTGCCTCGGGAAACGATGGCACTTCCCGTAAGCTCAGTGGCCATGTTTGTGTTCTCTAACAGTCCTGCCTGGTGTCGTGTAATCATTTGTGTGTATGTCCATATATGTGTGTGTGGCAGTTCCACTATGAGCCTTAGAGCCTGCAAAAAGTAAAGAGTGATCAAAAGAAGGAAGATGCCAGCATGACAAGTTCTTCTTATTGAACAAATGTAGTTGCAGTTTGGCCGAGATAGTAGAAGATGATTATACTGATTTATATATAATGGAGCAAGTGTTTGTATGTATGCATGTCTGCTCCATACCCATCGGTTTCACAGCTGGCCAGACGCCACCCACAATTTAGTGTAAAACAACCTGTGACTTAAAAGGATCATCAAATCCCAAAAGCTAAAAAATGGGCCTTGTAAATGTGACAGTACTTATAGGCCCCAGGGTACAGGCCTTAGGCTGCAGGCCTCTGGTGTCAGCCTATGGGGCAATGCATTTTGAACTAATGTGAAGTTAATGGAGCGCCAAAGCAAAATCCCCACACTTCCCACCAAAAGCAGTTGAAAGATGGCAAAAAGTTTCACCAGAAGTTACCCAATATCAAATTTTGAGTTAAAAATTATTTTCCGTTTTGACCCCAAGTCCCCACTCCCTGGGGCATGAACTGAAGGTCAAATCCCCCCCAAAAATGTTATGTAATTCATGCGTCCCTCCCCCCCTCTAATGTTGACTGCATATATAAAGTTTCATTAAAAAATGTGCCCGTAATTTGCTTTTTTTGGTACTTCACCTTTTGATCCTACCTCAGGGGGAGGGGCTAAAAATGACACTGCTCCTGCACCTATGCGCCATGTGTTTATCATAACTACCAAGTTTGGTAAATGTCTGCCCAGCTGTTTAGGAGGAGATAGCGTGACGGACAGACAGACAGACAAACGGACGTTGCCGATTACAATATCCTCCCGGGTTTTTTTTCCAAAAGGCATGGAGATAATTATCTGAGCTATATAACCATGATTTATTACATGCACATAAGCAACAGGCATATTTTTGCTTCATGTACGTAACCCGGGTTATTTTTATTTTCGAGAGCGATCGAGGCAGCGGTCTGTTACCTATCCACCACTCAAGTAAAGGGATATGTCAGAAGAACTTCTTGTACGCTTGTAAGGTGCGGAGCACCTTAGGGCAGGTGCTCTGCTTGTAATAATAATATTTGTGGAAATAATGTGATATTTTTTTTTTTTACCAGCAATACCACCATCGCTTCGCTGACAGGAATACTAAAGAGATGGGGGTGGAGGGAGAGAATGTGCGGGGTGGAGGGAGAGAGAGGTAGAGGGTAGAGGGGAGAGAGAAGAGAGAGAGGGGGGTGAGGGAGAGTGAGTGAGGGGTGGAGGGAGAGAGAGGGATAGAGGGTAGAGGAGAGAGAGAGAGAGAGAGGGGGTGGAGGGAGAGTGAGTAGGGTGGGGGAGAGAAAGAGAGGAGTGGAGTAAGGGAGAGTTGGGTGGAGGTGAGAGAGGAGGGAGGTGTGGAGAGGGAGGGAGGTGTGGAGGGAGAGGAAGGGGGTGTGGAGGAGAGGGAGGGAGGTGTGGAGGAGAGGGAGGAGGTTTGAGGAGGAGAGAGAGGTAGGTGTGGAGGAGAGAGAGAGAGGTGTGGAGGGAGAGAGAGAGTAGGTGTGGAGGGAGAGAGAGGTAGGTGTGGAGGGAGAGAGAGAGGTAGGTGTGGAGGAGAGAGAGAGAGAGGTGTGAGGAGAGAGAGAGAGGGAGGAGGGGTGGAGGGAGAGAGAGAGGGAGGGGTGGAGGGAGAGAGAAGAGGGAGGGGTGGAGGGAGAGAGAGAGAGAGAGAGGAGAGGGAGGGGGGAGGAGAGAGAGAGAGAGGTGGGAGGGAGAGAGAGAGAGAGGTGGAGGGAGAGAGAGAGAGGAGGGTGGAGAGGAGAGGAGGGAGGCGGAGGGGAGAGGGAGGGTGGAGAGAGAGAGGGTGGAGGGAGAGAGAGGGTGGAGGGAGAGAGAGAGAGGTGAGGGAAGAGAGAGTGAGGGAGAGAGAGGTGTAGGGGAGAGAGGAAGAGAAGAGAGAGAGAGAGAGAGGGGAGAGAGAGAGAGAGAGAGAGAGAGGAGAGAGAGGTGGAGGGAGAGAGAGAGAGGTGGAGGGAGAGGTGGAGGAGAGGGAGGAGGGAGAGGTGGAGGAGGAGGAGGAGGAGAGGTGGAGGGAGAGGTGGAGGAGAGGAGAGAGAGTGGAGGGAAAGGGAGGAGAGAAGAGTGGAGGAGAGGAGAGGAGGGAGAGAGGTGGAGGAGAGAGAGAGGTGGATGGGAGAAAGAGGGTGGAGGAGAGTGAGAAGGAGAGAGGAGTGAGGAGAGGAGAAGAAAGAGAGGGTGGAGGAGAGGGGAGAAGAAGAGAGGGGAGAAGGAAGAGGGGTGGAGGGAAGAGGAGAAGGAGAGTGGGTGGAGGGAGAGGGGAAGGAAGAGGGAGGAGGAGAGGAGAGAGAGAGAGAGAGAGAGAGAAGGGGTGTAGGACTGAGGCCTGGTGGTAGTTGAGGATGGGGGAGGAGAGGGAGAGAGGAAGGGTGGGAAGCGAGGAGTTGGGGGAGCTAAGGGGTGGAGAGTGATGCCTCACCACACATCGCTATGCACTTCGGGAGGGAGGGGTGCGAGTAAGGGGGTTGAGAATGAGAGAACGAGAGAGGGGGGAGCAAGGTGAGGGTGGGTTGAGCAATGCATCAAAAATTGAGTGGAAATTTTCAGACGAAGTGAATTAAAATTTTGTTACAATATTTTTCCAATTCTCTCTTGAACTCATCGTTCACTTATCCCATTGCTTTTCTCATTCCAATCCTCCTGTTATGTTAATCATTCTTTTAATTTGATCTTTAATTTAATTTATTTTGCCTTCCTAACTCCAGAGATTTCCCCATGGACAACCCAACTGTGGCCACGGGAGCCTCCGTGGCAATCCCGCTGGTTAATTATTTTCTTTGCACTCGATCAAGTTACACTTTCGGCATATTCTTTAATTTTTTCCTCACTCAATCTAATTCTCCCAACAGTTGAAAAAGTTAAGTGTAAAGCTCGGTACCGAAGGCACCCCGGCAATGCCGCACGCTGGAGCATATGTTATTTATTTATTTGGCATGGGGGCAGTGTACTTTGAATGTACCTCAACTTGTTTAATGCTGTATCTTGCACAAGTGCATACAGCATCAGTGTTTTCTGTTCCACACTCGATGCATACAACTCTTACATTTTATGTTCCGGGCTCTGTGCATACAACTCATCAACCAGCCACCCTAACCTATGTTTTTCATCAACAGACAGTCTTTGAGGATAGAGCCTGGTAGTAGCAATCTTGGGCTTACTTCATCCAAGGAGGACTCATCAGGTTGGTGCATTTGCTCACTTTCTCACCCGCTTCGATACAACTTTCATTCTCACTTTTCCAAAGAACCTCAAAATGATCTTTACTGGTGGTTGTGATTAATTATACATGCCAATTATTTGAGTGCAACTGACAAAGGAAAATATGAATTATTAATATGACAAAGTCATGAATGATAGTCGAAGGTTTTTTGTTATTTTTCCTGTACTTCAAAATTCTCTGTTTTATTTTGCTGTAGCGATTCCCAGGGTGAATCTTGTATTCAAGATCAAAATGATTGATATTTTGATTGCTTGGTTACTTGTTTGAAAATGTCATTTCTTCTCATCACATGTTATGTTTCTTCCATCATATGCTCACATAACGAAACCGAATTGGTAATAACAGTCTTTTAACTTTTAGCATCTAACTGGTCTGATTAAACCCACATCTGATCTATCCCTAACCAGCATGATAAAACTGACGTACTATGTCCCTAACCGGACTAAAGAAACCCATATACCATCTCCCTCGTGCTGGTACAGTGCAGAAGCAATTTGATGATTAACTTCCTTTGATTGCAAACCCCTTCCATCCTCTCCTGCCAACTAAACATCAATAAGTGATTCGCACACATCAGTGTAGTTCATTTGACCTGTATTGGTAGCTTAACCCCTTTTATAAACCCCTGTTGGACTTGGTCTGAAACGGGGGCTTGTGGATTTGGTCTCATTTTTCATGTGTGTGCGTGCGTGCGTCCACAACTATATCTCGGACATGTATGGACCGATTTTATTTGTACTTGGCATAAAGACAACATATGATGGTATACATATGCACGTCATTTTTTTGACATCAGATCCAAGATGGCCGACTGGTGGCCATTTTAGTTTTTTTTAAAACCCAATGTCGAACACGTCCTCAACCATTTCTCAGACATGCATTTACCAATCTTGTTCAAACTTGGCAAACAGATAATGAATGATGGCTTGCATATGCACATCATTTTTTTTTTCGAGATCAGATCCAATATGGCCGATTGGTGGCTATTTTGTCACTTAAACGTGTCCCCAACCATTTCTCGACATACATGGTCAAATTTTGTTCAAACTTGGCACAAGCACAGTACATGATGGCATACACGTGCACCTCACTTTATTTTGTGATCTGATCAAACGGTCCTTTCGGAGAGAGAGGGTGAGTGCAGGATTTGTAGGGGCAAAGACCTATTCCAAGTGTTTTACCAGCTCCTGATTCTATCAAGATCTCTCGAGGGAATAGGGTGCTGCCTGTCTGTCTGAAGGATGATAAATTATGTGGTAGAGGGTGGAATCATCAGCAAAGAGATAAGTAGGATTTTCCAGGGAATCATAAACATCATTGGTGAAGATGAAGAACAAGCCTGGGCTCAAGACACTGCCATGGGCACACTCCAGCCTTGACAGGGAGAGATGAGAGGATCCCGTTAAGAGCTATACGCTGACTACGGGAGTGGAGGAAGTCTGTGATCTATGAGAGGAGGTGTGTTTAAGCACATTATTTGGAGACCAAGGTGGGTTGCCAGACTGTATCAAATGCTCGATGTATGTCTCATGTCTAAGATTGAGGGCTTACATCCATTGTTAGGAGAGTTGAAGCAGCATGTCCAAGGTAGAATGACCGGGTCTGAAATCGTACTTGTGATCTGAATTGAGGTCGTTGGAACGAAAAGGAATGATTTGATGTCAACAGTAGAAGATCAGTTTTTGCACCATGTCTGTGCATTGCAATCATCTTGGCTAACTTTCAGGCAGACTGAATCTAACCCAGAGAGAACTAGAGAGTTCATAGAACACGACACCCTGCACAGTGTGCAAGTGTATATAGTACTGTACTTCAATTTTCATAAAATAATGATTTTAACGATCGTAAAAGAAATCCAGAAGTTTAGTGCTATTGAAGTAGTCCAGAAGTAGTTCTGAATCCCACCTGTATACACCACCCCCATTGAACCTTTATTTAAATTTAATTACTGCAAAACTTGTGGTTATTGGAAGTATTATGACAGGCAATTTGTGTTCTGCAGTGTTCAAGTACATAATTGAATTGAAATAAAATAAAGATTGTAAAAGTCGTAAAAAATAAATTAATTCCGGAATTTACCGCTATTTTTCGCAGTTTCTATAACATCACCCTATCGAACACATTACATTATTTATTCGTGCTTATTGTTTGTGTCCTTTATGATGTCCTTAAAAACAGTAAGCTTCCTGTTTGGAATGATTTTCAATTTTGCTTGACTGCCAAGCAGCTAGGTAGTGTAAAAACATTATCACACTCCTCTCTGCGCATGTATGATGGGGATGAATTCTAAGCTGTTCTTCGATCATAAACTGATAAGACGGACGGAAATCAACCAATTGCTTAACTCCGCTTTTCGCTTTGCATGCGTGGTATAATGATACGGTGAACAGAGCACAAAGAGGATGAGAAAGAACAGCAGAGTAGGTTTTTAGGACACATGCTCTGATGCTGTCTGGGCCTGTCCCATAATCGGAGTCAAAGTTTGTTAGAAACCTCTCCACCTTCTCAAGTGAGAAAGACACAGTGTTGAGGAGCAGTTGGATACGAGAGGTTAGAGTAGGTTATAGGGATTGAGGGGTTATACAAGGTGCAGCAGAAAACACTGAATTGAGGAATTCGGCCTTCTGAGTCAGCTGTACTGCCATTTGAAGTGAGGGAAGGGATGGAAGGGTAACATACTCCAGAGACAGGCTTAACAAGGTGCTACCAGGTCGTTGAAGGAGTTAGGTTTGAGAGTCCAGTCTTGAGGTTGGATAAAGCCTGGTGTTGGCTTAGCGGTGAGGATGGCTGGCTTTGGATCTTAGGGTCCTGAGTTTGAGCCCTGTTAACCAATGACAGGCTGAATCAACCCCACCTGGTGCTGTCATCCTTTCGAGGTCGGCGAAATGAGTACCGGTATATTGGTATAGGGGCACAGCATCAGCGGCATAGTCGTGCCTCAACATAATGATAGCTGCCATGCGCAAGAAGAAGAAGAAGGTTGGACACGTTATCTTCTGGCTTTCCTGAGAGTGGGTACACATACTTGTTTCAGGCTTTGCAGAATGATTTTAGGTTGCCTTTGTTCATATTTGCCTTCCAGGAAGAGAAGGCTAATTGGTTAAAGGCAACTGCCTCAACCGAGGGTTGTGTGTACCAGGAGTGACAGGATGTGGATGAAAATAATAACTGTGGATTTGGACCTAAATTGTTATAAATCTGGACCTAAATTGTTGTAAAACATTGTGTTCTTTACTCTGCATATAATTTTTACACCTATTTGTACATCCACTTTCGTGTTATTTGTTTGGGCAATACATCAGGACATGTAGCCTGTCTGCACTTGACTTCACTTCACTTCACTTCACTTCACTTCTGCTCATTCTTGCTCCTCATCCTCAAATACTGTACATTTGTTTTGCTTCCTGTTATTCTGATAAGAAATCCTCCCTGGCCCATGTCCAATACTTTCCTGAGTCTGTTGTCTCAAGCTCTTCCCTCCAGGCCTTCAAATCTGCTGCCTGCCACCACCACCTGGTCTCTCCCACTTGCTACCTCTGAACTTCGTTGCACCTGCTGAGATTTATATTTGTTCCCATCCTTCACCCACAATTCCTTTGCTAGTGCTATGATGAATCCACATTTTCCCTTTGACCCATTGTTTTCTGTTATTCTGCCCTTCTGTGAACCACCAATAGCTCAGTGATGTGAGCTGACATTTCGAGCATTAGCCCTTCATTAGAGAAAAAACGCAAAGGGCTAATGCTCAAAACTTCAGCCGCACCTCACTTCCCATGGTAGTTAACGTACTCTTATCGGCTTTCATTCGATAAAATCCATTATCTAACTTGTCTGCTGACGTGGACGTGCCCAAGCATTAATGAAGACTTGTATTCCATTGTAAGCTCAAACGTTTATAACCTCCACCACCAAAGGTGGACGGAGGTTATGTTTTCATCCCTGTCTGTCTGTCTCTGCAAACAGGGTATCTCAAAAAGTTGGGGAAGGATTTGAACGAAATTTGGTTGGCAGGTTGGGTGTGTGATGAAGACGAAATGATTTGATTTTGGTGAAGATCCAGGACCGCATCAGGATCTGAGAAATTTTTTATGTGCTTCTTCATCATTGAGTGATGGGGCTAAAACAATATACAACACGATATCTCAAAAAGTTATCGACTGATTCGGACGAAACTTGGTGGACAGGTTGGGTGTGTGACGAGGATGAAGCTATTCGATTTTGGTGAAGGTCTGAATCCGGAAATGAGAATTTAAAAAAATTCTGCAAGTGATTCTTTCACCATTGAGAGCTAGGGCCAAAAAGGATATTCTGTATAGCATGATATCTCAAAAAGTTGGGGACGGATTCGGATGAAACTTGATGGATGAGTTGGGTAGGTGACAAGAACAAGCCGATTAGATCTTGGAGCTCCGAGATCCAGATCTGGCCTATCATTGGGATACAAAATGTAAACTGTTCAGCCTCGAGTGCAGTTGTAGTTTTATTTACGACGATTGGGTCTGTTGTGTCAAGGGTAAGACAAAGTTCCTCGAATACCATAAACATTATTTAATTTAAGTAAACACTTAAAAGAAGGAAATTAAAATAGGAGTAATAGAAATGACAATTTTAATGACTGTGCTTCTTTTTTTTTCTTCTATATTCAATGACTGCAGTTTGTCCAAGCATTAACCACCCCTCGCCCCTTGCCCCCCCCCCACCCGTACCCCACTCCCCTCCTGTACACACCATGTACACATTTGTTTGAAGCTCTCCATCCATCCCTTTGCTCACTTTTGCATGTGTCACTGTAAGTGGATATATTTATTTGATGTACAGCACATAATAAAATGATTTCTCCTCGTATTGACATTTCCAGTCGTAATGATGATGACCTGGCAATGTCAAACCTTCTGATCCCCTTACTGGCACTATTAAAAGGTAGCATGACGATGAGGATAGGCACTGACATTGAAAGGCTGGTGTAAGCTGTCCCTATACCTCCTGAAAGGCTGTAGTCATTCAAAAACGCTGGTGGTGTGTGTGTGTGTGTGTTGTGTGTGTGTGTGTTGTGTGTGTGTGGTGTGCTTGTGCGCGTGTATGTGCATGCCGCAGGTGCTTCTGATGCATCAGGGTCTCCACAGGCTGTACACCGACGCACCACAGCACCTGAACCATTGGTGTTGGGCAGCCCTATCAGCACGCCACCCACCAGCCGCCATCCATGCTGCCATCGCAAAAGCCGCAGCCTTGGTAGCAAGTACGCTGCGAATACAGGGTCTCTCGGGGAAATTACTTTTGTGGAGACCGTGCTTGATTTGGTGTGACGGGGCATGTTGGTGCATTTGATTTTGTGTGGGAGGGATGGTGTTGTAAAAGCACTGAATGAATGACGTTGAATGACTTTATTTCTTTTTGCAGATGGTCTTCAGGTGAGAGCGGGTGAGTAAGGGCAAAATTTAATGGTTGACCACACAAGGATTTTTCAGCTCCACAGATGAAATTGTTTGGATATGACATTGCTATCCCTGTCTTGACAATCAATTTGTCCATTGTCTCTTCCTCAGCTCGCTTTGTCCACATGTCGGGGTTGAGACCAAGAGTATGACGTTGCCGGCAGTGCGGCCCCGCCATCTGCTGGATGATAGTGTAATGGACTTGTCTCCATTGCCCAGACCCATACGTGGAGCCTCACTCGCCAGTGGCCTCTCTCTGGGTACCCTGCTTTGTAGGACACCTTGAACTAAGTGGCCATCTATTTATTACATATGCACGAGGGCGGTAATGCCAAGTGAGAAGAGAGGATGTAAGAGAGAAAGGAGCAAGTGAGAAGAGAGATGAAATTCAAAGGAAGGGCGTGTTTGGAGCATATGGTGTGATCGGTTGGGGGAGGGGGAGGGGAGGGTGGTCAATTTTCTCAATTTTGTCTTCTGCCCCGGTGTGTACGGAATTATATAGATGACCTTTAATCCTAAACCATGATAGTGATATTCAAGCAGGACATGACGTAATGGTTTAGTCATTTGATCAGATCCAGTACATCATGGAGCGGATTAAATGTAAATGTTTATGAGAGATTCTGATATTTTGTTTTCTTTTCAACCCTTCCAAAAAAAATTCTTCTTTTACTCATAGGACCTAATATTTTGGATCCGATTCCCAGCCTAAATTTCTGATACAGTGCAAGGTCAAGTCCAGCTTGATTTAAACCATAAAATTAAACTTGCTTTAAAAGCCGACATAAAACTTGCTTATTCTAAAATTAGGGGAGCAAAGCTGTAAAATGATTTGATGCAGAATGCAGTGGCTAATAAATATGAAACTTTGATGCAGTCGCTCAAATAAAGTTGACCGTAAAATCTTCTGGCAGAGCAATTGCCGTTATATCTGCAGCTGTACATTCTAAAACTAGAAGGGCACTCGGTAGAGCGCATACCTCTGCCAAGCTGATTAGTTTACGTTTTGTATCCCACTGATAGGTCGGATCTGAATTCGGACCTTAACTAAATTTTAATCGGCTTATTCTTGTCACCTAACCAACTCATCCACCAAGTTTCGTCCGAATCCGTCAACTTTTTGAGATATCCTGCTCTATGTCGTTTTTGGCTCTATCTCACAATGGTGGAAAATCACTTTTAAAATTCTCAGATCCAGATCCAGGTCTTCACCAAAATCTAATCATTTTTCTCCTTGTCACATACCCAAGCTCTCCACCAAATTTTGTCGGAATCCGTTCACAACTTTTTGAGATATCCTGTTCACAAAGAAACAAATACACAAAGAGATAGACAGGGATGAAAATATAACCTCCATCCACCTTCAGTGGCAGAGGTAACTACCGGTAGTTTTACCTAAAAGTTTAGATTACTTTGAAATGGACACCCATAATGGTGGTTAAGCTTGAGTAATGTCTGATTTAATTCGCTGAATGCTTATCCTCCTCCTCGTAAGTCACGTGCTTCTTTTATACCTTGTTGTCTTTCGCTGTCACAACCGGTGCTGTTCTCTCAGGGAGCAGTGAAGGATCAGAAATGAGTGAAGACCTCACGTGCGCTTCCTTTGATAGGTCAGTTGGTTTGTTTGTTTTGTATTAAGGGTGTTTTGAACTAACTTGATGATTTTGGAACATTGGAATTCTCACGTTCAGCTGCATCGACTTGGTGGTGTAATGATTAGAGTCTCCACTCTCAGTCTTGAAGTTCGGTCATTCAAACCAAAGACTTTAGAAACGGTATGTGCAGCTTCCTTGCTTGAGGCTCAGCATTTTAAAAGGATAGAGCACGGACGAACAACCACAAGTTGGCAATACTAATGCAGGCCTAATGGACTCCCCCTGTGTTGAAGTTCCTTGAAGGGAACGCATGTTATTAACCCAGCTTTCTACCCAGTGATGAGACATTCTGCCAATTTGTGGACATGAAACCCTTCCAAATAGTTGTTTTTAGACCAAGTTTGTACTTGGTTTGTTCAACCATTTTGTCAATTGGCACTGAACTTCTATTCCTTCCAAAATTGTATCCTGCTAAAAACCGTCCTCATGTGTGTGTCACAGGCAGGAAGTTTCGTCAAAGATTGTGCCGTTCTTTGGTCAGAATATTAAGCTGGCTGTCTCCTGCTAATATTTGTCACTTCATTCCACAAATCATGGCCTCGTGCTTAAATTGCAGTTAAAAACGATCTGTAAACGTACAAAGCAGCAGCTTTCTTATAAACATGGCAAGACTACACGGATGCTTCTACATGAATAAAAGTGGGATGCTGGATTTATCATATGACGCCGTTTTAGGAAGTCAGAGGGTTAGTGGCCTGTCGGCCCACAAAAGTGGTCATTGGGTTTAGAGTGAATCAGGTGGCATTTTATCATGCTGATGTCGATATAATACCACTGTGCCACAGCCTCATGGACCTGGACTCGATTGCATCTCTACCTTCACCCTGTGTCTTCACCATCGAGGGACCACTTAAGCGCCGAACTTTACTAAAGGAGGGGCGAAGGCCAACGGTGCGTTGCTTGGGTGTCCCAGGGTCTCTCTCTTATTACCTCCACCACCGAAGGTGGATGGAGGTTATGTTTTCACCCTTGTTGGCTTGCTTGTCTGTCTGTGAGCAGGATATCTCAAAAAGTTGTGGACGGATTCAGACAAAACTTGGTGGACAAGCTGAGTGTGATTAGATTTTGACCACAAGGACGAAGTGATTCGATTTTGCTGAAGATCCAGATCTGGATTCGATCATTTTTTTTTATTATTCCTTCAAGTGATTCTTCACTATTGAGAGATGAGGCCAAAAATGATATATAGCACGATATTTCAAAAAACTTGTCGATGAGTTGGGTAGGTGACAAGAACAAGCCGATTCGATTTTGGTTAAGGATGCAGATCCAGCCCATCAATAGGATACAAAATGTAAAATGTTGGATTTGGCAGAGGCATGCGTTCCACCGAATGCCGTTCTAGTTCATATCCGTGATTGCCCTTTACAACCAAAGCATGGTACAAACACCAATATAGCGAAAATGTCATGCTCATGAAACGAAAAAATTAATTAATGTGTGCTTTTTGAGCAGAACTTGGTAAAAGTCAATAATATATTTTGTTTTTTTTAGGCATCTTTTAATGCCTCCGCAGCCGAACGCCAGAGACATTGTTTTCAGGTCGTCCATCCCGTTGTCCGTGTGTCAGTCTGTTATTATTTTTTATTTTTTTGTTACCAGGATAACTTGTAAACTGCTGAAAGTATTTTGACCAAACGTAGCACATGTATAAACTGTAATCCTGTACAAAGATGACCCGAATACATTTTGGGTTCAAAAGGTCAAAGGGCATGTCAGATTTAATTGAAAATCATTGTTACCACAATAACTTTTGAACCACTGAATGCATTTCAACAAAACTTGGGACAAATATGGACTGTCATCCAAAGATTAACTGACTAGGTTTTGGGTTCAACAGGTTAATGGTCAAAGGTCATGTGCCTTTTAACAATCATTTGCCGATCGTAGCTCGAATTAGAAGCACCTGATGTTGTCTCTTCGACTTATCTCTTCCCATGCTCTTCTCTCTCTCTCTCTCTCTCTCTCTCTCTCTCTCTCTCTCTCTCTCTCTCTCTCTGTCTCTCTGTCTCTCTCTCTCTCTCTCTGTCTCTCTCTGTCTCTCTCTCTCTCTCCTCTTGTCTCTCTCTGTCTCTCTCTCTCTCTCTCTCTGTCTCTCTCTTGTCTCCTCTCTGTCTCTCTCTGTCTATCTCTGTCTCTCTCTGTCTCTGTCTGTCTCTCTTCTGCTCTGTCTCTCTCTGTCTGTCTCTCTCTGTCTGGTCTCTCTCTCTGTCTGTCTCATCTCTGGTCTCGTGTCTCTCTCTGTCTCTGTCTCTCTCGTCTGTCTCTCTCTGTCTGATCTCTGTCTCTGTCTCTGGTCTCTCTCTGTCTGTCTCTCTCTGTCTGTCTCTCTCTGTCTGTCTCTCTCTCTCTCTGTCTCTGTCCTCTCTCTCTCTTTCTCTCTCTCTCTCTCTTCTCTCTCTCTCTCTCTCTCTGCTCTCTCTCTCTCTCTCTCTGTCGCTCTCTCTCTCTCTCTCTCTCTTCTCTCTCTCTCTCTCTGTCTCTCTCTGTTCTCTCTCTCTCTCTCTGTCTCTGTCTCTCTGTCTCGTCTCTGTCTCTGTCTCTGTCTTCTGTCTCTCTCTCTCATGTGACCTTTAATTTTCCATGTGACTTTTTAAATCGAAGTCAGATGTAACAGTGGGTTGACATCTAACGTGGGCGGAGGCATATCCATCAATGCATTCGCATCAAATTCTTTTTTTTTCTCGTTTGCTTTAAAAAGCAGTTTTTACATATATTTGGTTGTCCCTTGATGCAAGGAAAGGTTTAATTTTATTTGAGTATGAAAGATGTGCCTTGTATGACATGATCTTGTGTTGGCATTATGGTAACAGTGACGAAATGTTTCCAATTCATATGCTGTTAGGTCCTGATTCCGTGTCATATTCCTTCTGGGCAGGTCTCAGCCTGGGCACGGTTCTGGGTCGTACTGTGTGGAGCTTGTCTCTACTATTACCCAGCTAAGGCTCTGAGAGCCAGTGAGAGGAAGCATGTGAGTGGGTCTGTCAAGTCTCTCGCAGTCATGAATCTAACAAAGTAACTTTCAACCAAGTCTTTCAACTTGGGTTGGTCTGTTTGTATTTCCATTTGAACCCCTGGTTTGTGATGTCGGGAACCCTGGTTCAAATTGCATATACAATCAAAGGATAAGGTTAGCTCTTGTCGTTTTAACGTTGTTTGCAAATAGGGGACATTATCAGTTAAGTTCGTCGATCAAGACCTATTCCCCCCCACCCCTCTCACACCCCAATGACCTGCTAGACCTCCTTTCAGCCAGTCTGAGGGTATTGTTTGAATGCAGAATGACTGGGTACATGAACTTGGACAAACTTCAAAGTGCCCTTTCTGAGCTTATTCACTTATTACCTTGATGAGTGATAAGCAGTGCTCCACAGTAACTCCTTTTTAAAGTTGCCCTGCAGGTTGCCCTGTTCTTGTTAGGAAATTGGTAGACAGGTTGGGTGTGTAACTGTTACAAATTGATTAGATTTTCGTGAGGATCTGGATACTTCAATTGTCAGTGATCCTTCACAATTGATAGGGCCAAAAACGATATATTGTTGTGGGTCGGTGGCGATAAACGATCCTTGTTGGTGAGAAGAGAGTCGTCTCCCACTGAACACCCGGAATTTAGGTCGTGACTCTCGGACAACTCTGAAAGGTCACGGTTCCCTTAGCGGACCGTGGTCGCCAATATTTTGACGGTGTGGGGTAGGGTTAATTGCCTAATTTCAATATACCTAAGTACCACGTTGTCCAACTACCGGGAAAACCACACCCTCGGCCGACTTTGTCCGAATCGAGTCGCTATCACCGGCTCGATCCGGCATAACTGAGCAGAAGTTACCAAAGCCGCGCCGGTCCAAATGCAACTTACCGGCCCGAACGGCCTTACTATTCCTCAATACGCACCATGCTAGGCCAATGAAAGAAAACACAGAAAACGAGCTGGTACATTTAACAGGGGTTTATTTATAACATTAATCGGGGAGGAGAAGCACACAAAGAGCAGAGTTATCCGAATAAGAAAATGTAATTTACAAGGAAAGGAAAACACTTATACAATCCTACTATAAGACGGGGCCACAGACACACACACAACACACACACACACACACACACACACACACACACACACACACACACAAAGAAACTGGACCCCGTGGGTCTATTCGGTAGAGCCGGGCCGGGGTACCTGTCCCGCCTCGTGCGGTCACACCGACCCCGAACCACCACGGTGGGACCCGAACCCAGACCTTGGCGTTGTCAGCACCAAGACTGCAGACCGCTCGACAACGACCACAGACCGCGCCACAATTTGCCATGAAACTCCTGTCTGCTAGCTAGTCGCCTCGATCACTCCTGTCTGCGAGGCAGTCGCCTCGATCATTCCTGTCTGCCGTCTCTTCGTCTCTTTTGCTCTCTTGAAGTGGGAGGGGTTTCTTTTCACACCCCTCGCTCCTGATTGGATGAGGGGTTGTCGGACAACTCGTGCTCAGCCTCCCGATTGGCTGGGGCGTGCGTGTGGTGCTTGCCCTCCGCTCATTGGCTGGAGAAAATGGTCCATGCCCTTCCTTGGAGCGGAGCCTTGACCGAAGCGACGGAGGCTCCGCCACGCCCTCAGCCAAAACACGTGGGCAATGGCGACTGGGTCGAGTGAGGGACAGTGGCGTTGTTGTTGTTGTAGTTGTTGGAAAAACCTAACTAAAAAAATAACTCGTAGCGCACACATGAAATTCCCATTAGACAGAAGGAGGGATTCTAACTATAAACACATACTTATCGAATATACTGAACTAAGGGGACTCTGGCTGTTTGTGTGCACAAGGTTTCCAAATCCGTAACAATATTACCCGATATAACATGATATTTCAAAAGGTTGTGAACAGATTATGATGTGACTTTGTAGATGAGTTAGGTGTGTGACCAGTAACTGATGATTATGATGATGATAAGTTCAGTGTGGGTGAGTAACAATTAGAAGGTGTGTAACTGATTAGATTTTGGCTAAGGTCCTGGTGCAGATCTGGCCTGTCAGTGGGATACAATACACCAGGAATCCAACATTCGTGGGGTTCCGCATATTCGGGGTTGATAATTTGTGACATGGTCCTATATTTGCGGGAAACTGCCCCACGTATTCGCAGTTTTCACGGCGTTTTTTTCTTTTTTATCACTAGCGGTGAACATAACAGTTCTAAAACACAAGGCACGCACAAAGCAGCTGAATGTACTTGCAGTACAACACTGCACATACGCAAAAAACAAATCTTCCATTAGCCACGAACATGACCTGCTTCCTGTACGTGTATTGTAGCTTCATGGGACGTCTCACCATGTGCACTTCAAACATATGGTACTGTACGTACTGCTTTGTAACTTCGTGGCATGAACATTGTTTCGCGGGATGTCTCACCAGTGTAACACGTCACGACGCCATCCCCCATGAGTTACTTACAGAATGAAAACACTAACAGGATCTATTGATGGATCCAGTAATTACCAGGTCACCACATATGGACATTACACAATGGAAACGTTCAGCGCATCTTAGTGTAAATCACCATCTTGCTAAAAACAGCACAATCTGAGTGGTTACATTTTCAAAACGCTCAGCATAATCTGCCTGCAGATAGGAAAGACATTATGTCCTGTGAGTTAAAGAATGGAAATGTTCAGAATATCTATTAGAGTAATTAGCAGCGAGCTACATACGGACTGATTACACAATGGCATCATTCACCACATCTATTATCAGCTGCCGAATACAGCATCACCCGTAAAAATCCTCCACAAACAATACGCAGACTACTCACCGCGTCCTGGTTCAACATCATTCTCGTCATATTGCTCTGACCTGTGTATTGCCTCTCGCTCCATTTATTCTTTGAAAATGGCTCCCAAGGATCAAGGATAACATTCAGGAGGGTATGCCTCGAAGCAGACCACTGATACAGGAGAAGGGGAAGCTCCTGCATGACCATCTCTCTGGCGTGGGTGGTGCAAGCACGAGTGTGGCGGGTACAAGCAGCACCTCCAGCTCATTTGCAGCGAGCAGGGGGTGGTTCCACCGCTTCAAGACGTGATATAATTTGCGCAAAGTCAAGCTCATAGGGGAGCGTGCCTCCGCAGACCACGATGCGGCCAGGGCATTCCCTGCAGAACTCGTGAGCCTCATCGAGGAGAAGGGGTACCTGCCGGAGCAGGTCTTTAACGCTGATGAGACCGTCTTGTTTTGGAAAAAGATGTTGACCAGGACGTTCATCTCACAGTGCGAGAGCAAATCAGCCAGCTTCAAGGGCGCAAAGGATCGGGGGGACTTCATGGTATCCCTTCTCCTCTGCGCAAATGCCGAAGGGGACTTCATGGAAAAGCCAATGATATTGTACCATTCCCTGAACCCACATGCGCTGAAGAACAAAATCAAACAGATGCTGACCGTGTGCTGGAGGGTGAACAGGAAGGCGTGGGTAACGTCTGAACTTTTTATGGACTGGTTCCATAACTTTTTCGTTCTTCAGGTCGAGAGGTATCTGGCAGGAAACAATCTTTCATTCAAGGTACTCTTGCTGCTTGACAACACTCCTGGCCACCCCATGACAATGCTCCTGGCCATCCTGGTCAAAGGGTGGAGTAGCTCCTTGTGAGCCAATGGCCATCCATATCTTGTGCCCAACTGTGTCTGCGGATGTCCTCCTGCAGTTGGGCTACTTTTTATTGGGAGGTTGGTGGCAGTATTTGCACTCTGGCCACCGTAAAACCCTTCATTCCGCAAAACATATGAAAAGCACAAAAAAATCTGAAACCCACTCTGTGGGAGTGCCTCCTGTGCAGCTGCCCTCCGCAGGGCAGCTCACTGGATGAAGGATGAAGGGATGATGGGAGTAAAACCATGGGGTAACTATCCCGGGTCAGATTGCGGTAGTGTGTCAGGGTGGTGCTGAGGTGTAGTCCACCAGACGGAAGTCTCCTTGGGTTAACCTGAGGTGGTCCTTTCGGGTGTGTGCCTGGTATGTCCTATCCTTAAGAGAGGATGATCATCTGAGCTCAAGCATTTGGACATCGGTATTACAGCACTCTCTGAGGTTCGGAGACCGGATTGCGGCGAGATCATGGTGAGTGGGAACACCTACTATTGGTCAGGTCACTCTGATGGTTATCATGCCCAAGGAGTTGCTGTAGCTGTGTCCAACAAGCTGACTCCAATGACAATTGAGGTAACACCGGTTAACAAGCATATTATGAGACTAAGGATTCGTCACTCGTTGGGTGTCATTTCCCTTGTTGCTGTATCTGCTCCGATTGAGGCAAGTGATCTCATCGTGAAGGATGCATTCTGTGCCATGCTCAAGTCTGGGGTTGATCAGTGCCACTGGCAAGATACTCTTCTCGTCTTGGGGGATTTCAATGCATCAATTGGAACTGATAGGGATGGTGATGAGACATGTGTTGGCTCCCATGGGTCTGGAACTGTGAACCAGAATAGCACTAAGGTCCTTGACTTTGCAAGAAGTCATTGACTTAGGGTGGCTGGTTCATGGTTTCAGCGCCCACAGGCTGATCGCTGGACTTGGTATTCCAATGCTGGTGGTCTGGCAAAGGAGATTGACCATGTGCTCGTTGATGGTCGCTGGAGGATAATCCAGAACTACAGGGTCTAGCGGAGTGCTCAGTTCCTCAATACTGACCACAGACTTGTTGTAGCAACTCAGAAGTTGCAGCTTAAATCTGGGAGAACGTACCATTCCTGCCTAGGTTGGATGTTGGCAAGCTCAAGGATGAGAGGGTAGGTGAGGAGTTTGCGAACCGGCTGAGTGGGGATTTGGGGGTCTGGGTGCTTGGAGGAAGCCTGAAGAGTTGTGGAGTGCCTTCAAGACCACCATCCTTGATGTTCCCGGTGGATGTCTTGGAACTCACCGGAGGGCGAAGAAAAAAAATTTCTCTCAAGGGACACTGGATACCATTGACCAGTCGCAGGGCCAGGCTGAATGGCAGAGTTGAGCTGTTCAGGGAGCTGAGGCATAAAACTGTACGTGTACTTAGGGTGAACAAGGAGACCTATGTGTGAGAAATCTGTGAGGGGGTAGAGCATCACCTGTGGTCAAGTGATTCTCGTCCTGCTTACAGGGGAATTCACGCGTTACAAGCCCGTCCCTCGGTGCACTGCTGTTAGAGCGGAGGGTGGTGGGCTTTTGACAGAGGAGTCCGAAGTGAAGTCCTGCTGGGCTGGTTACTTTGAGCGGCTAACCAGGCTGATCCACCAGCTGTCGAGTTGGATGTCAGGGGTGTTACTATCCTTATTGCTGACCTAATCAACTGTGATCCATCTTCGTTTGTGCAAACACAGACTGCGGTGAACCATTTGAAATGGGGTAAAGCTCCTGGGATCTGTGGCATCCATGCTGAACTTCTCAAGGTGGTGGAAATGCTGCACTCGTGTCGTTGCATGCAGTTCTGTGTCTGCCTGGAACACAGGCGTCAGCCCAACTGACTGGAAGAGGGCCTTGTTGTCTCTCTCTGGAAAGGGAAGGGTGATCGCCAAGACTGCAACAACTACCGAGGTGTGACGCTGCTCTCAGTGCCGGGCAAGGTCTTTGCTCGAAGATTCTTGATAGGGTTCACCACCAACTGCTTGAACACCAGCATCCAGAGCAGTTAGGCTTTACACCAAAGAGGTCAACGATTGACCCTATCCTTGCTCGTCGGGTCCTCACCGAACGCAAACGAGAGTTTTGGCAGGGGCTGCTTGCAGCCAATGTTGATCTATATAAAGCGTTCGATCTAGTGAATCAGGATGCCCTCTGGAGGATTCTTGTTTTTCGTGGGTTGCCACCAAAACTGATCAATCTGATGTCTGAACTATACTCTGGTACTGAGAGTGCTGTGAGATTTGGTGATAACACTGACTTATCTCCAGTTGTTATTTGAGTTCGTCAGGAGTGTGTACTGGCCCCCATACTTTTCAGCACTTGTAGGGACTGGATTCTGGGGAGGATGTCGGAGAGATGAAGCTGCGGTGCATCATTTGGGAATGTCAAGATCTCTGACCTTGATTTCGCAGATGATGCAGTCATCTTTGTGGAGACTCTAGATATCCTCTTGGGGGCCCTCGAGGTGCTGAATTAGGAGTCGGAGCCACTGGGATTACGGGTTTCCTGGGTCAAAACTATGACATTTTGGATGCTGCTATCTTATCTGTACTTGTTTGTGGCAAGGAGGTTGAGGTCACGGAGAGATTCACTTACCTTGGCAGTGATATTGATGTCTCTGCTGGCTGTGAGCCAGAGGTCAACAGACGTCTGGGTTGGGCCTGGGGAGTCATGGATTCACTGGATCATGGGGTTTGGTGCTGCCGGTACCTGTGCGGGAGGACAAAAGTCCAAGTCTTCAGGTCATTGGTGCTTCCAGTATTGCTCTACGGATGTGAGACTTTGACTCTGACCAGGGATCTGAGATGGCGACCTAATTCCTTTGGTACCAGGTCTCTCTGGAGAATCCTTGGCTATCGCTGGTCGGACTTTGTGTCCAACGAGCGGTTGCTGAGAGAGACCCAAATGAGGTTCGTCACCTGCGTAGTCGGTGAGCTTCAGCTGCGGCTGTATGGACATGTGGCTCGTTTTCCAGACGCTGATCCTGCTCACCAGATTCACTCAGCAAGGAAGCCACGTGAGTGGAGGAGGTCATTGGGCTGACCACATGCCTCGTGGTTGCAGCAGGTTGATCAGCATCTCAAGGAGATGAGGATGGGCCAGGCATCTGCCTGGGGGATGGCCAGACAGTGGCCCCTGGAGTACCGGCGGAAAGTGGACGCAGTGATGTGCTGCTCCGGCACGTGCTCCCATACTGACTTGACCCCATGGACCTGAACGGCGCTCATCCGAACGTTGAGGTCATGTTCCTGCCGCCGAACACCACCTCCCTCATCTAGCCGGTTGACCAGGGGGTAGTATCGACTTTCAAGACTTGATACACCTGGCGCACCTCATCTTCATCTTCATCATCATCATCTTCATCATTTTGCAAAGTCACGTGTGCTGTGCTTGTTTAGTAAAAAATTTTAACGGTGCGTGGTGGTGATGTTGTTTTCGTTTCGTCGTATGGTACTGTATGGTTATTGACTTTAAAATTAATTCTTCAATAAATTGGAAACGGTGCTTGGTGTTGTAGTGTTTTTTATTTGCAAGCATCTTTAATGATATTGTAATTGTGCATTCGTGGTCGAAATTATTTTAAACTTTAAAAACTTTCCCCTTTGAACCAGGCACCACCACGAACCGATAACGTTGTCCCCCTTGTCGCCATTGTAGCAATTCCCTGATTTTGGGGGTGTCGCAATTTGTGGCCTTTTTCATGAACCAGGAACCGCTGTGAACCGATAACGTTATTCCACTTGTCTCCATTGTAACAATGACAAAACAGTCACAGATTTTTCCCCCACACTCGTGGATTTTACTCTAACATTTGCGGATTTTACCCCGAGATTCGTGGATTTTTCGTGGGTTAGGAAATCCCCAGAACCTATCCCCCCATCTCCCATTGAAACAGTGCCCCCACATTCGTGGTTTCAACATTCACGGGGTTTTCCCGGAACGTTTCCCCCTCGAATGTTGGGGTCCTGGTGTACATAAACTGTTCAGCATGGCAGAGATATGCACTCTACCGAGTGCCGTTCTAGTTTATAAAGAACTTTTATAACTTTTATATACAGTTTCAACTTGGCAAGTAAAAGCAAGGTTATGAATAACAGCATACAAGAAGAAATGAATAAAAACTCCTGTAGTCAACAATGAATAACAGTTGACTACAGGAGTTAAGGTTACAGGTGTTGGCAGAAAATCGATGTCTGATCAAGAGACCTCACCATTGCTTGAGAGGTAAGAGGAATATCACATAAGTGTGAGAGAGAGACATCAACAGGCATGACATTCTTCCAAAACAACAAGCATAAGCCAGAGAGAGAAAATAATAGCATTGTCTTAGTCCGAGTACAGCTAAAGTTTATCTTTCGCATTACTTTTGAAAGTCTGGGCGACAAGCCCTCTTGCTAAGACCATGAAGATGAAACTTTTCTTTTGTTGTTAATCCAGAAGATCGTTTTGTACATCACAGGGTCAATATGAATGTTCAAAGCATGATATGAGGTTGTCCAACCCTGGACAACCAAGTCATTAGTTTGGTTGCCCTAAGCAACCATTTAGCATCGCGCCTTTGTGATGAGAGATTCAAATCAAACTATGAAAATAATTGTTTGCTTGGAATGCGACATTGCGCCAATCGCCAAATAATCTTCAACTTGCAAAGACCTTTTATATACGACGTAAAGGTGTCACGTGATGATCGTTGTTGAATGACCAGTGACTAATGCTGCTGAGAGTCAGGTGGCCATTGCTGCTCACGTGACAAGGGACTTCCCCAAGCACCCGGTCCCACACAAGAGATAAATTGAAGTGGAGACCTCCCATCTTGTTAAATGGCGGTACCTCGATGCTTTCCCAAATGGATTTTTTTACTCCACTTTTGAACCACTTATTTTCCCTGTCCAATATCACTACATCTTTAGTGTGTAAGGTATTGCTGGTAGATTGTAGATGAGAATACACCGCAAAGTTTGGAATACCTTCTGCGGAGCTCGACCTACGATGTTGACCCATGCGTGCTTTCAGGGACTGTTGTGTTTACCCAATGTAATAATCCTTGCAATCCACCTAATGTCATCTTGTACTATACACCACATTGCGTTTTTGTTTTCCTTTGGGGATTCATCCTTCACATGCACCAATTGTTGGCTCAAGGTGTTTTGGGGGTTAAAAACAGTGACTATCCCAAATCTTGAGAAGGATCGTCTTAACTTGTCCGATAAGCCTGCAACATATGGTATGGTGACCAAGGTTCTCTTTTTTTATTTACTTTTTGTCCTTGGCCAAGTTAAACGGTGGACTATCATGCCCGTTTAGGCCGTTCCGCTTTCAGGAAAGCTCATCTGGGGTAACCATTCTTTTGGAGCACTTGTCTGGTGTTTTCTTTCTCCCTAGCAGTGCTCCTTGGATCACAAACAATATAATCAGCTCAATGGATGAGAGTCCGTATTACTAAAAGCTTGTGACTTAATGGGTGGTGTGAGTTGAACTGGAGGATATTAAGTGATGTGCGATATTAAGATATTTGATCGATATTAAGCTATTGTCAACTTCAAATAGGGTTTGCCTCAAGGTACTTTTGAACGACGCCGATTGCATTTTCGGGAGGTATGGATGTAAACAACGCACTTACGTCACATCCACAACAGTTTCATCCTCAATTAGCTTTAGGTAGTTTGTATTCTCTACAAAGTCCTGGGCATTCCTCACATGAAGCTTGGATTGTCCTATTAATGAACCCAATATGCTAACCGCTAGTTTTGCTAACTTGTTTGTCACTGAATCAATGCTGCTCACGATTGGACAAGAGGGATTGGTTCTGACTTATGAGTTTTGGACAGTCTGTAGAAGGCTGGTACTGTTGGTTCAGTAGGTGCAGTTGGATAACGCTTGTGTTCTTCACTGATGACACCTGTTTTTGTAACTTATTGATTAGTAAAGTTGCCTTCTTTCTATAACTATTTGTAGGGTTATCACATATTTTCTGCTATGGTTTGTTATCCTTCAGTATGTCCTGCCATGACAATAGCTGTTTCCTTGTCAGCTGCTCGGCATTTTGCTGTTATACATTCCTTGGCTGTGACGATGGGGTCTGGTAACTTGCAGTGGCAGATGATGGCACTGATAATTTACCATACTTCTGCCACATGAGCTGGGCTGAGGTATAAGCTTCCATGTCATGCAATCGGTGTCGTTCGGAAGTAACTTGAGGCATATCCCAATTTGAATAACCGCACTTCACTTAATACCAACCACCTCTAAGCTGTCTAGCCTAATTAAACATGAGCACAAATGCAAAAAGGAAAAAGTAAATTGTTTTAAAACTGTTCATGTATAGGAAGTTCTCCATAAAACAATCAGGGTTACTATGGATATCAGTCGAGAGTACAAAATAATAAACCTTCAATCATTGAAGTCAACATTAATCATTTTTATGGAAAAAGCAGAAATCCTAATTGGCAGAAGTCTGTCACTTCCTGGATAGTATGACATGGCTTGGAACTTCCGGCTCACATACACCGAACACAGGGTGTCAAAAACACCTGCAAACATTGCTTATTAAACATTGCTTATTCATTCATTAATTCATTCATTCATTCCCATTTGTTCATCCATTTGCTTTCTTCTGCATCCACCTGTTTTCACACCATCCCACTGTCGGTATGTTTCTGCTCTATCCTCATCACCGCACTCTTCCACAAGCTTGAATTTTGTATTTGAATAAAAGGTTTAATGTGTGGCAGTTCAAATCACGGCCATCCAAGAAGACGTGCGTGGCTGGCTGCATGGTTGTCAAGTTGGGAGAGCCCGACACAGCCGGGGCCTTCCAGCTCATGGACTCTGAGCATGGTAAGGTGACCCATTGTGTTGCAGTGTGGGATTGAGAGCCTATTATTGAAATACAGTACTGTATATCTTATCTCCTATCAACATAGCATGCATCAACTCTGGTAACACCTCGTTGACTCATCCTTGATAATACATTAAATTGAAAGATTTGATATGATAGATGATATGCTCATATCCTATTTTGTGTATCTGTGTGAAGATTTTTCAAGAGTGCACATCCTGGTACCTGGATTTGAACTTCCTTCAAAAAAAATATCGACAGGGTATAAAGCTCATGGACGAGCTGTTATACAAATCATTACAAATGCGTGCACATGGAGATAATAGACAACAACAAACTTTAGTTGAGACAAACTCAGCTGGTTACCTTGGAGGAAGTGATGCAATATTTTGATGTCTCATATCTAAGCAGTAGGGCTATTGAGGAAGAATCTCCCTCCCCTTCCTCTCCCCCCCCCCCCCCCCCCCCCCCCCCCCCCCACCCTCCAACCCACGATGTCCTGTGTGTTTTTGGTATGACACTGCTGGGGTCAGAATCGAACCACCGATATCCCACACTCGCAGCGAATGATCTAACCACGTTTGCTCTCATTGTTATGGATATTTGACCAAAGAAATGACAGTGAATCACGATATGTATATACATATATGTATGAAAAACAAGGACCCACTCACATCTCTCACCTGTGAATGGAGGGAATAACCAATTGGCTCTCACATAATCAATTAAACTCTCCAGCCCTTGGGAATAATAAAGGGCTTACCTTGTGTATCCTTTCATGGTTGCTTTATGCAGCTTTCTTTGGTGAGAATACATATAATACCAGCCACCAGGAGGCTGCTGCCTGCCTATCTGAAGGGTGAGTGATGTTACGGTAGAGGGTGAAGTCATCAGCAAATAGATAAAGGGGATTTTCCTGAGGTTCAAAAAGATAGATTGTTGATGAAGATTATGAATTAGGACTGGGCCCAGAACACTGCCTTGGGGGACTCCAACTTTCACAAGGAGAGGAGATGAAAGGATTCTGTTGAGAGCCACACCTTGGCTACGAAAGTAGAGCAAGTCAGGAAACCAAGAGTGGAGTTGGCCTTTGATGCCGTAAGTAGAGAGTTTATAGAGAAAGGCAGGATGCCAGACCATATCCAAAGCTTGAGATATGTCTAGAGAGACGGCCCTGATTGCATGTCTGGTATTAAGTTCCTCCATCCATTGTTGTTCCTTTGTCTCCAGGCCCCTATCCTTTATCAAATGTGCTCCCACAAACAAATTTAAAGAATGCAGAATCTTTCCCCACAATTGTCTCACTTAAGCTTGCATAGCAATCGAGTTTGTCAATGATTCCACAAATACAAGCTATTAACAGAAAAATGTCATGGCCTCTTTTTGGTTCATGTGTGTGTTCAAGTATTGGCAGAAACCAATCACAGATGAGGGAGGGGTTTAACATGCACTCACCTGTCACAATGGAAATGCATCTCATTTTTGTTTTGTTCCACTCTGCAGGTAATGTGTACAAGTTCCAGGCTAACTCTGAAACTATCGCAAGACTTTGGGTCACACACCTGGAGGATGCCTGTCGGAGTAACCGTACTCAGGCAAGTTTTCTGTCCTCACCCATTCCCAGTAACCCTTGTACACATTGTGTGCACCACCTAAAGTGTGCACATATAGGAAAATATTTCAGACATTTGACCCCCCCCCCCCCCCCCCCTCTACTGTATCTCTCCTTAGTTCACAGAGTCCCTTTCAGATCTCTTCGTAAATCAGTCACAGTTCATTCAATGTGAGGCGCTTATAGGTAAACCCCAAAAGTCAATAAGTAATTGTGCATTTGTTTAATTTTGAATTTTCCAAGCAATTTATTCTTACAAAACAAATGATTCATTTTCTCTTGTCCAGCCCCCAGACAACCTCATGAGCTTTGAGTAAGAGTGCTTATGGAGGCTCTTGCCTGACTTTTTGGAAACCTGGGACCAAGCAACCTTTTTACAGGGATAATTCCTGGGGTGTGGTTCAATCCACTGCTGGGGTTTGAACAGAGACTACATGTTTGAATCCTGCTGTGTAACTTGGATCGGTGGCATCAAGGAGCTTTCCAACCAAAGATGTTAACACTTGATGTAAGACCAGGCTTTTAAATCATCCACAGCGACCTTACTCTCAACTCCTTCCAGCTAATAGACTGCAACACCATCGTACCCAAAGGATGAACGTTTGGACTCATAAGTGCTTCAAGCACAGGACCCGTCCAGGGTGGATGCCTCATGACTTGTGGATTAACTCCCAAAGAAGGCCACCCTTCTTTCCCTGCCCCTTGCCCACTCCCAAGCCCTTCTTCCCATGCCCCCTCCCTCGCCCTTCTTCCCCTGCTCTATCACTGGCCCTTCCTCCCGTCCCCTCCCCGTCATCCCCTTTCCCCTGCACCCTCCCCATCTCCCTCTTATCTTCACCAATATCACTGCCCAAAAGATTCTGGAGACTAAGAAACTTTGGTGAACCAAGTCTTTGGTTCCCAAATGAGGGCTGAAGGATTAGTGAATATCTTAGGCCAAGTAGCAGTTGTGCAACTTTTCGTACTCCACCAACATTGGACAGCATTCATGAGAGTTTGAATTTGGAATTTAAAAGCTGCTGATCCATTGTAGAGTATAAAGCACTAAAACTGCATTACTGTGTCTTCCTTTTTCTGAACATCAATGAACGATGTTTCTAAAAGCATTGAGTGTTTTGCAATTTTCTCTTCTCCTTGACCC
>CM068957.1:99536513-99551885 GCA_035128595.1 Eptatretus atami | reverse complement strand
GAGGAAAGAAAGAGAACGGAGAATGAAACGATAAGGGAACCACACTGTGCAGATCGAACAATTAGAAACCAAGGCAGATTAAAGAATGAGATGCAAGAAGAGTAGTGAAGGAACAACGAATGAGACAGGAAAAGGAAATCAACCAAGTGAAAGAACGATGAGATTGGAGAAGGAAGAACAAGAAGAGACAGTGGGATAGAAAACAAAAAGAACATGGATTCGAAATTGAACAACTAAAGGAAAAGCAAGGTTGGAGTATGAGGAGAAAGTGAAAGAACAACGAATGAAACAGGAAAGGGAATCAGCCAATTGAAGGAAGCAACGAGATTGGAGAATGAAGAACAAGAGAGACAGTGGGATAAGAAGCAAAAAAAGAACAAGGAATGAAACAGGAAAAGGAAATCACAAATTGAAGGAAGCGACAAGATTGGGAATGAAGAACAAGAGAGCAGTGGGATAGAAAAAACAAAAAGAAAAGAATTTGAGGTTGACCAACGAAGGAGAGAGCAAGGTTGGAGTATTTGGAGATGGTGAAAGAACAAAGAATGAACAGGAAAAGGAAATCAACAAAATGAAGGAAGCGATGAGATGGAGAATGAAGAACATGAGAGACGGTGGATAGAAAACAAAAAGAAAACGAATTTGAAACTGACCAGCTAAAGAAAGAGAGCAAGGTTGGAGTCCACGTGAGATGGAAAAACTCTGGAAAGATAACGAACAACTAAAAAGGCTTGGAGAGGAAGAAGACTCAAATGGAAAGAAATGGAGCCAGGAAGTAGAACAGCACAATAATATGGATGTGTGATATCACCACAGGGATAATGTTTGTGGTGCGGAACTTGATTGACATATCGTCGGATGACACCACAAATTAGACAAACCCTGATGATTGAGACATTGAGGGAGCATGCGGGGTTGTTGACGAGTGAGATACATTTTGAGCAGGTCCAGCATGTGGAGCCGACAGCCCAGAGGAGCATGCGAACCGATGATGAGCAACCTGTGGAGAAGAAGCGACCGGACAGAGGTGACTCTGGAACGAAGCGGTACGTGGGTACATGCATACATGGTGCGGACGATGAGCTTAAGGTAGAAATTGAATTTATGTTAACGAAGAGACTCTGTCCGATGGGTGCACGTATGCGTGACCCCTGAACGGTGTGTATGGAGTGCCTGTGAACGAATGCTGTGAGCCACAGTCCAGACTACAGCACCGGTATTGTGCTGCGAGGCCGAAGTGTGTGTGGGCATCACGCTGCGTCGAGAATGTAGCCTGGAGTGTGAGGCAATTGGTTCAGTACAACAGGCAAGGTTGAAGGTGTGGAAATGTCAACACAACCTTGGAATGTGTGCAGCCTGCTGTGTGTGGGAGTCCTGAGCATGGAATGAGTGGTGACATAGGATAATAGGTTTGAGTACAGGGGAAATAGAAATCCACCAGGACAGAACTTGAGCAGGGGACGGAAACCATAATGCACAGCTCGCAGGGGTTCTTTAGAGTTGGAGGTGCTGCATCCAGGAGCAGTTTAGATTGGATTTTAGAAATTGGATTTTAATTTCTCTATCAGCCTCACAGGAACTTTGGAGTGGAGTGCAGATGAGTGGCAGGCGCACTGGCGTGTGTCACTTGGTCTTCAGACCTTTCTGAGCACACGAGTGGTTTGGCTAGCTGAATGGGGTTATCTGTCTTCAGGGAGTTATGGAGAAAGAGGGGAGCCGTTTCCACCGACTGGGTTTACCTGATTTCCGTGAAACCCTGGAGAAGAGGGGAGGCTATTCACCGATTGGGTTTGCCTGACTTCCGCGAACCCTGGAGAAAAGGAGGGGGAGATCACAGCCCCCATTGAGGCGTGACCCTTTGAGCCGTGGAGGAAAGGCGGCGGGCTCATGTAATGGGTAATGAGGGATTCGTTCTCACTCCCCTTCCAATGAGCCAAAGAAGTAGGCCATATGGATGTGAAAATCTTTGATTGAGAGTTGTACCGAAGTGAATGCAGTTTGACGAGATGGCAGAGGGCATGGGAGTGCACGAGTGGATTGGGGTGATTATTGAAAGGGTGGTGGAGACATTGCAAGCAGAGCGTTAAACAACCTGAACTAGAGGGGAGCATCAGTGGAGTGCAAAACCTCCGCCGCCAATACTGCTGGGTCACTTAAGGTGACCTGATATCCTATTCATGTAGGTCAACGGATCAGACTCTACTGAACCACGATTGAATAACTAACAAGATCGACGTGCATGTAGAAATGCCCAAAAAAAAATCAAAATTTTTTTGAAAAAAAAGGTGCAAAATTTTTTTTTTGGTTGGAAATCACTTTAAACATGTAGAAATGCAAAAAGAAAAATTCAATATTTTTTCAAAATGGCCGCCATAGCGGCCATATTGGACTTTGGACCAAGTCCAAAATCTAATGGCATGATCCTTGACCATACCTAATCCCCCACGCAAGTTTCGTCGAAATCCGTCCAGGAGTTTTTCCGTAATACTGTCACAAACAAACAAAACAGACAGGGGTGAAAACAGTTAACCTCCGTCCATCTTTGATGGCAGAGGTTAACAAGTGGATGACAAAGAGTGGCTTGTTTGAGAGGGATTGAAATGCTGGTTGGAGCCATGCAGAGGTTCCATGGACTGGTGAAGAGATTTTGATGTCTGGTTTAGACTTTTGGAGGTGGACGATTGGGGCAATGTGGAGGGGCCGGCAGAACGACGGACATGGAGATGGATCGTTTGTAGGATCCTGGCTGCGCTGTTGGATTCTGGTTCGTGTCCCACGTGGTGGGTTGTGTTGGAGCGCTCGAGCTGGGGATCCCCATTCCCTTCCGCGGACTCGAGCTCCAAAGTGTAGGTCGGTAAAACCGCACAAGGCGGCCAGTACCGACAAACTCTAACCCCCAGCTTGCCTATCCTCCACGGCTGGTGGGTCCGAATAAAGGCCAGTTGGTGCGTGTGTGTGGTGTGGCACCAGTCTAATAGAACTGCATAAGTGCCTTGTTGTTGTACATTGCATTTTAGTCAGTTTAACCCGGTCTGTGTCTCCCTCCCCGATTATTATTTGTAAAAAAACCCTCTTGTTAAATGTCCCAGCTCGTTTTCTGTGCTTTTCTTCATTGGCCTAGCAGGTTCGGTTTGAGTTATAGTGAGGCCGATTGTGCCGTGAATCGTTATTGGCCGGCGGCGGCTTTAGTAATCCCACTCGGTTCGCCGGATCCGAGTCGTAACAGCGACTCGGTTTGGACAAAGCTGGCCGAGGTGTGGCTTCCCTGGTAGTTTAAATCGCGTAGTGACAGGTATTTTGGCTAAAGACGAATAATCCTACAGCTACACGGTTGAAATATTGGCGTCCACGATCCATTAAGCAACCCGTCAACTTAGAGTTGTCCGGTGACGACCTTCAATTCCGGGTGTTCGGTGGGAAGATAGCCCAAAGGCTCCATCTAGCGGTCATTCCTCGCCCCGAACCCGGCACGACAACAGTATATAGTTTTGGGCCTCATCCTCTCAATTGAAGAAGTTGCTTAAAAATTCTCATCGGATATTCACCAAAATCGAATCAATTCATCTCTGTCACACCACCATTGTACAACAAAGGTTTTCTGAATCTGTTCACAACTTTACAATATCTCTAGACTAGAAGGTAAAACAGGCCTGGAACTGATCCCTGTGACAGCCCCACCACCCCACCCGGTCAACGACATCATTAAATTCCACCAATTACTCCACCAGGCTTCCCAAGCGAACAACCTTCACTGTCACCCCCATATGTCCAATGCCAAGAATGTTTAATTTGAATGCATGCTGTAGCCGAGATAAACAAAAGAATGGTGATACGATCAATGATGAGCTCAGAGATCTGTCAACTGTTGCTTTCAAAGTAAAAACTTCCAGCATAGAAAAAAGGAATTTTATTAGTTTGACAAACCTGCATTTCCAAAAGTTAACTTTTATACCAACCAGTTTGGATGGTTTACACAAGTAAATCTTAAGTCAACTTGAAACAAAAGCACCGGATAATCCATGGCAGCCTCAATGAAACGACTGAAAGTGTGTGATATTAGTTAGAGGAAACTTGGTTAGCAGAAGACGGGTGATGGGAAAGGGATTTTTGCTTTCAAGTGAAATCATCAGGTTGTACTTGCAGTGGTCTGTCGAACCCATTTGGGTCATCCGCAACCACCTGAATGTGTTCAGGGTGACTCAGGTCCCCAAACACAACCACACCTTCAGTCACCACACGCCTCCGACTGGTGATTAACATTTTCTAATGTTCTAGAAACTCCTTGGCAGCAAATCTTAGTTGGCTTTCATTGTTTAAAACGAGGAGCCCTGCTGCTTAGCCAAGTCAGGAAGCAAGGGTTGGTGTTGGAATTGGCCACCTCCCACCCTCCATCAATCGCGTTTAATAACTCTTCCTCCTTCCCCCGAAACCAATGCTTCTGATAGCCAAGATATATGGGAATTGAAAGCCAACATTTAAGAAGCACCAGCTATCTCAATCTAATCTCCCCAAGAAGCTACAAGGATTTAGGGATGTTGTTCTCATTTTGTACCCAGTCACAACAATCCAAAGTTAACAACAAGGCCAAAAAAAAAAAGCACGAGTTTAGACGTTTAATCAATCTAGTAAACATACTAGTAGTTTTAATGTCATTCACAAAACACTTTCGATAAAAATATACGTTTTAGTGGGAGTTTGAGGTTATTTACCCAAATGTTAATTGCCGTGTATAAGGGATATGTTTGGGGTTAGAACTCGGCTCATGTAAGTGAACCCAATCAGCAAGAGTGAACCTTCAAGATCAAGGGCAGACAACAAATGACATCATGCATTCGCTTGTAGCATTGCAATTGGCAGCACAGTTGGATTAAGATAATGAAATAAATAAAAATAACGGGTTCCTTTGGGAAGCCGCCAATGAAGGAAACCATGTGGCTGTGATTTGGACCGATACAGGACTGCTGGAGACTCAACGCTAAGCAGGTACTTTGAACAGAACATGTCGAGATGCAGTTCGAGTCAGGTTTTAATTTAAATCAGACCACCTCACTCAGGGAATGCATTTCAGAATGAAAAACTTCATCTATGCCAGAAACAGACAATTTTAATCCTATGATATTCTGGCGATACTGTCACTTATGTCCCTACATATCATTCAAACGAGACTTGGGAGGGGGGAAGGGGAGGGAGGGGGCAGGAGAGGCATGGTGAACAATTACATGTTTAATTAATAAAAAAAAAAAAAGAAAAGCCCGGATGAGTTTAAATATCTGACAAATCTCCATTAGCAAATACAAACACACAAGAAACAAAGCGCATGGGAACAAAATCAGTAAACAGGAAGTTTTCAGCAAGAAGCTCATTTATTTTATATACATTAAATACATCACCATCGGTTTTGGCACAGTAAGGGCTAAAACAAAACAGACCCCCCAAAAAAATAAGGGAAAACATAAAAACAAGCTTTTAGATGCAGTTTCAAAGCAAGGCCTTACACCAACATTGGCACAACACACATCTTTTCACTTTTAAATGTCGAAAGTCGAGGCTCCAAGATGAGCCCATTCGGAGGTATTGGAAATCATTGGGCTTTCGCAGTGCACCAGCCACATATATATACCCTCGATTCAGAAGGGGCAACTACCAAAAGGTCGCAAGGTGGTTGCACGACCATTGAGATACCGTCGCCGACTGAACCAGCACGCTCAGTTACCACGAATGAGCAAAACAATTCACCAGGAGGCCTGAAGCAAAATGCTTCACCAACACTTACTGGAGGGATGATTCGGGGCATAGTTTACCTGTCAACAAGTCACACTTCATATCGAGGTGAAAGTCCGAATATGGAAAGCAATTGCTGAGCTGTTCGGTTGGTCACGTATCAAGCTCTCACCGACATTGGAGAAACGGAACATTGCTGGCCATCAAACATGATGACGCTACACAAACGCAAAAGCCAAAACGGAATCTCATGTGGAAATCGTGATACAAGCTGCTCATTACTGGTTTTGTTGAAATGGCCTTGGGGACACTTCATTTTAAAAGCAATTGCTCAGGTCAAGTTTAATTGCTTCACCTATGACGAGGTGCAGCAGGACATTGCAAAGGACTCTTGAGTACATCAATAATGGCAGTTACATTAAATACTGGCTTCTGACACCTTTTGGATGGGTACAGTGTTTTTCAATGAAAGGTTTAAGACAAACGTGGTTGCTACTCGCCCCTATCCAGCACACCAAGCTGACCAACTGCACCACCGTCCGTCACGTCGGCAAACACTGCACTCAATGTGCATATGAGTTCATAATCCATGGGGAAGGAACGGCTGCACAAGCCTGTCCTGTCACGTGAGGGACGACCGCAAGCCTCTGGCAGTGGATAGACCTTGGCATTGGCTGTAGCGCATTTATGTACGCCGTTTTGCCTCTTTGTATTCCCGCCCTGTGAAATGGTCCTGGATGTGCTGAACAATCAGATTGATGGCCACTTTGCAGAGAACAAAGCCCGAGGGTTCAGGAAGAACTAGAAGGCCAACAAGCAACAAAAAAAATCAACCATTTCACTTAACGTTTGGTGTCCACTTCATTGCAATCATTGACATTTTGAACAAGGTGCAACCTTGCACCGAGTACAAACTTTAAAAGGCAAGCATCAAGAACCGATCATGCACTTGTCACTTAAGCTGAATCACTTTTCGATGCCACTTGTTGGAAACAATAAAATGGATGACAACTCTGCACAGGTTCTAACAAGGAGGTAAAAATGCTTGCTTGGATGGTGTGCTCGAGGGAAAGAAGGTGAAAGGTCACAACTTCACCATGTTTTCCACCGCCACGAGGGAATTATATCACGCTTCCGGCAATATTTTTTAGTCTGCAACAGAGACAGTTGACTTTGACACTTGGAACAACCAGCACTTGGTATTCTTTCTACAATGCTTACAAGCTTTGGAAGCTGCCACAAACTACATTTGGGTCGAGGTTTTTTTTGTTGTTTTGTATTTTTTTTTTTTTTTGTTACAAACTGCATAAAGACTATTAAAGGCTGCATCCGACCTGAGCATTTTGTAACTGCACTCACACTGCATTTGTCGGCAATATACAGTCGGTCTCGCTTTAGCTTTTAGATAATCAGTCGGCTGATCAATAGAACACTCAATTGAAAGTCGTTCACGTCCATTATAAAAGTAGTTTGTTTACCTAATTAGTAATGGTTTCCTACATTTATCATAAACTACAGTACAAACTGTACCATAAAGTACTGGTATACAAGCCCAGAGGTACGACGTACAATGGACCTTCGTTATAACAAACAGGAGGATAGCATTCGCCACAAAGGCCATGTTATTCGAAAACTATGTTATACAGGCAATATTTTTAACCAAGTTTATAAAATAAAAACAGGGGGTGGGGGAAGAGATTCAATAAGGTAAAACGATAAAACAACGCAGACAATAAAAACATTAAATTTTTTTAATCAGTTTTGATTGGATTTGGGTGGAATGTATTGCTTGTGGCAGCGCTCATTCAGGTGGTGGAGGATGTCCCAGTTTGAGGTTGGAGCTCAAAGATGAAATGGAGGTGATTCACTTGAGATTAAAAAAAAAATTTTGAAGAGAACTTCATATTGGGACTAAAGTGCCTGCCTTCGGTTTTCCTGCTCATCAGGCATCCTTGTAACATTTTAAGAGATTATCATCTCCCTTCTGTAGCCTTGGAAGCGACATAGTCAGACCATGTTCCAAAGATGGCCATGGCTTCATCGACCCAATTTGAACTTTAGCTATGACCCTTGTCATGAGGTTTTAACAAGGCACACCTCCTCAGGACTCTATATCTGATTCCTCTCTGATGCGCATTCCTCCAGACTTCACTGCTCAGCCCCTCGTGCGAGAAGACAACATACTCATCTTTCGCGACATCCTGAAAATCCACTTTGCAGGGCCAATGTCCCAATCTGTGTTGCCTTTCTTCGGGCTGACCTTCATGTCTCCATGAAACCTTTAACTCAATCACGCTCAGGCCAGAGTTGGAGATGAAGAAGATCAAAGTGTGGCTGACTGCTTTTTCCAATGAGTCCAGTTTCGAGGTTAACACCGAGCTCAGTGTGCAACTTCATCCCAATCACCCACTTGACAGTGGAAAATTGTTTAGCAGTCGCATGAATCTGGCAACAGGCAGCCCAGCTTGCCCTAGTCAACTTGAGATTTAAGTGGAACGCATGGGTGACAAAGCACTCGTACCACCCATGACTGGCAGCAAAATGCACTGGATCATTGGTTAGATCTCCAAACCAAACTCAACTGCTGCTGAAATGTCATTCCCAGACAAGGAATGTTCTGTTGGTTCTGAAGTACTCTATCCATGTGGTCAGCCATTTCTACTACTTATCTCAACAGCATCGGCAAAATAATTGCAGTTCTGCGTAACAGCATTCGCCTGTTGTTCTGCAAGCACTCCTATTAATCTAGTCACAGTTGTCGCCGATGGGGTCATATTAATTGAAGGATTTAAAAGATGTTGTTCCCGCTTATGAAGAAAGTTTCCTCGCTTGCCGAAAAGCATGGATTTCGATGAGGTGGAAGAGCTAACGTACACAATCAACCAGGGAAGAAGCTAACCATTAAGATTTGAGAGCACAAGAAATAATTAGAACTATAAATAATAATATATATAATATATATATATATATATATAATATATATATATATTAAATAACAAGAAACGAATTCAATTCGTATTAAAACAATATATTTTTTTTGTTAATTTTTTTTTCACTTGTACTCTATGTGCAAATGATGCTTTTGTCTGATAAAATTTTCCCTGGAACGGAACCTCCCCACCCCCCCTCACCCCCACTCAATTTTCATTAATAATTTATGGGAAAATTAGATTCGCTTCGTCACACTTTTAATAATGGTAACCACGATCGGGAAGCAAGGACCAAATTCACCAGCATCTGCACCATATATTAGATGTGACACCAGTGATTGGGTGCATTTGTATCATTTCGTGTCATTTTACACTTCATTACATCAGTGAGCTGCATGTTACCGAATACCACCGCTATAACTAACGCGGAAGGCAGAATTCCTCGAGGCTGGTTTCACGAAGTCGTATCTGTTGCCAACACTGCTCCAAGTCACGCCAGCGGACCTATGTCCCTGAGAACTGGCACATGCACAGAATCACTCATTTGGCTCAAGTCTGCCACCCACTGAGCTTTTAGATGCAGGAAACAATCCAGCAAACAAAATCCCGGACTTTCCGGTGGAACAGAACGATGATTTTTAAAGTGGGTGAATATGTACCCCTGCGTGAGAGCGAGTGTCTGCATCCGTTGTCCAAAACAACTGTCATTTGGAACATGTCACGTATTTTCTGCACATAGAACACGCAGGATTCCTCAACAGCGACGACATCAGCTGGAAAGAGCATCACACCTCTCAGGAAGTCATACATCACCACAAGAGGAACTCGGTTTAACAATTAACGTCATTTTCATGCAATTTCATCCTCATTTAATTCACATCGCAACTTCATTCAATTTGTAAAGACAAAATGACTTGCCACGGCAGTTATCTCCAAAACTGCAGGTTGATGAAACTGTGCTTCTTCCATGAGCAGACCACACCACACACACCACAGGACTATACGTGAAGGGGTGGCAGTATCGCCTCCAATGGTATTCACTCACCTCAAGTCCTCTCACCGAGTTAAATCCTAACCCAGCTATAAACGCGTCATCCTGATGCCAGGAGGGTGATTAATCATTTATGCCGCCGTCCCTCGCAAATGGACGTTAAACAGGCGCCCGTTGAGGGCATTTTAAGGGTGGACGTGAAAGATCCCACGTGTCCTTCTACGGAAGAGTGGCAAGCCATCGCCCAGCACCATGTCCATATTCCAAATTCCTGCCCGTAACCCCAGAGGGCATATCAGCAGACGTGCCCACAGCCAATGACGCTACAATACAACCTTGTGCCTGCATTATGAAAGAAGACTTGGCTAAATTGTGACTGTACTCCATCAATTACATTTCCCTGTTTCACCCAATCCGCCAACCTTTGAAGTCAAGATTGTCACCCCAAATCTTCTATGGGCGCCCATTTTATCTTTACGATTCGTCCTTCCCCAAATCCTCAAGGTACAACTTATTACTCCACCGAAGGTGAAGTGGTGACGTTTTCACCTTTCTGTCTATGTAAGGATATCTCAAAAAAAGTGGTGGATGGATTCGGATGAAATTGAGCTGGACAGGTTCAGTAGTGGACAAGGACGAACTGATTAGATTTGGATGAAGATCCAGATCAGACAACTCAGGATTTTAAAAAAAAAAAAAAAAGTGATTCTTTCACCAATTGGGATCGGGCCAAAAAAACAATATATAGCACAATTCAAAAATGGTATTGGCCCGATTGTACGATTGATGCAGCATTACAGGGTGTGGTGTTACATTTTACATTACATATACTCCCACCAAATGCCTTTTAGTTATTGAAAGATCTCCATTATAATGACTAGTGCGTAAATACTGGTATGCACCCGACTGAATGACACATCTATCATCAACTTCCATGAGCCTAAACCTCAAAAAGAAAAATAAACATAATTGCTGCAAACTTGGGCTGGTGTAAGGGTTTGGGGAGAGGGGTGGAGAAAAAAATAATAACACGAGAACAAGCACTTGTTAGAGGTTGCGTCCCTCACCAGGGGACGACAGTTTACAGTTTTGCATTCCCACGATTAGGCTGGATCTGCCATCTGCACCAAAAATCCAAGCTGTTCTTGTCACCGAAACCACTCATCACACCAGGTATTGTGGCAGAGAGTCATCACCCCCAACTTTTTGAGGGGGAGAGCATGCCTCATAACAATTTTTAGTCAAATCTAATGCTGAACGAACGCTTTAAAAAAATTATCGGGTCGGAGTCTTTACCAAAATCCATACTTCGTTCACAACACCCAACGCGTCCAAGTTATCCAAATTCAATCTACACTTCTTGAGATATCCTGAATCACAGAAATAATAATTAAAAAAATAAAAACAATTTTACTCAACATGCATCAAAATGGGTACAAACAGAAAAAAACCACAGTCCAGTGGAAACAAATACAAAATGTTCACCAAAAGTCGCCCGAAACTTAATAGGTTACCAAGTCGATCTGAAAGCCACGTCACCGACCCAATGAACACCGAAGTTGATCGGAACATGTTTGAAGGAATGGTTCCATTCTACGTGTCGAGTTTAAAGAAAACCCATGCCTCTTGGTTTGCCAGCAAGGTGGAAAGGAGACTTCACACCGACATGAACCAATAGCTTGGACTTGGCAAGCACGTTTTACAAATACGAATAAGATGCTGCGCCCTCTCCATCGTCCTTTACGCTCACTCGAGGATGAGGAGAGGCAGCGCTTACGTGGCAAGCACTTAAGCATGGAAAGCGACAACGTGAGCAAGGTGGCATTTACAACATGTAAGCAGAGCATGCACAATCTTGCTTGTCAACCACCTACTCGACACACAGGCAGGATAATAGAGCTGGAGGCAATCTGTTACAAACGATCTTTAGGGTGGCCCAAATCTGTTATAATAAAATATCACCCATTAGCAGGGTTGCAAATTTCATAGGTGAGCCAGTACGAGTCTTCCACTTATGTGAATTCGATCGAAGGATTGCATATGCAATACAAAAGAAAAACCTTTTGAAAAGAACTGGCCAAAATTGGCGTTTCCGATCAACGGCTTCGAATTCCCTGGTACAAAATAAATAAATTAAAAATAAGAAAATCACACCAAATAAGACAATTTGGAATGTTTCTAAGAACGTCTGGAGGATAGTCTGGAGGGAACTTTGTGATCGGAACTTTAAAAGGAATAAGCTTAGCCAACGCCATGTGCGAAGGAGATACAATTTGTTACATGGCAATGGCAGGGACGGACGAATAAGCTTGCCGGAGTCGTGACAAATCATAGGTGGGGATCTGCACGGGCTTCCCAGCAAATGACGTCTTGTAGAGTCGTGTAGGATGAGGCTCATTATCAAAAGCATTGTTAGCAGAAGAACAAGTACTATCACAAAAACTAAGGGAAGAGAACAAAAGTTGTCTAGCAACTAATGATTCAAACAACGTGGTTCAAGGGTTTTGGACTAAAGCCAACAGCAAGGGCTTACGAAGCAAGGCTACTAGATATTACAGACTACTACTAGTGTTTTTTTTTTCCAATCTTCAGTCAGCAAGTGCGTTCATGTTAGTGACGATACGAGGAAGGCACAAGAGGCTACTTTGTCACGATACCAGAACTACTAGGTTAGGAGAAACAATCCAACACCCCAATGCTTGATCTACGAGACAGATGTGCGATACTTAATCATTGTCGTCATTTGACAAACGGAACACCGATCCGCTCCAAAAGACCTGGCAGGCTAACCATAACGGCATTTGACACCACAAGGATACAGTGATTCCACCAAGTTCGGGCAACACAGTCAGCAAAAGCACGGGACTACACTGGATCTTTGACCCACGCAGACAGGTCACCAAAAGCCAATTTACAAGGCACGGACACACTGGATCGTCGCCATGCGAGCAGGTGCTCCTACCCGGGTGATCGAAGTTGACTGGCCCCGGCTGCGCCTTCACTCTTTCTGGCTGGGATGTCAGCACTTCGGTAAAAGCTATCCTGGCTCAGCATGGCAACCCTGGCGGCTTTTGCTGTTCCACCTCATCCTGTCCCAATAGCTCCATTATCGTCCACATACAGAGGACTGGAAAAGGGAGAAAACTTTGTGGGTTTAATGCGAGACAAACGAGCTGCAGACTAGGGTCAAGTCAAAGTACCTTTCGTTGCCATACGTCATTTTTCAATTCACCTAGGACCCAAAAGTAAACAGAATGTATATAATTAAAGTGGTTTTGTTATAATCACATATTGAGCACGAATGGCCACCAACTCCCCCCCCCATATCCCTCCGTTACTTTAAAAAGAAGCGTTCAAGGGGGGAGTGAGGGAATTGGTGCTCCCCCCCCCCCAAATCCCTTGGCTTTGTCGTTGATCATTGGAGAGTGGAGGGAAGGAGCAACAGAAAATTAATTAATACAAAAAACCAAAACCTCAATAAAGCAAATCACTTGTGATCAACATGGCGATCGCATGCTCATAGCAGAGAAGTCTTAACGTTACTCATCGCGCAGTAGGCGTGAGGAGGAGAACAGCATCGCTTGATGCAAGTGCTCGCCCAGAACCTTGGGAATACGTAATGAACTCAAGAATTACGCAGTGAGATGTACAAGGCGAGGCCCTCGTTTCCTCTCCCGCCCACCAACTTCCATGGATACGCTATATATGGCGCCAAAAACAGAGTAAAATTATACTTCTACTCCATTAGGTGGCGCCGAAACGAATCTCTCAGAAACAGAACGGAAACGCACTAATAACCACTGAAATTGGAGGGTTGGTGGTGATTGGTGGTGGTGGTGGTGGTGGTGTGGTGATTAAGGAAAGCAAAAGACCATTACTGACTTTTGTTGAATTTCTTCCCTCCACACACAAGAGCGAACAAAACGTTCACAACCACAAGTCCACGCTTCGCAAATTAACATAAAAAAAATAAATAATAATAATCAATAATAGAGGCGGACTCAGATATGGGATAAAATAAAACGAAGACCAGAGATGGGAAATTTTTTTTCCCAAATTTAGAACACGTGGATCGTCTCGTGGTAAATCGAATAAATCAAGTTGCGGTTGGTCTGCAGTTAAAGGATACAGCCGCTGGATGAGGATGGGCCCGGCTCGCTCACCTTTCCACTGCGAGCCCCACTGACTCCAATAAGCAACCGGCAGCACCTGTCCTAAACCAGCAGCCTCGATCCCCGCCATTATGCCAAGTGACCGACCTCGGCTTCAGCCACTCTTCTATATATAAGAAGGGCGAGGACCCTGGCGCTTAAAGCTGTCCGAGGCGCGCCCTGATTCGCGCACATCAGGAAATCCCACAACCGTGAGCGACAGACGCACTTCGATTTCGTCAAAGAGACGGCTCGTGAAGCTTTGTTTCTAGTGTTTGCAAGTGTCGAGCGGAAGACGCGTTTGGATCATGATGGGATACAATGAGTTAACGGCTCATTGCGAAGGGGCGAATCGGGCGCCGGGGGCGTTACTGGTGCCGAAATAGGGGCGTGTTTGATTATCGGGGGCCTGTTTTTTCCGGCCTCCGCAGCACGCTTGTCTGGATTAATGGCGGCACGGCGTGCTTTGGCCTGGCTGGGTGTTCGTGGTGGAAAGCTCACGAAATTATGGCAAAACACACAGCGATACAAGCAAAATGAGAGTAAATTTCACGCTTTTCCTCGCTGTGTTTGTACCTGATCCTTGTGCTGTGTCATCCCCTCGTCTTTTTTCTTTTTTTTTTTTCTCGCTGTTTCACTGTTCCTTTAGTGAAACACAAAACGACCACTTATTCCTCAGCCACGCGACAAACTCCTCACGACGACGTTAGTGGTGTGCAACCGTTGGAAGAGAAAAAAAAATGTTCCTAATTACGTGGTAAAAAGTTCTTCACGGGACTCCGGGGGCGTTTTTCGACATTTTTTTTATCTTGTCCCTGTGAATTTGGTGGCTTCGTAAGAAGAACCTTTGTATTCCAAGGTAAAGGTAATGTTCTCGTGATTTCGAATGAAACGTGACGGTGTATCAACTGCCATTAACCCAGTTGCATTTATCCGCAGGCTCTTCCATTGCTCACCATATCGCCGCTCGCGTTTCGGGGATTTCCAGTTTCACATACTTTATTCATACTTCCCTCACTTGTTTTCCCGATTCGATTGTGCTGCGCAGTGGCATCGTTCCGAATACGGGTTGCCTTTGGTGGGATGTATAGTTAAGAAATGTCAGGCATCTGGCTGTTTGGTTCGTTATACAGCAGATCTCCTACATAAGTTCGCATTTATTTAAATGACAAATCTCGGCTTGGTTTTCGCAGATAATGCGGGTACGGAATAGGTATGAACAGTGAATGAACCATGAGCTTGGAATGGCAGAAAATTAAGTTGTGTTTTTTTTCTTTACACAAGGTTGAGTATTATAATAAATAAAGGCAGGACTGAACGCCTGAATTCACGAAGGGGGATTAACCAGGTATTTCTTGTTAGTGGGATAGAAAACAAAAAGAACATGGATTCGAAATTGAACAACTAAAGGAAAAAGCAAGGTTGGAGTATGAGGAGAAAGTGAAAGAACAACGAATGAAACAGGAAAGGGAAATCAGCCAATTGAAGGAAGCAACGAGATTGGAGAATGAAGAACAAGAGAGACAGTGGGATAAGAAGCAAAAAGAACAAGGAATGAAACAGGAAAAGGAAATCAACA
>CM068957.1:99521913-99536488 GCA_035128595.1 Eptatretus atami | reverse complement strand
CAAATTGAAGGAGCACAAGATTGGAGAATGAAGAACAAGAGACAGTGGGATAGAAAAAACAAAAAGAAAAGAATTTGAGGTTGACCAACGAAGGAGAGAGCAAGGTTGGAGTATTTGGGATGGTGAAAGAACAAAGAATGAACAGGAAAAGGAAATCAACAAAATGAAGAAGCGATGAGATTGGAGAATGAAGAACATGAGAGACGGTGGATAGAAAACAAAAAGAAAACGAATTTGAAACTGACCAGCTAAAAGAAGAGAGCAAGGTTGGAGTCCACGTGAGATGGAAAAACTCTGGAAAGATAACGAACAACTAAAAGGCTTGGAGAGGAAGAAAGACTCAATGGAAAGAAATGGAGCAGGAAGTAGAACAGCACAATAATATGGATGTGTGATATCACCACAGGGAGTAATGTTTGTGGTGCGGAACTTTGATTGACATATCGTCGGAATGACACACAATTAGAGCAAACCCTGATGATTGAGACATTGAGGGAGCATGCGGGGTTGTTGACGAGTGAGATACATTTTGAGCAGGTCCAGCATGTGGAGCCGACAGCCCAGAGGAGCATGGCGAACCGATGAGAGCACCTGTGGAGAAGAAGCGACCGGACAGAGGTGACTCTGGAACGAAGCGGTACGTGGGTACATGCATACATGGTGCGGACGATGAGCTTAAGGTAGAAATTGAATTTTATGTTAACGAAGAGACTCTGTCCGATGGGGTGCACGTATGCGTGACCCCTGAAGGTGTGTGTGGAGTGCCTGTGAACGAATGCTGTGAGCCACAGTCCAGACTACAGCACCGGTATATGTGCTGCGAGGCCGAAGTGTGTGTGGGCATAACGCTGCGGTCGAGAATGTAGCCCTGGAGTGTGAGGCAATTGGTTCAGTACAACAGGCAAGGTTGAAGGTGTGAATGTCAACACAACCTTGGAATGTGTGCCAGCCTGCTGTGTGTGGGAGTCCTGAGCATGGAATGAGTTGGTGACATAGGGATAATAGGTTTGAGGTACAGGGGAAATAGAAATCCACCAGGAAGAACTTGAGCCAGGGGACGGAAACCATAATGCACAGCTCCGCAGGGGTTCTTTAGAGTTGGAGGTGCTGCATCCAGGAGCAGTTTTAGATTGGATTTTAGAAATTGGATTTTAATTTCTCTATCAGCCTCACAGGAACTTTGGAGTGGAGTGCAGATGAGTGGCAGGCGGCACTGGCGTGTGTCACTTGGTCTTCAGACCTTTCTGAGCACACGAAGTGGTTTGGCTAGCTGAATGGGGTTTATCTGTCTTCAGGGATTATGGAGAAAGAGGGGAGCCGTTTCCACCGACTGGGGTTTACCTGATTTCCGTGAACCCTGGAGAAGAGGGGAGGCTATTCACCGATTTGGGTTTGCCTGACTTCCGCGAACCCTGGAGAAAAGGAGGGGGTAGATCACAGCCCCATTGAGGCGTGACCCTTTGAGCCGTGGAGGAAAGGCGGCGGGCTCATGTAATGGGTAATGAGGGATTCGTTCCTCACTCCCCTTCCAATGAGCCAAAGAAGTAGGCCATATGGGGATGTGAAAATCTTTGATTGAGATTGTACCGAAGTGAATGCAGTTTGAGAGATGGCAGAGGGCATGGGAGTGCACGAGTGGATTTGGGGTGATTATTGAAAGGGTGGTGGAGACATTGCAAGCAGAGCGTTAAACAACCTAACTAGAGGGGGAGCATCAGTGGAGTGCAAAACCTCCGCCGCCAATACTGCTGGGTCACTTAAGGTGACCTGATATCCTATTCATGTAGGTCAAACGGATCAGACTCTACTGAACCACGATTGAATAAACTAAACAAGATCGACGTGCATGTAGAAATGCCCAAAAAAAAATCAAAATTTTTTTGAAAAAAAAGGTGCAAAAATTTTTTTTTTTGTTGGAAATCACTTAAACAATGTAGAAATGCAAAAAGAAAAATTCAAATATTTTTTCAAAATGGCCGCCATAGCGGCCATATTGGACTTTGGACCAAGTCCAAAATCTAATGGCATGATCCTTGGACCATACCTAATCCCCCCACGCAAGTTTCGTCGAAATCCGTCCAGGAGTTTTTCCGTAATACTGTTCACAAACAAACAAACAGACAGGGGTGAAAACAGTTAACCTCCGTCCATCTTTGATGGCAGAGGTTAACAAGTGGGATGACAAAGAGTGGCTTGTTTGAGAGGGATTGAAATGCCTGGTTGGAGCCATGCAGAGGTTCCATGGACTGGTGAAGAGATTTTGATGTCTGGTTTAGACTTTTGGAGGTGGACGATTGGGCATGTGGAGGGGCCGGCAGAACGACGGACATGGAGATGGATCGTTTGTAGGATCCTGGCTGCGCTTGTTGGATTCTGGTTCGTGTCCCACCGTGGTGGGTTGTGTTGGAGCGCTCGAGCTGGGGATCCCCATTCCCTTCCGCGGACTCGAGCTCCACAAGTGTAGGTCGGTAAAACCGCACAAGGCGGCCAGGTACCGACAAACTCTAACCCCCAGCTTGCCTATCCTCCACGGCTGGTGGGTCCGAATAAAGGCCAGTTGGTGCGTGTGTGTGTGTGGCACCAGTCTAATAGAACTGCATAAGTGCCTTGCTTGTTGTACATTGCATTTTAGTCAGTTTAAACCCGGCTCGTGTCTCCCTCCCCGATTATTATTTGTAAAATAAACCCTCTTGTTAAATGTCCCAGCTCGTTTTCTGTGCTTTTCTCTCATTGGCCTAGCATGGTTCGGTTTGAGTTATAGTGAGGCCGATTGTGCCGTGAATCGTTATTTGGGCCGGCGGCGGCTTTAGTAATCCCACTCGGTTAGCCGGATCCGAGTCCGTAACAGCGACTCGGTTTGGACAAAGCTGGCCGAGGTGTGGCTTCCCTGGTAGTTTAAATCGCGTAGTGACAGGTATTTTGGCTAAAGACGAATAATCCTACGCTACACGGTTGAAATATTGGCGTCCACGATCCATAAGCAACCCGTCAACTTTTAGAGTTGTCCGGTGACGACCTTCAATTCCGGGTGTTCGGTGGAGATAGCCCAAAGGCTCCATCTAGCGGTCATTCCTCGCCCCCGAACCCGGCACGACAACGAGTATATAGTTTTGGCCTCATCCTCTCAATGAAGACAATTGCTTAAAAATTCTCATCCGGATATTCACCAAAATCGAATCAATTCATCCTCTGTCACACCAACTTGTACAACAAAGGTTTTTCTGAATCTGTTCACAACTTTACAATATCTGCTAGATAAAACAGGCCTGGAACTGATCCCTGTGACAGCACCACCCCCCACCCGGTCAACGACATCATTAAATCCACCAAATACTCCACCAGGCTTCCCAAGCGAACAACCTTCACTGTCACCCCCATATGTCCAAATGCCAAGAATGTTTAATTGAATCATGCTGTAGCCGAGATAACCAAAAGAATGGTGATACGATCAATGATGAGCTCAGAGACTGTCAACTGTTGCTTTCAAAGTAAAAACTTCCAGCATAGAAAAAGGAATTTTATAGTTTGACAAACTGCATTTCCAAAAGTTAACTTTTAACCAACCAGTTTGGATGGTTTACACAAGTAATCTTAAGTCAACTTGAAACAAAAGCACCGATATCCATGGAGCCTCAATGAACACACTGAAGTTCGTGAGATTAGTAAGAGGAAACTTGGTTAGCAGAAGAGGGGTGTGGAAGGATTTTGGCTCAAGTGAAATCAGTCAGGTTGTACTTGCAGTGGTCTGTGACCCATTTGGGTCACTCCGCAACCACCTGAAGTTTCAGGGTGACATCAGGTCCCAAACACAACACACACCTCTCAGTCAACCACACCCCCGACTGGATTACATTCTATGTTCACGAAACTCCCTTGGCAGCAAATCTTAGTTGGGCTTTCATTGTAAAACAGGAGCCCTGCATGCTTAGCCAATCAGGAAGCAAGGGTTTGGTGTTGGAATGGCCACTCCCACCCTCCATCAATCCTTTAATACTCTTCCTCCTTCCCCAAACCAATCTTCTGATAGCCAAGAATATGGAGAATTGGAAAGTCCAACATTAAGAAGCACCAGCGTATCTCAATCTAATCTCCCCCAAAGAGCTACAAGGATTTAGGGAATGTTGTTTCATTTTGTACCCAGTCACAACAATCCAGTTAACAGACAAGGCCAAAAAAAAAAACCGATTTTAGACGTTTAATCAATCACATAAACATACTAGTAGTTTAATGTCATTCACAAAACACTTTCGATAAAAAGATACGTTTTTAGTGTGGAGTGTTGAGGTTATTTACCCAAATGTAATTGCGTTATAAGGGCACTTGTTTGGGCGTTAGAACTCCGGCTCAGTAAGTGAACCCAATACAAGAGGAACCTTCAAGATCAAGGGAGACAACAATGACATCATGCATTGCGCTGTAGCATTGCATTGGCAGCACAGTGGATTAAATTAATGAAAATAAATAAAAATACGGGTTCTTTGGGAAGCCCAATCAAGGAAACCATGTGGTGTGATTATGGACCATTAACAGGGACTGCTGGAGACTCACCTAAGCAGGTACTTTTGAACAGAAGCATGTCGAGATGCAGTTCGAGTCACGTTTTATTTTAAATCAGACCACCTCACATCAGGAATGCATTTTCAGAATGAAAAACTTCATCTGATCAGTAAACAGACATTTTAATCCTATGATATTCTGGATACTGTCACTTAATGGTCCCACATATCATTCAAACAGAATTGGGGGTGGGAAGGGGGAGGGAGGGGGCAGGAGAGGCATGGATACAAATTACATTTTATTAATAAAAAAAAAGAAAAGAAAAGCCCGATGAGTTTAAATATCTGACAAATCTCCATTAGCAAATACAAACACACAAAACCAAAGCCATTGGTAACAAAACAGTAAACAGGAAGTATTTCAGCAAGAAGCATCATTTATTTTATATACATTAAATACACAAACCATCGTGTGAGCAGAGTAAGGGTAAACAAAACAGCACCCCCCAAAAAAAAAATAAAGGGAAAAAATAAAAACAAGCTTTTAGATGCAGTTTCAAGCAAGGCTTACACCAACATGGCACAAACACCATCTTTCACTTTAATGTCGAAGTCGAGGCTCCGAGATGAGCCCATTCGGAGTTTGAGAATCATTGGCTTTCCAGTGCACCAGCCCACATAAATATACACCTCGATTCAAAGTGGGAAAATACCAAAAGGTCCAAGTGTTGCACGACCATTGAGATACCAGCATCGCCGACTGAACCAGCACGCTCAGTTACCACGAGATGAGCAAAATACAATTCACCAGGAGGCCTGAAGCAAAATGCTTCACCAACACTACTGGTAGGGATGATTCGGGGCATAGTTTACCTGTCAACAAGTCACACATTCATATCGAGGTGAAAAGTCCGAATATGGAAAGCATTGCTGAGCTGTTCAGGTTGGTCACCGTATCAAAGCCTCACCGACATTTGGAGAAACGTGACATGCTAGGCATCAAATTGATGACTGCTACACAACGCAAAAGCCAAAACGGATCTCATGTGGAATCGTGATACAAGCGCATTACCTTTTTGTTGAAATGGCCTTGGGACACCTTCATTTTAAAAGCAATTGCTCAGGGTCAAGTTTATTGCTTCACCTATGAGAGGTGCAGCAGGACATTGCAAGGACTCTTGAGTACCTAAAATGGCAGTTCATAAATACTGCTTCTGACACCTTTTGGATGGTACAGTTTTTCATAAAGGTTAAGACAAAGACGTGGTTGCTACTCGCCCCTATCCAGCCCAAGCTGACCACTGACCACCGTTCCGTCACTCGGCAAACACTGCACTCAATGTGCCAATGAGTTCATACATGGGGAAGGGAACGCTGCACCAAGCCTGTCTGTCAGTGAGGACGACCGCAAGCCTCTGCAAGTGGATAGACCTTGGCATTTGCTGTAGCCATTTATGTACCCGTTTGCCTCTTTGTATTCCGCCCTGTGAGAATGTCCTGGATGTGCTGAACAATCAGATTGATGGCCACTGCAGGAGAACAAAGCCCAGGTTCAGGAAGGACTAGAAGGCCAACAGCAACAAAAAAAATCAACCATTTCACTTACGTTGGTGTCACACTTCATTTGCAATCATGACATTTTGAACAAGGTGCAAACCTTGCACCGACGTAACAAACCTTTAAAAAGGCAAGCATCAAAGAACCATCTCACTTTCAACTTAACTTGAATCACTTTTCATGCCACTTGTTGGAAACTATAAAATGGAATGAGCAATCTGCACAGGTTCTAACAAGGAGGTAAAAATGCTTGTTTGGATGGTCGTGCTCGAGGAAAGAAGGTGAAAGCTTCACAACTTACCATGTTTTCCACCCCACGAGGAATTATCACGTTCCGCAATATTTTTTAGTCTGCAAGAGACAGTTGACATGTTTGACACTGGAACACCAGCACTTGGTATTCTTTCACAAATGCTACAAGCTTTGGAAGCTGCCACAAACTACATTTGGTCGAGGTTTTTTTTTGTTGTTTTGTATTTTTTTTTTTTTTTTTACAAACTGCATAATAGACTATTAAAGGCTGCACCACATGAGCAATGTAACTGCACTCAACACTGCAATTTGTCGCATATACAGTCGGGTCCTCGCTTATAGTTTTTAATTACAGTCGCTGATCAATTAGAAACACTCAATTGAAGTCGTTCACGTCCATTATAAAAGTAGTTTTTTACCTCTAATTTAGTAATGGTTTCCTAATTTTCATAAACTACAGTACAAAACTGTACCATAAATACTGGTATACAAGCCCAGAGTACGTAAGTACAATTGACCTTCGTATAACAAACATGGAGGATGCATTCCCACAAAGGCCATGTTATTCGAAAACATATGTTATACAGGCAATATTTAACATGTTTATAAAATAAAAAGGGGGGGGGGAAGAGATTTCAATTAAGGTAAAACGATAAACAACGCAGAAATAAAAACATTAAATTTTTTTAATCAGTTTATGATTGGATTTGGTGGGAATGTATTGCTTGTGGCAGCGCTCATTCAGGTGGGGTAGGCTGTCCAGTTGAGGTTGGAGGCTCAGAAGATGAAATGGAGGTGATTCACTTGAAGATTAAAAAAAAAATTTTGAAAGAACTTCATATTGGAGACTAAAGTGGCTGCCTTCGTTTTCCTGCTCATAGGCATCCTTGTAACATTTAAAGGACATTATCCATCTCCCTCTGTACCTTGGAAGCCGAGCATAGTCAGGACCATGTTCAAAGATGGCCATGGCTTCATCGACCAATTTGAAACTTTAGCTATGACCCTTCGTCATGAGGTTTTAACAGGCACAACCTCCTCAGGACTCTATTCTGATTCCTCTCTGATGCGCTCCTCCAGAGCTTCACTGCTCAGCCCCTCTGTGCGAGAAGCAAATACTCATCTTCGTCGACATCCTGAAATCCACTTGCAGGGCCATGTCACAATCTTGTTGCCTTTCTTCGCTGACTTCAGTCTCCATGAAACCTTGAACTCAATCACTGCTTCAGGCCAGAGTTGGAGATGAAGAAGATCAAAGTGTGGCTGGACATGCTTTTCCAATGAAGTCCAGTTCAGAGGTTAAACACCGAGCTCAGTGTGCACTTCATCCGCAATCACCCACTTGACAGCTGGAAATTGTTAGGCAGTAGCATGATCTGCAACAGCAGCAGCTTCCCTAGTCAACTTGAGATTGTGTGGAACGATGGTGACAAAGCACTCGTAACCACCCATGACTGGCAGCAAAATGCACTGGATCATTGGTTAGATCTCCAACCAAACTCAACTGCTCTTGAAATGTCATTCCAGACAAGGACATGTTCTGTTGGTTTCTGATTACTCTATCCATGTGGTCAGCATTTTCTACTTATCTCAATAGCATCAGGCCAAAATATTGCAGTTCTGGTAACAGATTCGCTGTTGTCTGAAGCACCCTACTAATCTATCACAGTTGTAGCCTGATGGGTCAATTAATTGAAAGGATTTAAAAGATGTTGTTCCCGCTATGAAGAAAGTTATCCTCGGCTTGCCGAAAAGCAGGTTTCGATGAGGTGGAAGAGCTAACGTCACACAATCACACAGGGAAGAGCTAACCAATTAAGATCTGAAGCAACGAAGAAAATATTAGAAATATATAATATATATATATATATATATATATATATATATTATATATATCATATATTATAAATAACAAGAAACGAAATTCAAATCTATTTAAAACAATATATTTTTTTGTTAATTTTTTTTCACTTGTACTCTATGTGCAAATGATGTCTTTTGTCTGATAAAATTTTTCCCTGGAACGGAACCTCCCCACCCCCCCTCACCCCCACTCAATTTTCATTAATAATTATGGGGAAATTAGATTCGCTTCGTCACACTTTTAAAATAATGTAACCACACGGGAAGCAAGGACCAATTCCACCAGACATCTGACACCATATATTAATGTGACACCATGTTGGGTGATTTGTATCATTTCGTGTCATTTTACACTTCATTACATCAGTGAGCTGCATGTTACCAATACCACCGCTTGTAACTAACCGGAAGGCAGAATTCCTCGAGGCTGGTTTCACGAAGTCGTATACTTTGTGCCAACACTGCTCCAAGTCACGGCCAGCTGACTATGTCCCTGAGAACTGCACATGCACAGAATCACTCATTGGCTCGAGTCTGCCACCCACTGAGCTTTTAGATGCAGGAAAACATCCAGCAACAAAATCCCGACTTTCCGGTGGAACAGAACATGAATTTAAAGTGGGTGAATATGTACCCCTGCGTGAGAGCGAGTGTCTGCATCCGTGTCACAAACAACTTCATTTGGAACATGTCACGTATTTTCTGCACATAGAACAGCAGGATTCCTCAACAGCGGACGACATCAGCTGGAAAGAGCATCACACTCTCAGGAAGTCTACATCACACAAGAGGAACTCGGTGTTTAACAATTAACGTCATTTTCAATGCAAGTTTCATCCTCATTTAATCACATCGCACCTTCAATTCATTTGTAAAGACAAATGCTTGCCACGGCAGTTTCTCCACTAGCAGGTGATGAAACTGTTGCTTCTCCATGAGCAGACCACACCACACCACACCACAGGACTATACGTGAAGGGGTGGCAGTATGCCCTCAATGGTATTCACTCACCTCAAAAGTCTCTCACCGAAGTTTAAATCCTAACCCAGCTATAAACCGTCATCCTGATGTCTCAGGCAGGTGATTAATCATTTATGCGCGCCGTCCCTCAGATGGACGTTAAACAGGCGGCCCGTCTGAGGGATTTAAGGGTGGACGTGAAAAGATCCCACGGTGTCCTTCACGAAGAGTGGGCAAGCCATCGCCAGCACCATGTCCATATTCCAAATTCCTGCCCTAACCTCCAGAGGGCATATCAGCAGCAGCGTGCCCACAGCCAATGACGCTACAATACAACCTTGTGCTGCATATGAAAGAAGACTTGGCATAAATTGGTGACTGTACTCCATCAATCATTTCCCTGTTTCAAACCCAATCCGCCAACCCTTTGAAGTCAAGATTGTCACCCCAATCTTCTATGGGCGCCCATTTTAATCTTTACCGATTCGTCCTTCCCCAATCCTCAAGGTACAACTTATTACCTCCACACGAAGGTGAAGGTGGTGACGTTTTCACCCCTTTCTGTCTATGTACAGGATATCTCAAAAAGTGGTGGATGGATTCGGATTGAAATTGGTGGACAGGTTCAGTAATGTGACAAGGCGAACTGATTAGATTTGGTGAAGATCCAGATCAGACAACTAGGAATTTAAAAAAAGTGATTCTTCACCATTGAGATCGGGCCAAAAAAACAATATATAGCAACATTTCAAAAAATGTATTGGGCCCGATTGTACGATTGATCAGCATTACAGGGTGGTGGTGTTACATTTTACATTACATTACGTCCACCAAATGCCTTTAGTTTTGAAAGATCTCATTATAATGACTAGTGGTAAATACTGGTATGCACAAGACTGAATGCACATCCTACATCAACTTCCATGAGCCTAAACCTCAAAAAGAAAAATAAAATATTGCTGCAAACTTGGCTGGTGTAAGGGTTGGGGAGAGGGGTGGGAAAAAAATAATAAACGAGAAACAGCACTTGTTAGAGTGCTGTCCCTCCACCAGGACGAACAGTTTACAATTTTGCATCCCACAGATAGGCTGGATCTGCATCTGCACCAAAATCCAAGCTTGTTCTTGTTCACCGAACCAACTCATCCACCAGTTATGTCAAAATGCATCACCCCAACTTTTTGAAACATGCTCGATACAATTTTTAGTCAAATCTCAATGCTGAAGAATCGCTTTTAAAAAATTATCGGGTCCGGATCTTTACCAAAATCCAATACTCGTCACAACACCCAACGCGTCCAAGTTTCATCCAAATTCATCTACACTTCTTGAGATATCCTGATCACAGAAATAATAATTAAAAATAAAAAACAATTTTTACTCAAAACATGCATCAAATGGGTATTCAAACAGAAAAAACCACAGTCCAGTAAACAAATCAAAATGTTCACCAAAGTCCCCGAAACTTAATAGGTTACCAAGTCGATCTGAAAGCCACGTCACCGACCCAATGAACACCGAAGTTGATCGGAACATGTTTGAAGGAATGTTCCATTTACGTGTCGAGTTTAAAGAAAACCCGATGCCTCTTGGTTTGCCAGCAGGGAAAGGAGACTTACACCGACAGAACCAATAGCTTGGACTTGGCAAGCACGTTACAAATACGAATAATTAGATGCTGCGCCCTCTCCATCCGTCCGTTTACCTCACTCGAGGTGCAGGAGAGGCAGCGCATCGTGGCAAGCCACTTAAGCATGGAAAGCACAACGACAAGGTGCATTTAACACATGTAGAAGAAGCATGCAAATCTTGCTTGGTCACCACCTAACTCGACACACAGGCAGGATAATAGAGCTGGAGGCAACTGTACAAACGATCTTTAGGGTGGCCCAAATCTGTTATAATAAAATATCACCCAATAGCAGGGTTGCAATTTCCTATGGTGTAGCCATACGAGTCTTCCACTTATGGAATCGATCGAAGGATGCTATGCAATTACAAAAGAAAACCTTTTGAAAAGACCTGGCCAAAATTGGCGTTCGATCAACCGCGTTCGATTCCTGGTACAAATAATAAATTAAAATATAAATAAAATCACACCAAATAAGACAATTTGGAATGTTCTAAAACGTCTGGAGGATATCTGGAAGGGAACTTTGTCGATCGGACTTAAAAGGAATAAGCTTGAGCCAACGCCATGTGCGAAGGAGATACAATTTGTTACATGGCAATGGCAGGGACGGACGAATAAGCTTGCCTGGAGTGCGTGACAAAATCATAGGTGGGGATCTGCACGGGCTTCCCAGCAATGACGTCTTGTAGAGTCGTGTAGGATGAGCTCATTATCAAAGCATCTGTGCAGGAAGAACAGTAATCACAAAAACTAAGGGAAGAGACAAAAGTCTGCACTGTGATCACACGTGGTTCAAAGGGTTGTGGCTAAAGCCAACAGCAATGGGCTTACGAAGCAAGGCTACTGATATTACAAGACTACTATAGTAGTTTTTTTTTTCCAACTTCAAGTCAGCAAGCTGCTTCATGTTAGTGACGATACGAGGAAGGCACAAGAGGCAACTTTGTCCGATACCAAACTACAGGTTAGGGAAACAATCTCAAACCACCAATGCTATCTACGGCAGATGCAGATACTAATCATTGTCGTCATTTACAAACAGGACACGAATCGCTCCAAAACACATGGCAGGTAACCATAACGGCATTGACACACTAAGGATACAGTGGATCCACCAAGTCGGGCAGACAAAGCAGTCAGCAAAGCACGGGACACACTGGATCTTTGACCCACGCAGACAGGTCACCAAAAGCCAATTTACAAGGCACGGACACACTGGATCGTCGCCATGCGAGCAGGTGCTCCTACCCGGGTGATCGAAGTTTACTGGCCCCGCTGCGCCTTCACTCTTTCTGCTCGGGAGTCAGCACTCGGTAAAAGCTATCCTGGCTCAGCATGGCAACCTGGCGGCTTTTGCTGTTCCACCTCATCCTGTCCCAATAGCTCCATTATCCGTCCACATACAGAGGACTGGAAAGGGAGAAAAACTTTGTGGGTTTATGCAGAACAACTGGTGCAACTTGGGTCAAGTCAAAGTACCTTCTCGTGCCAAACGTCCATTTTCAATCACCTGGACCAAAAGTAAACAGAATTATATAATTAAAGTGGTTTGTTATAATCACATATTGAGCACGAATGGCCACCACTCCCCCCCCCATATCACCCTCCGTTACTTTAAAAAGAAGGTTCAAGGGGGGAGTGGGGAATTGGTGCTCCCCCCCCCCCAATCCTTGGCTTTGTCGTTGAATCATTGGAGATGGAGGAAGGAGGAAAGAAAATTAAATATAAAAAAACCCAAAACCTCAATAAAGCAATCACTTGGTGACTCACATGGCGATCGCATGCTTCAGCAGGAAGTTTAAGTTACTCATCGCGCAGAGCGCTGGGAAAACAGCATCGCTTGATGCAAGTGCTCCGCCCAGAACTTGGGAATAACGTAATGACGTAAGAATTACGCAGTGACGTGTACAAGGCGAGCCCACGTTTCCTCATCCGCCCCCAACTTCATTGGATACGCTATTATGGCGCCAAAAACAGAGTAAAATTACTTCTCTCACAAATTGGTGGCGCCGAAACATCTCAAACAGGAAACGAACGCACTAATAACCACTGAAATTGGAGGGTGGTGGTGGTGGTGGTGGTGGTGGTGGTGGTGGTGGTGATTAAAGGAAAGCAAAAGACCATTCTGACTTTTTGAATTCTTCCTCCACACACAAGAGCGAACAAAACGTTCACAACCACAAGTCACCTTGCGCAAATTAACATAAAAAAAACTAAATAATAATAATCAATAATAAGGGGACTCCAGATATGGGATAAAATAAAAGGAAGACAGAGAATGGGAATTTTTTTCCCAAGATTTAGAACACGTGGATCGTCTCGATTGGTAAATCAATAACTCAAGTTGCGGTTGGTCTGCAGTAAAGGAGACAGCCGCTGGATGGGATGGGCCCGGCTCGCTCACCTTTCCAACTGCCGAGCCCCCACTGACTCCAATAAGCAACCGGCAGCACCTGTCCTAAACAGCAGCCTCGATCCCCGCCATTATCGCCAACGTGAACGCGCCTCGCTTCAGCCACGTTCTTATATAAGAAAGGGCGAGGACCCTGCGCTAAAGCTGTCCGAGGCGCGCCCTGCATTCGGCGCACATCCAGAAATCCCACAACTGAGCGACAGACGCACTTCATTTCTCAAAGGACGCTTGTAACATTTAGTTTCTAGCATGTCAGCGCAAACCGTTTGTGATCATGATGGAATACAATATTTAACGGACTCTTGCGAACGGGCGAATGCGCCGGGCAGGCTTACGGTGCCGAAATAGGGGCGTGTTGATTCGGGGGCCTTTTTTTCCGCCTCCCAACCTTTCTATTAATGGCGGCACGGCGTGCTTGCTCTGGGTGTTCGTGGGTGGAAAGCTCACGAAAATTATGGCACACAACACAGCAGATACAAGCAAATGAGAGTAAATTTCACGCTTTCCTCGCTGTGTTTGTCCTGATCCTTGTGCTGTGTCCATCCCCTCGTCTTTTGTTCTTTTTTTTTTTTCTCCTGTTTCACTGTTTCTTTAGTGAAACCAAAACGACCACTTCATTCCTCGCCACGCGACAAACTCCGTCACCACACGATTATTGTGCAACCGTTGGAGAGAAAAAAAAATGTTCCTAATTACGTGGTAAAAGTTCTTCACGGGGACATCCGGGGGCGTTTTTCGACATTTTTTTTATCTTGTCCTGTAATTTGTGGCTTGTAAGAAACCTTTGTATTCCAAGAGTAAAGGTAATGTTCCTTGAATTTCGGAATGGAAACGTGACGGTGTATAACTGCCATACCCAGTGCATTTATCCGCAGCTCTTCATTGCTCACCATTATCGCCCGTCGTCTTTCGATTTCCTTTCACTATTACTTATTCATACTTCCCTCACTTTTTTTCCGATTCGATTTGCTGCGCAGGATGTTGCCAATAAACGGTTGCCTTTTGGTGGTGTATATGTTAAGAAATGTCAGGCTCTGCTGTTGTTCGTTTACAGCAGATTCTACATAAGTTCGCATTTATTTAAATACATCTCGCTTGGTTTTCAGAATGCGTACGGAATAAATAGAACATGAATGAACCATTAACTTGATCAGAAATTAGTTGTGTTTTTTTTTTTAAAAGGTTGATATTAATAAATAAAGGCAGTGACTGAACGCCTGAATCACGAAGGGGGATTAACCAGGTATTTCTTGTTAAGGAGAGAGCAAGGTTGGAGTATTTGGAGATGGTGAAAGAACAAAGAATGAAACAGGAAAAGGAAATCAACAAAATGAAGGAAGCGATGAGATTGGAGAATGAAGAACATGAGAGACGGTGGGATAGAAAACAAAAAGAAAACG
>CM068957.1:99465328-99503639 GCA_035128595.1 Eptatretus atami | reverse complement strand
CATAACCTGGGTTGCGTGCATGAAGCAAAAACATACCTACTGCTTATAATTCAAAACTCTTCACTACACTGGTAACCATGGGGACAGGAACACTGTACTGTAAATGGTGGAGATTTGTAATAACCTCTCCCACCTGGGGGTGGTGCTACACCATACACATTTACATGGAGAATTTGTCCCCCCTTCCCTCCAAACCACCAGCAAAGATTAAAAAAAACACCCCTATATATTATTACAAATTCGCGCCCGCCGGCGTGCGATCGGCCGCTTTCCACTAATAGCACCGCGTCGCCCACCGGACGGACAATTCAGTCGTGACCTCCTGGAACTATCGCCAGAAACCAGTCACGGGTGGGGTTTAACCTCACCACAGCCCAGTCCGCATTCTACCCGCGCGAAATAGGGTCACTCGCCGAATGTCGATATACCCAAGTACTCGCGCGGTAACCTACCGAGGGACCGTACCTCGCCGCAGGTCGGCTTGGGACACGAACCGCTTAAGCGGTCCGTTCCGTTCTACAGCGATAACCGAGCAGGTATTATCGCCGACCTCGACAGATCCGATTCTCCTTACCGGTGTTTAAAACCCAACTAATTATTCCACGATGCAAGATGGCACTTTCAATAGGGGAAAGAGGACGCAACGAACGGGATACATTTCACAAGCAAGTACATTTATTATTTACACACAACACCAGCAAGAATCATGCACGTATGTACAAGCAAGGCAAATAGAAAGCAATACAACCGAATATGTGCAAGGATCATGTACAGTTACTTATACAGTCGTTACTTAACAGGACACGGCGCCACAGCATGCATACAAAAACAAAAGAAAGACCTCCCATAGGCAGAGAGGTAGACGGGGTCCATGGACTTTATAACGTGGGACCTGAGGACCGAACGGGTCCCGCGAGACCGTGGCAGGTTACCTGCCCCCTCGGTGGTCGGCGAGTCGCGTCGCCCGTCCCACGGCAGCTAGCGTGGCCGTGCCTGATCCAGGGCCTCTCGCGTGGCCGGCGAGCTCTTCCGGCGCTCCTCGCACGGACGCGCAGGTTCGCGCCACCCAGCCGGCAGAGTTGCGCTCCAGTCCGCGTCTCCGGTGCGTCGCCCGGACTTTCTACCGTCCCACGCCTCCAACAACAGGTCGCTCCACAGGACCAAGAGCGCATGAACCACAGGACCAAGAGCCAGGAGAGCGATGAACCACCCGACGGCGAAACCACCAAAGACCACCAAAGACTTGACGACCACCACACCAAAGACAAGGCCTCGCGTCTCGTGCGGCCTTATATAACTCAGGGCTCCCCCTTCGCCCCTCCCTGTTTTTGGCTCCACCCTCCTCCGAGCCTTTTCGAGAAGTTTCTCGAAAAGGGGCGTTTCTCAACTCCGACGCCTCACTCCTCGTATCCACCAATCGCGAGCGAGCCGCTCGCCTTCTCGTCACACCAGCCTCGGAGAAAAAAGGCGGGAGAAACCCGCGCGTCATCGCAGTTCCTTCCTTGGTCCTTTACTTGGCGCTCTCGGACGGCTTTCGACGCGGAAAGGGTTGTAGCGTGGTTTGTGGAGGATGGTGTTCGATAGCTGGCGTAGCGGCGGAGATGGTTAAATGGTGGTGGTGTTGTTGTGGCGATCATAGCGTGGTTGGCGTTGTGGCGTAGTTGGTGGTGGTTGTGTTGTTGGCGTTGTGGTTTGTTGTAATGGTGGGCGAGATATTTCGGTTCAAAATAACGATAGAGAAAGAAAAACCTACCTCAAAGGGTCACAGCCCTGTGACACGAATAATTCCCATTAAACAACGGTGGGGAAATCTAACTGAACACAGACTTATCGATCTAACTGAACTAAGGAACCTTTATGGTGTTCTGCGAATTTCCACAGCCGTAACAATATTAATGGTGATCCTACATAGCAAGTCTGGATGTAATCGGGTCAGAACTGTATGACAAGTCGCTCACCAAACAAACACACATGCAAACACCGGTCCATTCTGTTCTTGCATATGGCAGCTTCACTGCCAGGTAACGATCATTTCTTGGAAGCACAGTTGTGTCATTGATGTTGTGCCACTCTCCCAGTACACTGGTACTCATCTCATCTCATCAACCTTGAAAGGATAACAGGCCGAGTCAACCCCACCTGATGTTAATTCAGCAGCCAACAGGGCTTGAAACTCAGGACCTTAGGATCCTAAGCCAGCTGCCCTAGCCATTAAACCAACACCAGGCTTACCAGTCTGTGAATTACATAGTAAGGATTACTTTGCTTATTTCCTTTCTGAACATTAAACCTCATGGTTTCTTGATTTGGATCGTTAACAACAATACTGACAGTTACTTTGTTGAAAAAATTGTGGTCTTGCCCTTAATATTTTGTCTGGACATGCATTTGGTAAAACTTAATTTAACCTTCCTGTAAAAGAAACACAAACTTTACCATTGCTTTTTATTTTAACATTACGGAGGTTTTGAAAAATCTGACCTCTTTATCCTGGAGTTCGATCCCCAGCAATAGAGTGTTCAATCCCTTCCACCCCCACTTCCCCAGGCAGTATCTTGGGCCAAGTCCTGTTCCTAGTCTTCCTCAACAATCTTTCGGACTCTGGAAAATCCTCCATATCTCTTTGATGATGAGTCCTTTCTCTAACATCCTACAGGCAGGCAGCAGCTTCTTCCCTCTCTTCAGACCTTGATAGAATCATAAACAAGCCAATTCGATTTTGGTTCAGGTCCGGATGCAGATCCGGCCTATCAGTGGGATACAAACTGTAAACTCTTCAGCCCAGTGGAGGTATGTGTTCCACCGAGTGCCGTTCTAGTTACCTCCGCCATTGAAGGTGGAAGGAGGTTATGTTTTCACCCCCGTCTCTTTGTTTGTCTGTTTGTGTGTTTGTTTGTGTGCAGGATATCTCAAAAAGTTGTGGACGAATTTGGATGAAATTTTGTGGGCAGGTTGGGTGTGTGACAAGGACGAATGGATTAGATTTTTGTGAAGATCCGGATCCGATAATTATTACCCTCACCAAAGGAGAGGGTATTGCATTTGGGTCCATTTGTTACTTACGAAATCTAAAGATTTCGTAAGTATATTGATGACTTCCGTCCTCTGTTTTGTGTGTTTGTTTGTGTGTTGTTTTGTGTGTTGTTGTAGGCACGATAACTCGAGAACGGAAGAAGCTACCAATGTCAAATTACACCACGTGATTCAGGAGGGTGATGGCTAGCACTATTAGATTTTGGTCAAAATCGGTCAAAGGTCAAGGTCACAGTGAGGTCAAACATAATTCCGTAAATTCATGTGGAGAAATGGAGTATTTTTGCTTCGCTCGACGTTACGAGTTCGTTTTAACTTCGATTTTAATTTTGTCTTCGTCAAAAAATATTTTTTGCGATCGCTTAGGACGCTTAAAACTCGTTGTCGAAATTCTGGTAAAAATCGGATGTTTTGAAGACGTTTTAAGATTGTATAAAAAATATTTCACTCGCGCGTCACGGGTCGTCACGTGGTGCAGCGCACTCGAGCAGACGCGTCGTTGAGTCAGTATGGTTTTGCGTGTGCGCGCTGACGGTGTTTTCAATAAAGATGGTGTTTAAAAGTCATTTTTTATCCCAATAAAGGTTATCGTCGCATGCCTGACTCGCTAGCCGTCGGATTATGTAAAGATTGTTGGTGGATGGCTGAATATTACGGTTTTGTGACTTTGATAAAATAATATAAAATAATTGCGTGGAGAAATGGAGATTTTTGCTTCGCTCGACGTTACGAGTTCGTTTTAACTTCGATTTTAATTTTGTCTTCGGTTTTTGCGATCGCTTAGGACGCTTAAACTCGTTGTCAAATTCTCGTAAAATCGGATGTTTGGAGACGTTTTAAGATTGTATAAAAAATATTTCACTCGCCGCGTCACGGGTCGTCACGTGGTGCAGTGCACTTGAGCAGAGGCGTCGTTGATCACGTAAAGGTTTTCCGTGTGCGCGCTGACGGTGTTTTCGATAAAGATGGTGTTTAAAAGTCATTTTTTTATCGTCGCATGCCTGACTCGCTAAGCCGTCGGATTATGTAAAGATTGTTGGTGGATGGCGAATATTCGGTTTTGTGACTTTGATAAAATAATATAAAATATTGCATGGAGAAATGGAGATTTTTGCTTCGGTCGACGTTACGATTTTTGATGGTTTGGTACAGAAATCATCATAAAACTTCTGTTTGCGTCGCTACTCTCCAGAGACAGCTTTTATTAGACAGGTCAGAGGTCAAGTTGATGATTTCGTAAATACCAGTCTATGACTGCTTGTTTGTTTGTTTGTAGGCATGATAACTCGAGAACGGAAGAAGCTACCATGTCAAATTACACCACCTGATTCAGGAGGGTGATGGCTAGCGCTGATTAGATTTTGGTAAAAATCGTCAAAGGTCAAGGTCACAGTGAGGTCAAACATTCGATTTTTGATGGTTTGGTACAGAATCATCGTAGAAACTTCTGGTTTGCGTCGCTACCTTCTCTAGAGACAGCTTTTATTAGACAAGGTCAGAGGTCAAGTTGACAATTTCCGTAAAAGTACCAGTCTATGACTGCTTGTTTGTCTGTTTGTCCGCACAGAACTGTTGTGTTTTTCTCTGCAACCGCTTGTCGGATTGAGACAATTTTCACCATTGGTGCGACTACTCATGTATAATGTTTTAATGATAATTATGACCATCGGTCACGTGGTGTGGCAGCCATATTGGAAAAACGGGAAAAACTTGGACCTCTGTATCTCTGAAATCGCACAAAGGAAAAAATTGAAACTTGGCACATGGTAAGCACTCCTCATGTGGAATGAGTTTGATTTTTTTTTGTGACATCATAGGTACCCTTGTTATGACGTCATAATTGCCTATGTAGAACGCTACATCCGATCAGTATGAAAATTTTTGAGGGTCACTAGGGATAAAATGGTCTACAGAAAAAAAAATTCATTACGTCATCAGTCACGTGATTCGGCAGCCATATTGTTTAAAAAAACAACAAAAAAACCTTCTCTGAAGTGGCTGAACAAATCGAGGCAAAACTTTGCACGTATGACCACCTGTCCATGAGGAACAAAAGGTTCACACATATGATATAGGTCAGATGGTTGGCAGCTATATTGGATTTACCCTCAAACCACTCAAAAGATGTCCTGGTGAGAGTCTGCCATCTCTAATTGCTCTTTTTCTTGTTTTTTTCAGTGATTCTTCACCATTGAGAGATTGGGCTAAACAATATATAGCACGATGTCTCAAAAAGTTGTGGACAGATTTGGACGGAACTTTGTGGACAGGTTGGGTGTGTGATGACAAATTGATTTGACTTTGGTGAAGATCTGGATTCAATAATTTTTTTTAATTTTCTAAAGTGATTCTTCACCATTGAGAGATGGGGCCAAAGATTATAATAATATATATATATATATATATATATATATATATATATATATATATATATCAACATGATATTTCAAAAATGTATTTGCCCCAATATGTTGTAGTGGATCAGACATTGCGTGGCGGAGGTATGTGCTCTACTGAGTTGTTCTTCTAATTAACCTCCGCCATCGAAGATGGACGGAGGTTACTGTTTTCACCCCTGTCTGTTTGTACTTACGAAATCTAAAGATTTCGTAAGTATATGCATGACTTCCGTCCTCTGTTGTGTGTTTGTTTTACTTACGAAATCTAAAATTTCTAAGTATATTGATGACTACCGTTTCTGTTTGTTTGTTTGTTTGTGTTTGTATGTTTGTTTGTTTGTATGTTTGTTTGTAGCACGATAACTCGAGAACGGAAGAAGCTACCAATGTCAAATTACACCACGGTGATTCAGGAGGGTGATGGCTAGTGCTGATTAGATTTTGTCAAAATCGGTCAAAGGTCAAGGTCACAGTGAGCGTCAAAACATATATCCGTAAATTAACGTGGAGAAATGGAGTATTTGTGCTTCGCTCGACGTTACGAGTTCGTTTTAACTTCGATTAATTTTGTCTTCAGTTTTTGCGATCGCTTAGGACGCTTAAAACTCGGTTGTCGAAATTCTGGTAAAAATCGGATTTTTGGAGACGTTTTAAGATTGTATAAAAAATATTTCACTCGAAGCTCAAGGGTCGTCCCATGATGCAGTGCGCTCGAGCAGACGTCACGGGTCGTCCCATGATGCAGTGCGCTCGAGCAGACGCGACGTTGATTGACGTTAAGGTTTTGCATGGAGAAATGGAGATTTTTTGCTTCGCTCGACGTTACGAGTTCGTTTTGACTTCGATTTTAATTTTGTCTTCCGTTTTTGCGATCGCTTAGGACGCTTAAAACTCGGTTGTCGAAATTCTGGTAAAAATCGGATGTTTTTGGAGACGTTTTAAGATTGTATAAAAAAAATATTCACTCGCAAGCGTCAAGGGTCGTCCCATGATGCATTGGCGCTCGAGCAGACGTCACGGTCGTCCATGATGCAGTGCCTCGAGCAGACATGTCGTTGAGTGACGTTAGGTTTTGCATGGAGAAATGGAGATTTTTTGCTTCGCTCGACGTTACGAGTTCGTTTTAACTTCGATTTTAATTTTGTCTTCGGTTTTTTGCGATCGCTTAGGACGCTTAAAACTCGGTTGTCGAAATTCTGGAACAGCGATGAATAACTGATATATATAATAAATAATAAGTCTTTTATCAGATTCTTCTGAAAAGTAATACACCTATTATCTGGCATATCCTGCTGGTACTGAATCACTTAAAAAAAAAAATGGAATTTTTATAAAAATCTAGTTTTTGTCTGGGACTCATTATCTGCAAACCACAGTGTAAAATCGTAGACCACAATGAATTCAGAATTCAAGCTCCCCTTGGGCTTCTGACTGATTCATGCTTTTATTAGACAAGGTCAGAGGTCAATTTGATGATTTCTAAGTACCAGTCTCTGACTGCTTGTTTGTTTGTTTGTTTGTTTTTGTATGTTTGTTTGTTTGTTTGTAGGCACGATAACTCGCAAACGGAAGAAGCTACCAATGTCAAATTACATCACGTGATTCAGGAGGGTGATGCTAGTCTGATTAGATTTGGGTCAAAAATCGTCAACGGTCAAGGTCACGGTGAGGTCAAACATTCGATTTTTGATGGTTGGTACAGAATCATCGTAGAAACTTCTGGTTTGCGTCGCTACCTTCTCTAGAGACAGCTTTTATTAGACAAGGTCAGAGGTCAAGTTTACGATTTCGTTAAGTACCAGTCTATGACTGCTTGTTACTTACGAAATCTAAAGATTTCGTAAGTATAGTGATGCCTTCCGTTTCTGTTTGTTTGTTTGTTTGTTTGTATGTTTGTTTGTTTGTTGTTTGTAGGCACGATAACTCGAGAACGGAAGAAGCTACCAATGTCAAATTACATCACGTATTCAAGGAGTGTGATGGCTAGCGCTGATTAGATTTTGGTCAAAATCGGTCAAAGGTCAAGGTCACAGTGAGGTCAAACATAATTCCGTAAATAACATGGAGAAATGTGAGTATTTTTGCTTCGCTCGACGTTACGAGTTCGTTTTAACTTCAATTTTAATTTTGTCTTCGGTTTTGCGATGCTTCGGATGCTTAAAACTCGGTTGTCGAAATTCTGGTAAAATCGGATGTTTGGAGACGTTTTAAGATTGAATAAAAAATATTTCACTCAGCGTCAAGGGTCGTCCATGATGCAGTGCGCTCGAGCAGACGTCACGGTCGTCCATGATGCAGTGCCGCTCGAGCAGACGCGTCGTGAGTCACGTTAAGTTTTCCGTTGTGCGCGTGACGGTTTTCAATAAAGATGGTGTTTAAAAGTCATTTTTTATCCCGGTAAAGGTTATCGTCACATGCCTGACTCGCTGAGCCGTCGGTTATGTAAAGATTGTGTGTGATGCGAATATTACGGTTTTGTGACTTTGATAAAATAATATTAAATAATGCGTGAGAAATGCCGATTTTTGCTTTGCTCGACGTTTGCGAGTTCATTTTAACTCTATTTTAATTTTGTCTTCGGTTTTGCGATCGCTTAGGACGCTTAAAACTCGGTTGTCGAAATTCTGGTAAAAATCGGATGTTTTATTGATTTATTCGCGTGTCGTATCTGAGGTATTATGCACTGAAGATTATGCTAATGAGGGAATTGTAAGACACAGCATTACGCGCTCGTTTGCGTCGCTACCTTCTCTCGAGACAGCTTTTATTAGACAAGTCAGAGTCAAAGTTGACGATTTCGTAAGTACCAGTCTATGACTGCTTGTTTGTTTGTTTGTGTGTGTGCTTGTGTGTTTGTTTTAGGCACGATAACTCGAGAACGGAAGAAGCTACCAATGTCAAAACACCTCGTGATTCAAGGAGGTGATGGCTAGCGCTGATTAGATTTTGGTCAAAATCGGTCAAAGGTCAAGGTCACAGTGAGGTCAAACATAATTCCGTAATTCATGTGGAAAAATGGAGTATTTTTGCTTCGCTCGACGTTACGAGTTCGTTTTAACTTCGATTTTAATTTGTCTTCGGTTTTTGCGATCGCTTAGGACGCTTAAAACTCGGTTGTCGAAATTCTGGTAAAAATCGGATGTTTTGGAGACGTTTTAAGATTGTCTAAAAAATATTTCACTCGCCGCGTCACGGGTCGTCAGGTTGCACGCGCTCGACAAGGCGGCGTTGAGTCACGTAATGGTTTTCGTGTGCGCGCTGACGGTGTTTTCGAAAGATGGTGTTTAAAAAGTATTTTTTATCCAATAAAGTTATCGTCGCATGCCTGACTCGCTAAGCCGTCGGATTATGTAAATTGTTGTGGATGGCCGAATATTACGTTTTTGTGACTTTGAATAAAATAATATTAAATAATTGCGTAGAAAATGGAGCTTTTGCTTCGGTCGACGTTACGATTTTTGATGGTTTGGACAGAATCATCGTAGAACTTCTGTTTCCGTCGCTACCTTCTTCTAGAGACAGCTTTTATTAGACAAGGTCAGAGGTCAAGTTGACTATTTGTAGTACCCAGTCTATGACTGCTTGTTACTTACGAAATCTAAAGATCTGTAAGATATTTATCACTTCCGTTTCTGTTTGTTATCTTGCCAAAACGAAGTTTTTGCAAGATATGTTAGTCGGTCTGTATGTTTTTTTTTTTTTTTTTTTTGTCTGTAATCACGAAAAAAAAATTCTGCAGAGCACATTTTCATTGAAATTTTGTAACTTCGCATATCAGAGGCCTATGGAGGTCCCTTTCAGCGCATAAATTTTGAAGTCAAGGTCAAAGGTCAAGGTCACTTTGTCGCAAATCAGGGTAATCGACAAAACCTTTTTTTGAGTAATTTTGATCGGATCGTCTTCAAACTTCATGGAATATAGTTCATGGTCTGGCGCTCAGCTGATTAATTTTTGGTGGCGATTGGCCTTGACCTTCATGGTTTTTTTTTTTTTGTTTTGTTTGTTTTTTTTGTCTTAATCACGTATAAATCACTCTGCAGAGCACAGTTTTCATTGGAAATTTTTTAACTTCGCATATCGGAGGCCTATAGAGGTCCCTTTCAGCGCATAAAATTTTGAAGGTCAAGGTCACTTTGTCGCAAATCAGGGAGTCGACGAAACCCTTATTTTTTGAGTAATTTTGATCGGATCGCCTTCAAACTTCATGGGAATATAGTTCATGTCTGGCACTCAGCTGATTACTTTTGGTGGCGATTGGCCTTGACCTTCATGGTTAGCACCTAAGGTCAAACATTTTGACCCAAGTCAAATTTCAAGTTTTAGGAACCATATCGTGTAGTACCTCAAATTGAACACCTCGATGAGTGCTTTCTAGATATATCAAGCTTGAGACATTATGACTCATTGGTGACGTTATGAGGCAACGCATATTTTTTCATGTTACTCTTGAGAACGATTCTCATCGGAATCTCTTGTAGGCAGATATTCCTCAAGGAGTCGCTCCTGTGGATAGCAGCTCTGTTCACTCAGTGTGACCTTAAAGAAGTCACACGTGGTCACCTTTTGCAAGATACGGTCACCCTAAGGGTGACATTGTTTATTTGTGTGTTTCTTACTTACGAAATCTAAAGATTTCGTAAGTATATTGATGACTACCGTTTCTGTTTGTATTGTTTTTTGTATGTTTGTTTGTTTGTATGTTTGTTTGTTTGTATGTTTGTTTGTAGGCACGATAACTCGAGAACGGAAAAGCTACCAATGTCAATTACACACGTGATTCAGGAGGGTGATGGCTAGTGCTGATTAGATTTGGTCAAAATCGGTCAAAGGTCAAGGTCACAGTGAGTCAACATAATTCCGTAAATTAACGTGGAGAAATGGAGTATTTTGCTTCGCTCGACTTACGAGTTCGTTTTAACTTCAATTTAATTTTGTCTTCAGTTTTTGCGATCGCTTAGGACGCTTAAAACTCGGTTGTCGAAATTCTGGTAAAAATCGGATGTTTTGAGACGTTTTAAGATTGTATAAAAAATATTTCACTCGAAGCGTCAAGGTCGTCCCATATGCATTGCGCATCGACAGATCACGGTCGTCCCTGATCAGTCGCTCGAGCAGACGTCACGGGTCGTCCCATGATGCATTGCGCTCGAGCAGACATCAGGGTCGTCCCATGATGCATTGCGCTCGAGCAACGTCACGGTCGTCATGATGCATGCGCTCGAGCAGACGCGTCGTTGATTGACGTTAAGGTTTTGCATGGAGAAATGGAGACTTTTTGCTTCGCTCGACGTTATGAGTTCGTTTTAACTTCGATTTTAATTTTTGTCTTCGGTTTTTGCGATCGCTTAGACGCTTAAACTCGGTTGTCGAAAATCTGAACAGCGATGAATAACTGATATATATAATAAATAATAAGTCTTTTATCAGATTCTTCTGAAGAGTAATACACCTATTATCTGCATATTCTGCTGTACTGAATCACTTAAAAAAAAAAATGGAAATTTTTATAAGAAATCTAGTTTTGTCTGGACTCATTATCTGCAACCACAGTTAAAATCGTAGACTACAATGAATTCAGAATTCAAGCTCCCCTTGGCTTCTGACTGATTCATGCTTTTATTAGACAAGGTCAGAGGTCAAGTTGACGATTTCGTAAGTACCAGTCATGACTGCTTGTTTGTTTGTTTGTAGGCACGATAACTCGAGAACGGAAGAAGCTTACCAATGTTCAAATTACACCACTGATTCAGGAGGGTGATGGCTAGCGCTGATTAGATTTTGGTCAAAATCGGTCAAAGGTCAAGGTCACAGTGAGGTCAAATATTCGATTTTGAGTTTGGCACAGATAACTCGGAAACGGAGAGAAGCTACCAATGTCAAATTACACCACGTGATTCAGGAGGGTGATGACTAGCGCTGATTAGATTTTTGTCAAAATCGGTCAAAGGTCAAGGTCACAGTGAGGTCAAACATCCAAAAATGATAACTCGAGAACGGAAGAGCTACCAATGTCAAATTACACCACGTGATTCAGGAGCGTATGACTAGCGCTGATAAGATTTTGGTCAAAATCGGTCAAAGTCAAGTCACAGTGAGGTCAAACATCCAAACATTCATTTTTGATGGTTGGTACAGAATCATCGTAGAAACTTCTGGTTGCGTCACTACCTTCTCTAGAGACAGCTTTTATTAGACAAGGTCAGAGGTCAAGTTGACGATTTCGTAAGTACCAGTCTATGACTGCTTGTTTGTTTGTTTGTGAACAGTATTACGGAAAAACTCCTTGACGGATTTTGTGAAACTTGGTGGGGGGATTAGGTATGGTCCAAGGATCATGCCATTCGATTTTGACTTGTCAAAGTCCGATATGGCCGCTATGGCGGCCATTTTGAAAAAATATTTGAATTTTTGTTTTGTATATCTACATGTTTTAAGTGATTTCCAACCCCCCCCCCCCCCCCCCCCCCCCCAAAAAAAATTGTTAGAGAAAAAAAACAAAATTTTGCAACTTTTTTTTCAAAAAAATTTTGATTTATTTTTTTTGGCTTTCTACATGCGCGTCGATCTAGTTTAGTTTATTCAATCGTGTTCAGTAGAGTGTGATCCGTTTTGGCCATTTTCAAAAATATTTGATTTTTTTTTTGCATTTCTACATGTTTTAAGTGATTTCCAACCAAAAAAATAAAAAATTGTTTGAGAAAAAAAGAATAAAAAACTTAGAAAATTTGCAACTTTTTTTTCAACAAATTTCGATTTTTTTGTATTTCTCCATGTTATAATGATTTCCAACAAAAAAACATGCCAAAATTATAATTGCGGCTGATTTTGGAACTTCAGTGGATATACCCACGTAAAATCAATTTTGTTCTCAAGGAATCTAGTTATGACGAATTAATTGAGTATGTAAAAGGGAAAGTTGCAAACTATAACTCTGTGACACTGTTGACGTCAAATTAAGAATGAATAGGATATCAGGTTCACTTGAGTGACCGAGCAGTATGGCGGCGGAGGTTTTCACTCTACCGAGTGCTCCCTCTAGTTTCATTCTGTTATATCCTGGTCTGTTCTGTGTTGTAGCTCCTCCACGAGTCTCGACTGTGTACAAAAGAAAAAAAAACCTGCTGTATTTTGAAGGTATCCTCAAACTGGGTGACCAAAATTGCTTGCATTTCACTTCTGAACATTAAAAATCTCCTGCTATTTTTCACAATTATTGACAGCCTGCTGTCAATAATTATTGAATGCACAGCACAACAAATGTAACACTAATGTTAAGTCCACATCCTATTGGGCACCAACTCTTCTCCCCAACCACGTTGGCTGTGACAGTGTTGATGAACTCAATGAAAATAAACAAAACCTGATCTCTTGTAAGAGTTGTAACCTCATCCTCCTTCCATCTTCGCTCCTTCTAATCCTCCATCCACCCCAACCCGTTTTCCCTCACATGCACCTTGCTGCACTTTCCACCCCAACTTTGGTCCTCAACATAAGAAGCCAATAGCTGTTGTCGCACTTGATAATTATCGTGTGGAACAAAAACATTTCTCTCTGATATACCAGATTGTCTAATCTTTTAGACAGGTACACTCTAAACTGCTTTGACATATCTGCCTCATCCAGGAGGTGGCACTGTTGTTTGTGTGTTACCTTTTCTGACAGCATATCCTCCCCTCCCACCACCACCCCACCCTGTTCCCACTCTCGCAAACACACACTACCTGTGTCCCTCTTCAAAACAACCTTCTCCCGGTCGGTCTCCTTTATTCTCCCCAATATGAAAACGATGCTTTGAATAACTCCTCCTGCAGCTGTGGGCTACCTCCTGTCCCTCACCCCAGGCCTCTTACGAAGCTATGATTTCAACTACCACACTATTGACTGGCTGAGAGTTGGATCACTGATCTTCAGTCATGACATCTCAGATAAAGCCTTAAGTGCAACACCAGGTCTTGTGCTCAACTTCCCAACCAGGATTCCTTCAAGTGAACCTTCCTCTGCCCTAGACTTTGTAATATCCAACTTTCCTTCTTATCCCACCCATTCCTATTGGATCTTCAGACAACATACTGAACGAAAAATATTTCCTTTTTTTTTTTTCTAGCCAGAGCTTCCATTATGGCTTTGGCTGGCTGTAAATGCATGCACACTATAGTTCCTGAAACCATCTTCTATAAGCGATCCTAGCCTGATCTATATTGTATTTGTTCCATCAAGGACTGGTCTAACCTTCTCTCTGCTCCTAATATGGACATAGCCTGGTCTGTCTTTAAAAATAAATTTTCTGTCTCTCTGTCTCTCTATCTCTCTATCTCTCCTGTCATATTTCAAAGCTGTGGTGCACTCAGATCTTGCACTAACAGCATTTGACACCAGGCAGCTTACTTTCTCAGCTTGGAAGGCTAACCCTAGAGGCTAACCTCGAGTCTCATCAAATAGCATGCAGCCGATGTCGCCATTCTCAAGAAAACTCAAGAACTGATGCATGTACCTGAGAATTATATTCTCAATGACTATCTTCCAAGACATGATCATAACTTATGAAGTCTTTCTTCTTGCTGCTTCATGTTCTCTCACGAAGAACGGCTTCACCACAGATTTCGCTTATGACAAAGCCAAGTACCAAGACAAGGTTTTTGTCTTATTTTTGCCTCAAAGGCTCAGGCACCCAACTCTCCTATCTTAGTCCTTACTGACATTCTCTCCTCCTTCCATACCTTGAAGCATTGGCAAAGTGGAGAAAATTCTAGTCTGTCTGAACACCATCTAATATCTCTTCAAAATGCTTTTATAACCCTTTGTACTCCCTGTGTTCATGTATGATAGTGAGACATAGAACAGAACCACCACAATGGCTTTGGCACGTGGGCTTTTGGGCTCTTTGACACATCTTAGGTTGGCGTGTATAATTTGTGGATACATGTTTTAGGTTGGACCATATTCTGACATTATTTAGTTTGATAATGCCATGGGGAAGTCCTGCAGTGATGGTGTTCTCTCTTTCCCACCTCCTTGTAAATTCTAAACCCTCTAGTGACCAGTTCATTATCAGCAGACCCCCGCTACTCGTACTTCATTTCCATTCTTCCAGGGTGGCGTGGAGATGAACTGCTCAGGCTTTGCGGAGTAACACCAAGTGTCCAGGGTAATTACCCCGCAAACGCGATGCGAAAAGCGGCGTTAAGCAATTGGTTGATATCTGTCTGTCTTGTCAGTTTATGATCGAGGAACAACTTATTTAAATTGAATGTTATATTTTGAATACGAATCGGAACATGAATATGAAGACAAGTCTTTCGTTTTACCACACCTATGCGCGGAGGGGAGGAAGATGATTTTTTTTTTACTTTGTCAGCCTGCCTGGCAGTCAAACAAAATTGAAAGTCATTCCAAACAAGGAACTTACTGTTTTTAAGGATGTCATAATGGACACGTACGACAGGCATGAATAATTAATGTAATGTGTTAGGTGGGGTGATGTAATAGACACTGAGGAAATGGCGCTTTTATTTATTAGTCTTTAAACCTTTATTAAAATTTAATTACTGTACACGTGAAGACTGTAGACAACAAATCACCTTCATAATATTTCTAAGAACCATGCACAGTATATCGATTATATAGTATTAGAGGGCGCAGCATGTGTATCAGGGTAAAGAAGAGACCGCCAAAATGGCTATGTACCATGCTGATTGACGCTGCATTTGATGGTGAGCAATAAAGCCGCCATCTTCTAAATTGCAACTCAGAGTCGTCTTATTACAGCGTAAAAGACTAATTCAGGAGCGCGGAACTTCCGGCTTTTTAAAACGATCTTCAAAATCATTATTTTATGAATATTGAAGTACAGGAAAGAGGGACTTGCAGTTTGTAGGTTTCCCCTTCGCAGATTTGCTCTATCACGATTAATTTATTGAGGCAAGGTTCGCAGATCAAAAAAAAAATAGTCAATGCGCTCGAATAATTGCGGGTTGGCGAACTATTTTCGACATTTATTCACCTAATTAACATGGGCCATCAATACAAAATAACCCCCTGAAATCATCCCAACATAATCATCACCATAATCTCCATCTCGTCTTTAACATTGCCATTGCATTATTGTATCAAGTTTATCATCATTATTATTAAAGGTAAGTTCTATGATCTTGATTACTCAAGAAAATAAACTTTATTTTATGTTATTCACCCAGGAAAATAAGCCTGGTGTTGGCTTAACGGTTAATGTGGCTGGCTTAAGATCTTCGGGTCTTGTGTTCAGCCCGTCGTGCCGTGAAATAACAGCAGGTGGCTTGCCTTAACCTGTCATCCTTCCAAGGTCGGCAAAATGAGTACCGCCTTACTGGAAGCGGGGCACTGCATGAGCAACACAGCCGTATTCTTGGCAATGATGCAACCTGTAGCCACAGGCTGCATGTGAAATAATAATAATAACTAAAGAAAATAAACTTTATTTTATGTTTTTAATAAATCTTTTCGTTATGAAAATGAATGTCACAAAAACAATGCACAAACATGTTAATTAAGGGTACAGCTTGGACAAATTTTGAAGTTGAAGTCGTTATGCTGCTATCTTGACATCTTGGATGATGCTATCTTGTCTGTACCTGTTTGTGGTGAGGATGTTGAGGTCACGGAGCGATTCACTTACGTTGGCAGTGATATTCATGTCTCTGCTGGCTGTGAGCCAGAGGTCAATGGACGTCTGGGTCGGACCTGGGGAGTCATGGATTCACTGGATCGTGAGGTGTGGTGCTGTCGGTACCTGTGCAGGAGGACGATAGTCCGAGTCTTCAGGTCCTTGGTGCTTCCAGTCTTGCTCTACGGATGTGAGACTTGGACTTTGACCAGAGATCTGAGACGGAGACTTAATTCCTTTGGTATCAGGTCTCTTCGAAGAATCCTTGGCTATCACTGGTCAGACTTTGTGTCCAACGAGCGGTTGCTGAGAGAGACTCAAATGAGATTTGTTACCTGCATTGTCCGTGAGCGTCAGCTGCGCTGTGGACATGTGGCTCGTTTTCCTGACGCTGATCCTGCTCACCAGATTCTCTCAGCGAGGGAGTCTCCTGAGTGGAGGAGGCCAATGGGCTGACCACGTGCCTCGTGGTTGCAGCAGGTTGATCAGCATCTCAAGGAGATGGGGATGGGCCAGGCATCTGCCTGGGGGATGGCCAGACGGAGGCCCCTGGAGTACCGGGCGGAAAGTGGACGCAGCGACGCGCTGCTCCGGCGCATGCTCCTCATATCTGACCTGACTTGACCTGACCTGAAGTTGTTAACCCTATTTTCCCCATTACCTCCGAAGTTTACGGATTTATGGTTCACGGGGATTTTCAAGAATCTAGCCCCCCCAAATGGCAAGGCCCTCCTCTATAAACTTGAACACTACATGGGGTATTGTGTTCTATAAACTCTCTCGTTAAAAGCATGCCACTGGTGTGGACAGAACATTTAAGTCAACAGATTCCAGTGACAGTTTTGCAAGCAGAGCAACAGAACATGTTCCATTAGGACAGCAGAGTTAGAGTCGATTCTCACAGGTATGCACTGGATGCTGAGTTGGGACGGTCACGTTGGTTGAGTTCTGATAATTGCTGGAGTGAACCAGCCCAAGACTTGGTGGTACCGCCAACTGTATTGCTTTTCATATCCCATCGTCTGCCTCCTGGCCATGAGGTATGACACCAACCATCACTGTTTCCCTCCTGTATTTCCTCATTTACTTTATCTACCCTCAGAAAATTCCTTTCTTTCTTTGTTGTACCAGTTTTCCAAAATAAGCCCTTCGTTTGTATCGGCTCTCAGCCATAGTGGGGACCTTTTTCTATGTTCTCCATCATTAAGTGCGTGTTCTCTGTCGTCTCTTGTGAAGGCTCTGTCAGGATTTGTACCTCGTTTCCTTTCGTTTGTCGTTTTCTTCTTCTTCTTCTCTTGTTTTTTTTTCTTCTTCAGCCATAATTATTCCCACGTTATTGTTGGGTTGGCTAGAGGAATCTTGGCCAAAGTTTTTCATGAATCAGCTGGCCAGCCCTGACTTTCAACTAAGGTTAGGCCAGGAATTTGGAATTTGGCCATGGTGCCCGCAATAGCTTGCCTACTCTTCACGAACGACACCACGAGATCTTTAACGTCCACCAATTAATGTTAGTAGATGGGACACCATTTTAACATCCATCTGAGGGATGGCACACACACTGATGAATCGCCCTGTCTGTGAAACACCAGGATGACAGTTTATCACTGGGCCAAGATTCCAACCCAGGCTAGACAACTTGGAGGCGAGTGTACATGTCCTTTTGTTAGTAATTTATTCAAAATAATTGCATTTTTTGTTACTAGACCCCCATGGTTTTTTGAAGAAGAAAAAATGGGCGGGGGGGGGTGGATATTGTAATCGGCTCTGTCTGTCCATCCATCATGCTATTTCCTCCTTAACAGTTGTACAGAAGTTCACCAAACTTGATAGTTATGATCACCACATGGCAAGAAGGTGCGAAAGCACTTCACCATGGCAGACAGGTCTGTGGTCTCGCTGTCTTTTACTGCTTCCTTTCTGGTCTTGCTCCCTCTACTCTTTGTGTGCTTTGTCCCCCAGGTTTCTGCAGGGCTCACACGGTCCACTATCACCTTCTGGTGAGACTACCTAAATCCAGGATCATTGCTCACTTTCACTCATTTGTTCCTCTTTTTGTTTTTTCCTGCCTGTTGAACCAATTTCCACATTCTCTTCAACATCATTCATCCCCAGCAGGTCTTAAAGACAGACTAGCCAAACCCGCACTCCGCACGAAGTTTCTAAAGTGAGGGTTCGTTAGGACGTCAATATATCTGGTGTTTTTTTTTCCACAAGTGAAAATTTTTCTAAATAGGAATTTAAAAAAATTTATAATGCTGGTTCTTTCCTTGTTTTTACAAAAAATTTTTTTTTTTTTGTGTTCAAATGCAACCTTTCTGAGGTAGTAGGCATGTGCAGAAGAGGGTTTACATTGCAGACGTGTTTTCTAGGAGTGGCATTACGCCTCTCAGCTGTGACGGTCTGTCGACGACAGACATAATGACGTCAGCGATGACCGATGATGTCATGACGTCATTATTCCTCTCAGCGGTGACGTCACACGTCGCCATGCAAACAAATGTAAAATTAGAAAATCGCCAAAAATTCCCAAATCTGTCCATCTGGCGTGACCTCGCATAGCCCATGCTGTATATTAGACCCAGAGCACCCGCATGCCGAAAGTGGCGACAATCCGTCCGATTTTCGGAGGAGTACGTCCCAAAATATGGCTTAGCGTATTAATATAATAATGTTTGTTTGTCACCCATTGTTGCTGCCTCCCACTGTCTTGCCCTTTGGCTCGGCTCTGGTGTTTCCCCCCTCTCTCTGCTGTGTCCTGTACTAGAACAATGAATGAATAAGAACACAACAGGACTCCTGTTGTGTTCTTATGCGTTCATTGTTCTATTACTAGCTCTTCTATGAGCCTTGACTATGCATCCAATTTTTTTTTTTCAACCAGCTCTAGAACTAGAACCAGCTCTAGAACTGTACACTAGAAGGAGGTATCTGACTTGTCAATGGGACTGTTGTAGCTGAGACCGTTGGAGTTTGGGCACAAACAAAGAGATTCGTGCGTGGTTTTGATTTGGCCACTCACCGTTGGCCTCTCTTGGGACCAGACCCTACCTGTACGGGTTGGTATTGAACAGTCACCACACGTGCCCTTGCGTACATGCGATGAATAATATCATTAAATGGGTCAGCTTCGAAACTTTTGAATGCCCCTCGTATTTTACATCCCAGATACTTGACACGCTAACATGCCTGTTGACGGAAATAATGTAAATGCTAATCTTAAAACAAAATTAGCGATCTGTATGAGCAGTAAAATAAGTCAGACATTAAATCTTTCCTCTTTTCCAATGGCTTGATTTCCAATGAGCAATTTGGCTTCAGACCAGGTCACTCTACCCTGGATATGCTGCTTCTGCTCTCTCAACAATGGATGGAAGTACTCCATGCCAGACATGAATCAGAGCCATATCCCTGGACATATCACGTGCTTTTGACACAGTCTGGCACCCTGCCCGGCTCACCAAACACTCTTCCTCTGGTATCCAAGGCCATCTCCACTCATGGATCACAGACTTCCTCTCCTGTCGCAGCCAACGTGTGGCCCTAAATGGAGTTCTCTCATCCCCTCTCCTGTCCAGGCTGGAGTTCCTCAAGGCAGCGTTCTGGGCTCCTCTTCTTTTTCTGGTTTCATCAATGATCTCTCCGACTCTCTGGAAAATCCTCTTTATCTCTTGCTGATGACTCCACCCTCTGCCTTACCATCTGTCATCCCTCAGACCAGCAAGCAGCAGCTTCTTCGCTCTGCAGATCTGGATAAAACCACAAACATTCCAACATGTGGAACATTTCTTTCAATCCTGACAAATCTCACACTCACTATGTTTCCGAAAGGACCGTTTGGAACCCCCCCCCCCCCCACTTCCCCCATCTAGTTTCTCAACAATCCTCTGGAAAAGTACTTTCATCAAGCTTCTGGGTCTCACTAGGTGCCATGATCTTTCCTGGGAAAGCCACATTCCAACCTGGCCTCCAAAGCCAGTCGCCGACTGGGAATCCTCCGTAGTGCAAAGTCCTTCCTCAGCCCAACTGAGCTCTGGACGTACAAAGCTTTCTCTGCAGCCTGATGGAGTACTGCTACTTCTGCCCCTCTCGGAGCGGTGCTCCCTCTGGCTGTGTCCTGCCTCTCACCTTTCTCGGCTTCACGCTGTGGAAACCAAGCATTTAGGATCATTGGTATCTCCCGTGGTGAGGCTGAGTCTTTGGCCTCTCACTGTCTCACCGCAGGCAGGTCGGTGGTCTTTCTGTCTTCTACTGTCTCTCTCCTGTCTCACCCCCCCCCCCCCCTGCTCTGTCTGTGAAATGCCCCCCCCCCATATCTCCGCAGGGCGCTCAAGGACCGCCAGCAACCCCCTTTTGTAAAACTACCAAAATCACGAATCACTGCTCACCTTCACTTTTCATTCCTCTTTTTTTCCCGCCTTTGAATAAATTCCCACACTCTCTTCGATTCCATTCTTCCCTCCAAGCCTTCAAAACAGCTGTTCACCACCACCTCTTATCTTCCCCATCCAAAACCATGATCTTTTTCTCCCCCCCCCCCCCCCGTTAATCCACCCAAACCCACCTCTTAAAATTATTCCCTGCTTTCCTTCCTGAAAGTCCCTGTAGTGTCCATCTTGCATACCCCGTGTTCCCCGCCCCGATCCCTTCCACAGATCTCCAAATGTCTCTGTTCCCCACTGTTTTGTCCTTCCCTCTCCCACTCCTCTTGTCTCATGCCCCCCCTTGCTGTAGCGTTGTGTGTTCGCTCTCATATGAGCCTAGACAATGTATACAACAACAACAAAAAAACTAGGAAATAAAATACCGTAAATGGTGATAGATTCATCGTGGAGGGAAGGAGGAGGAGGAGATTGGGACCATACTTTGTGCAGAGCATTGGTGCTGCCTAAGCAGTCTCCTTGGCTGTTGGTCACAATCCTGGATGGGTCGCCACTCCGACGCAGTATACCAGCAAGCTGGCACTCATTTTACCGACCTCGGAAGGATGACAGGTCGAGTTAACCCCACCTGGTATTAATTCAACAGCTGAGTGGGATTTGAACTCAGGACCCTGGGATCCAAAGCCCGCCACCCTAACCATTAAGCCAACACCAGCCATGTGGAGGGAAGATAAGCTGACATTTCGGTCCTTACCGTCCGTCATACCAAAAAAAAGAAACCTTTGGAAGATCTTTTTGGATCAATCACTATTTAAGGTATTTCTAGTTTCCTATTTGTTTTGATGCCTACTGACAGTCTTTAAAGCCATTACACCCATACCATTTGTGAAACCTATTCTCATGAAGTATTTTCGTGTCCGAGTACCTGTTAATACGGGATTCCTCAGAGCCGGGACCTTTCGTCCCAAGGGATGGTCCAAACGGTCTTTTATGGCACTGCGTTCAGTATGACTCGACGTTACAGTTCCCCATAGTCACCCAAGTAAGCCAAAATTGACGGCAAACGCACACCGAAAGCACATGGCTGAAACATGTTTTCTTACCCTTTAAAGGGTTTGTTTGAAAAGCAAAGTACAGGGAAGAAGGTCGATAAGACGCTATCAAACGGAACAAATGAAGCGAGTCAAAATACACAGAGGAGAACGAGAATATGAAAACTTGTACACTGGAAGGAGAAATAAAATGCAAAACCTAACCCACTGGGTGCCAGAGATCATACTCGCACAAAACAACAATGCAGACAGGACTTTCCTTTATCTACGATGTGCACGGTGATCACAGGACTCAATGCAGCCTGCTTTAGAAACCAGGTGCAAGACAAGAGTCGGTAACTATGGTGTTCAAAGATGAGTAAACCCATCCATGACCAGGGCCAGCGATGAGTAGGCCTTCAACCAGACCATGTAGTCATCTTTGTCCTTTTCCGCAAAGAGGCCTCATGGTTGGCACTTCTTCCTCCTCCAAGTGCTGAGGTCTTTCTTCCCCTTTCCAAAGGCAGGGTGATACCAGTTTGGGTATATCCCAAAACTTTTGCAGAGCGAACCACAATAATTTCTGCCTCACAAGCTCCTCCGTGAACCACTTGCTCGACTTCCTTCCACACGAGCCTCTTTGTTCTCTATCTGGTTGCCTGGAATTTTCTTCTGGTCGACTCGGTCCTCTTCTTCCTCTTGGGCGGAGTCCTCTGGGGTGCTGCCCATGGGGGTGGCCCCAATAAAAATAAATTTACCATGTTTTCTTCCAGGCTTCACAGCCTTCACAGTGACTAGCGTTTTGTACATCCAGTGTCAAGTTCACTTTTCAGGCTTCTGATAAGTCTGCTGTCGAGTTTTTCAAAAGGAAAAACATTTATCATGATCTAGTTAACTGTGCACTCATCAAAAACATGAGGTCAGCACATAAAATATGTGCTCAGGAAGACATAACGAGGAGAATGCAGACCAAATATCTAAACTTGACTTCAAGAAGGAAACTGCAGATGCCAAACAGAAACTGAAAGATATTAGCTTAATGGCTGCTCAGCACGAAAAGCAAACCGGCAAGCAATGCGAAACAAGTTTGCTCGAAGAAAAACAAAAACGGCATCAATGGAATAATCAACATGATTGAAAAGCAGGCATGGTAATATTTAATGAACAAAGTACACACAAACAACAAATATCCATGTACAGTTAGTTGGTATCATTAAAAATGTCTGCATGCATGTCTTCATACCTTGTTCTTATAGTGCACAAATTGTTTGCTGTATGTACATTGCATATTTCAAAATGCCAGGAAAGGCAATACCAATAACATTGTTTGTGTCACAAAACATGTCCTAGAAGGTGCCTTAAATATGTCCAAAATGCTTAAAACCCAATGCCTTCAGGGGGTTTTGTCCCCTGAACCTCACCAGCCAGGGAGCCTTAAGTGGCCACCTGGACTCCCGGCCAATTTTCCTATTTTTATGCAATGTTTAATATCAAGCCTGATGCATACAAATTCAATTTTATGGTGTAGAATAATCGAAGGAGCTTGTACTTAAATCGCATGCATGGCAAAGACCTCGGTAGCTAACAATGTACTCTAATGTGAATTACAAGGACATTCATAGACAATTGACGAATACGTACACGTAGCTTTTCGGAGTTTAGCCTGGGTACTGAGAAATGGGCCAATTCCATCGCTTGCATCTGTACCACGTACATGTAAGTGCTTTGCTGTGGAGTGTGGGGCCACTTGGACAGAGTGGGAAATGGTGACTAGCTTGTTGGTATGTATGTAGTTCTTTTGGACCAATTGGAGATTTTCTTTGTCGTTGTAAGATCTTTATCACAGCAAGGGAAAATTGAGGAGGTGAGAGATGATGATTGCTCCAGCCAATTGTGGATGAGAGATAGATGTAGTTTGTATTTTTTTAAAGTGTCTACATATGTTCAACAAAGAAGAAAAGCCTAGCCACCCAATAATTTGTTTGTAACAAACAGGAAAGGGCAGACTTTGTTTCCAGCAACGTTTCATCCGTGACCCATGGACTTCATCAGGCCTAAGTTCTAGCCCTGACTCATTGCCGCGTACACGCACAACAAACATGGCGTGCACACATGTTTTGTTTTTTAATTCCCTTATATTTGCTTGCCTCTTTGTGTGTATCTTTGATTTTGATTTATTTTGGGACCAGACCATGTGCAGAGACGGACCATGGAGCCAGGGAAGGTGACTGGTGGCGTGGAGGGCTTTGTTGATGTCGATCGTCCATCTCCGCTCCCTGTTTGTGGATACTCCGTCTCCAGGCGTCTCATCCGCCATGCTGTGGACAACACTCTGTGTGCCTTGTTTGGACTCCTGTTGTCACCTCTCCGCTGGTTGCTTGATCTAATCGGTCTGCCGCGCCCACTCCGCTACTCACTTTATGGCGTGGCAGTTTTCCTGGCTGCAGTGTATGGCCTGTCTCTCATCACTTTAGCACTACGGACGTACCTGGTGCAGGCCACTGTTGCGTTTGCTGCTTTCCACTGCTTTGTGCTGGCTGCAAGCTTGCGACATGCTTGAGGGTCACGGTCCAATGCTGGTCTTCGGTGGATAAATAGAATCATTAACTGAATCTCACCAACTCAATATGGGAGCTCACATGTTGTAAAAACATTGTGGAATTTGACTCCAGTTAGCTCTATGGTAACTACATGACTTTATGAAGGCTAGATACACTCCATCACTCAAAAGCACAATGACTGCTTTCAGATGCTTGTCCCTGTCCCTTTCTTCCAATTGAGTTTGATGCAAAACAACTGACACGTGATGGATCATCTGACCTCGTATTCCAATTTTGTTCATTTAGCGTCACAAAAAGTCAAAACAATGCAGTGGGTTTATTATTTTCCAATATATCGCTTTGAACCTCAGCATAATGTGTTCCCGTGATGTGAAGAAAAACAAGTCTGTTTTAACAGGTTGATTGGAAGATTGAAAACCTTTCCCCAGATTCTGTGGAGATTCAAACTCCAAAGCGAACTCGTCGTCGTCACAATCAACACATTTGGGCTCTAACTCACCAAATCCAGGCCAAGGGTGGCCATTGATGTAAAAGCAATCTTTTTCTTCTTTATTTTTTCTTCTTTTTTTTCCTGTAGTGAGCATTCACTCAAACCATGGTACACACTGATCTGGCCTGGTGTGAATCACTTGCTGGTTTGGTCCTTGAGCTCTTGGAGGACATTCCAAAGCCATAACTCGTTTTCTCTGTATACTGTATTTTCCTTTGATAAGGTACCTGAATGCAGACCCTGAGTATTTTATAGTTACAGGCAGACCGTTATGGCGGAAGTGGTGGATGGGTTTTAGGAGCTGTAATGTTGAGGAATGGACTTTTGAAGGGCTAATTATAGTGGCAAGTACACAGTCCATTCGCAGTTTTGTAACGTTTGTGCACTTTTATTTTGTATTTGAAACAAGACGGTTGTGGTTCACCGTTTTTTTTAATTTTTGCCACCTTAGATCCTAGCAGACTCTGACGAACACGGCTGCTTTTACGTGCAGGCACTCATCCACTCCATGGACATCTGACATGCACAGCATGTTCGTCAGTGTTTTCATTACGTCCTGAAAGCCACGTATGAGTTGTTAATGCACTTCTGTGTAAAAAAGCATGCCAACTCTTGGTTGTACCATGTATATGAAAGGAAGTTTTTGGAGTTCAAGTGAATGACTGAAATTTACTAGCACTTCATTTAACTGCAAAATATTTCATTTCTCAGGAAGCAAGCATTCTGTGTCATATGTTTGTGGGTCATAAATGTGGAGTCGGGTTTCATCATCAGTCATTGTTCTCCCACGGAAATATTTATTGTAAAACGATTTTTTTTTTAACCAGGTGAGTATGAGTTGAAGAAAATTGGCACACTTCACGTTTTCTGTCATACTCTATTTCACTGCCATTGCAGTGAGCGTCAACGTAAATCTTTCCCAAGACATTATTGGATCACCATTCATATCGCCCTTGATAGTCGAAAGCAGCTGTGCACCTGTTGCTTACGAACACCATGACGTGAATTTATTTATAGTGCAGAAGCTGCTCAACCAGACAACCACACTTTTTGGTAGCAAGTGGTCTATCCTGGTGCGAAGGAACCTCCAAGGTGGCCAGACAATTTGCTACCTGTAGTCCAAGCAGGAATTGGCACTTTGTTCAGGGTGCCAGTGATACCTCGCTGACTCTTTGCGATGGCCACCGTGGGATATTTGACGTTCACCAATGACCAGTGCTGGCAGATGGGTCCTCCTGCTTAATTTCCTTCTGTTGGACAATGTTGACATTGACACCTCACCCTGCATGTGGAATACCAGGAGCTGGTTTGGGATTCAAACCCAGGTGAGACAGCTCCATTGGATCACACAATGTTTCTCAATCTCCAGTGAACCCATTTGTAAACTATGAACAAAAACATGTTTGCACAAGTTTGTGTTTGATACCATGCTGCACATGATTTGCATTCAGATGTGAAACGCTAATGAAATCGTTCTTTGTAACACTAGTGCCCATGCATGACTGGTTAAAGAACTACACCTGTTTCAGAACTAAAAAATGAACAGCACATATACATGAGAGTTTGTGGCAATTGCATAACATATAAAAGGAATTGCATTTAACTCAAACGTGGCCGTAAAACCGTTTCTAAAACTAACTTGCACTTTGTCCATTCCGGTTATACATTTAGCACAGCAATAGAACAAACCATCTTCTTCCATGGGTCATGTACTTTTAAGATTTAATCCGTTCTTTAAAAAGGATCCCATAGTTGATATTATTTAAGCATGGTTATATTTGTGGCATGGTGTGTAAAGTTGTACCTTGTGCCTTTTTTTTTTCTTGACGTTTCCTTTAGATATGGACCTTACTTCGCCACAATGACCTTTTTGCATGATATTATACCTTGGTGTTTTCTAAAACGGTACTCAATAAAATTAATTCCAAATAATGGGTTTCATAACAGATTTTGAACTCCTTTTTCCAATGTTTCAAATAATTTATACAGTGTTCCTGTCACTTATGACAGTACGTATCTGGAACCAGTACTTGGATAATTTTTTAATTATTATTTTTTTAGAAGATCGAGAATGGGGGAAGAGTGAGGATATGGATGGTAAAAAGGCAACAAATCGACAGTGGGACACTCCAAGCAAGGGAAAGAAGAAACAGTACAAGAAGGGAGGAAACACAATAACTTTTGAGAAGAAAAGTGAGAGAGATTTACTTGTCAGCGCGAGGACGTGATCTAGACCAGTGGTTCTCAACCTTTTGGAGCCGCGACCCCCCCAAAAAAAAAATCCACAGTGCCTGGAGCACATTGGTCAATGCCTAGGTACTGCCAGCTGTTAAAACTAAACAGAACTAAACTAAACTAAACTGGCATCACAAATTAATTATTTACACTCTGATGTATAACACAGTAAAAACAGCCAGCCACATTCATAAAAAAGGCTTCTGTAATTTCAAAGAGCGGTATGTAGCCTATTTATGCACGGGACACGGACTGGAAGATTGAGCGACCCTCTGCTGCAGACAGAGGTTACTATCACACATGACAGCTACCAGACGTACACAAACCTTGCATTACTGACCAAAATATACAAAAAACAAAACAACAAAACAAAAACGAAATCAATTTGGCTTTAAGTACAGTTTTAATTTTATTCAAGATCCGACAGCACAACTCATTGTGAAGGAGGCAACAGGACTGCTTACAAGCTGATGGCAATAGGCTATTATCATTCATTCTCAATAGCTGGGCCTGCAAAACAGCTTTAAGCACAGTGCAAATACCTTTCAGTTCCCTACAGGCTTATTATTCTCAGTTCATTCTCAGTTCTTATACAGTTATGCCTGTTGTAGGCTTGTAGCCTATTATCATTCATCTCATTTTGCATTTTCCCCTTTATAACAACGATTCTCAATGGGTTTTCAGTTTCATTTTTTTTCAGATTGAACACAATCATTCATATAATACTGACTCAAAATAATTGAATGCAATATTTCAGATAATACTGACTCACGATAATTGAACACAATAATACTGACTCACGATAATTGAACACAATAATTCTTTTTTTAACAGTTACATCTGTGAAGGCACGCTTGTATTGTCAGATAGTATTCACTTACTCATTTTAGTGGGATGGCTGGGCCTGTTTCTTTGAACAAAGCAGCTGTATTCTTGGTTTTAAGCTGGAGACTGCAACACGAAGATCATCCTCAACTCTAATGAGCCGTGATCTGTATTTGTTCTTGATAAATGTCAGTGAGGAAAAGGTCTTCTCACAAAGGTATGTAGATCCAAATGGAATAAGTATATCAATTTGCAGCCTTTGATAGTCCTGGGTATTCTGCGGCTACTGACTGCCAGAATTCCTCCAGTGTGGATGCGGCAAAAGCGGTCTTTAATGTGCGGTCAGAGGAGGGGTCCAAGAGCACATCCTCAAGCTCCGATGACAGATGTCGGGCAGATGAGGTGATGAAAGGCTGGCGTATCCAGTCGTTTCTCTCTGGAGTGTCTCTTTTGGGAAGTACCTATTGAAGTGGCCAACAGGCTTCTGAGGTGAGTAGCAATAAGTCCTTTTATTGTTTGGATGCTTATGTCAAATTTGTCCATGAAGTCCTCGAGCTCAGGGAACATTTCCACACTGCCTTCTTTGACTCACGCTGCCACCGCTCAAGCTTCTTAGTAAACGCTGTAACCTTGTCAGAAAGCGTGAGGACATTGGTGTTTGGGCCTTGGAGAGACAAGTTTAGACTTCAGTTTATCAAATATGCCTGCCAGATATGCAAGGCCAGTAACCCATGTGAGGTCGGTCAGCGTGGGGGGACCGCAATCTGAGAGGAAAATGCGAACCTCCTCATGCAGTTCAAACAGTCTGTTAAAACTTTCCCCGTGATAGCCATCTGACCTCTGTGTGAAATAGTAGAGATTCGTGTTCCGATCCCATTTCCTGGCAGAGTGTGGCAAACAGTCTGGTATTCACCGGACGGGATTTGATGAAGTTCACCACTTTAATTGCTGTTTGGAGAACATTGCGGAGTTGTGGCTCGAGTTCTTGCTGGCGAGGGCCTCTCTGTGAATAATGCGATGAGTGAATTTGACATGCGGGCCACTTCCAAAACTTTAGCTTTCAGTCCCCTTCTTGTCCCCTGCATGGGCCAGCTCCATCTGTACACACAGAGATGCAATTTTCCCAACTGCCCCTCCTCGCGCATTTTACTGTCAGTTTGTTAAAAATGTCACGACCAGTGCAAGTTCCTTCAAGTGTCGAGTAAAACAACATATCCTCGTACATTTTCCCCTGGTAGCTGTATCTTGCAAAAACAAGTAACTGTGCATCACTGGAAACTTCCGTTGTTCGTCAATTTGGAGGGAAAATCTTCCACTTTTCTTCACTCGGTCAATGAGCTACTCTTTAATGTCGTTGGCCATTTCACCAATGCGCCTCGCCATTGTGTCATTAGACAGTGGAATAGTCTCAAGTGTGCTAGCTATTTTTTTTTTTACCATGCATAGCTCTGGTCATTGCAATCGCTGCTGGGCGGATCAGGCTCTCTGCAATAGTATGGGGCTTTTTGGATTGAGCAACCAGGTATGCCACTTCATATGAAGCCAACAGGGCTTTGACAGGGATTGTAGAGTGCTCACGTACAGTCGTCTTTTGGCTCTGTAGTTCTCCCTCCTTACGACGAAAAAAATCTAATGGTTTGTCAATGTAGGATGGGTGTTTGGTTTGTAAATGTCTCTTCAATTTCACTGGTTTCAAGCTTTCGTGAGCAAGCACTTCTGAACACAGAACACACTGTGGATATTCCACTTCATTTTTGGCTAGGCATGTGAATCCGTACTGCAGAAAGTCAGTCTGATATTTCCGACACTTGTTGGAGGCCAAATCTGCCGCCGGCGCCTTACGTTTTTCAGTTGAACTTGTAACAGTTGGCCCACCTTCACATGTGTCATCTTGGTCCGCATCTTGAGCTGGCAGACGTTTTTTGAAAGCTACCGATCCATATTCAGCCACCTTGCAGTAGTTAGCTAGCGCTAACATTGACTTTCAGCACCCGCCACTGTGTCTGTGTCTGTGTCTGTGTCTGTGTCTCTCTCTCTCTCTCTCTCTCTTTCTTTTCTTCACTTGCTGCTCAAATCTGTTTCATAATGACTACATTATAACATGGTATGGGAGATTTAATTGAAAAATCATTTTCAAAAAATATTTATGAATTTCTTTATTATATATTTGTTTTTACAACCTTCCCGCGACCCCCGAAAACAATCTCACGACCCCCGGGGAGGTCACGACCCCCAGGTTGAGAACCTGGGATCTAGACGAGGACCAGACAAACAAACTCAGAATTGATATGACAGTACTGACTTAGTATGGTTAAGACTCCACAAGAATGCATTCACAATACAAGTAACAATGCGGGGAGCAAACAATAACAGTTATGATAGATCTGAATGGGTGTTCTTCACCTGCTTTCGAAATTTCACTTTTGAAGAGGTTTTCACGTAGCTGAGAAAACTCTCTGCATTCACAAAGAAGCCGGAACCAGGAATCCCAATATTCCACGCATATCTGATTGCTTTTCAACATGTTTAAGAGAGAAATGGAAAGTATTCCATGGAATAAAAGGTAATACAAGTTGAGTTAGCTTCAAAATATATAAACCTTGCTGGATCAGATGCTTTACATGATATTGTGCTGATGGAGGTAGCTGAGTATATGAGTGCAGCATTGGCAGGTATGCAGTTCTTTTAGTAGATGGATGAAGGCAGGACAGGTACTTCCAGATTGCAACTAAGCTAAACTAATGCATCTTTTGAACGATTCCAGAGAAGGAGTAGTGAATTGTGCAATAAATACTCCATCCAACTATTAAAAGCAGTAACCTACTCCATCAAGCTGTGGATGAAGACCTTGTAGGTGGGTAGGAGTTCAGGTGTGCCAAGGAAGGACTTTGTACGACAGAAGATGCCCAGTCGGCAGCTGGCTTTGGAGGCCAACATTGAAATGTGGTTTCCCCAAGAAAGATCATGGCTGATAGTGAGACCCAGGAGTGTGAATGACTGAACCTCCTCAAGAGGATTATAAAGAAAGTAGATAGGAGTGTTTGCCAGATGGAGAGTGAGAGTTGTCAGGATTGAAATACATATTCCAAGTTGTTGACCAGCTTTTGATTTTAGCAAGGTCTGACGAGAGGAAAGAGGCTGCCTGTCTGAAGGATGAGGGATGTCACGGCACAGGGTGGAGTCATCAGCAAACGTATAAGGGGGATTTTCCATGGAGTCAGAGAGATCATTTATGAAGATCAGGAATGGGATTGAGCCCAGAACACTGCCTTGGGGCTCTCCATCCTTAGCAAGGAGAGGAGATGAAAGGACTGTTGAGAGTCATACATTGGTTATGAGAGTAGAGGAAGTCAGAACTCCACACTCCACACATGGTAATCAATGTAAATGATTAATGTCAAATAATCCATTGATTACTTTACTTTGGAGAGTAAAGCAGGATGCCAGACTACCAAAAGCAAAATATATACAGTACCAGCAAAATATATACAGTACAACATTCAAGGTAGGAAACTTGCAGAGAAATTGTGGATGCTAGAGAAGAATGAAAATGAACTTAATGTGAAGTCGGTAGCACTATACTTTAATAGTAAATATGGTTTAACACCAAGTGAGGAGTGTACTGTGTGTGTACACTTCTACATGTGGCTTCACAAACCACAAGGGTGCTTCAAGCAGAACGCTTCTTTCTGATTCTGCTTATTCACTATGTACTAGTTATCAATACTAAAATGGACTGCAACTACTGATTATAACACACCAATCAATATGTTTGCATGTAGTTAATCTGCACTAGTTAGTATATGTTTATCCTCGTCGTGTAGTTCAGTAAATGGTGCTTCATCAGGCATTAACTGCTCATATTACCAGTGGCTCCTTGTGTGGTAGATGTCTTACCAATCTGGAAAAATCACAAGCTGGATGACAAGCATTTGCTTTCCCCAGGTCGAGTACATGAGGGTAGAGAAGATGCACGACAGCAGAAATGTGATCTCTTGTTGATCCCTATGATGGGGACCTTCCGACTCGGACTATCAGTTTGATCCATTGTCCTACAACTCAGTGGTATAAGCTCGAGTCCCGTTCGATCAAAGGTTGTGATAAACTCTTGGGGTGGGGGGTATTGGTTCTTGGGAGTTTTATGATATCTGTAGTCCTATCCCATACATTTGAGAAGACACTTCACCCGTTCTGAAAGTTTGACTGGTCCAGGAAACTCTTTAAAAATAGTCTTCTCACTTTTGAGGAGGTTCGTTCTTGCAACTTCTATGATTACATGACCGCAATTTATCAGACTCTACACAGTATCTTGGTGCAACTTCATGCACGGCTTCTCAAACCTCTCTTATTCATATTCACATTTTTGACTTCCTTGCTGCATTGCTTCTCAAGGCGCTGTCACACCTGACGATTTAGCCAGCAATGGCAACGTATAAAAATGTATGTAAAACGTTGGCGTACGCTGAAATTTTGATGTTTTTTTTTAAAGTTTTGGTCGTTTCATAACGTGTTGGTCGTACACATAACATATTAAGGCCCAGTCACACCTTGACGTTTTAGCCAGCAATGGCAACGTATTAAAATGTATGTAAAACGCTGGCTTACGTTGAACTTTTGATTTTTTTTTAAAGATTCGGACGTATTCATAACGACTTGGTCTTATGCATAACGTATTAATAACAGACCAGAACGTTTCGTTGTGTTATAGATAACTTATACAACGAATGCTGAACCTGTTGTCGGCCTTCACAACCTATGCCCAACGATAGTCTAACTTATGCATAGCCGCTGCACGCATCGCCGATGATGACGTGGCGTAGGTTATGAAAAGGCTGCCGCACAACGATTCAAATCATAACCGCCGCAGAAATGGAAGTGTCACATCGCAGTCACACCTTGGCGATCTTGCCAGCGTATGCCACCTCTGAAAAATGCGTCTAAAACGCTGGCGCAGGTCGAATACGGTATGGGTAAGTTTGGTATGCGTGAATAAAACGCTAAAGTACGCTATCATACGTCGTATAAGTGGAGTACGTCTTGTAATTTTAAACATGTTGAAAATTTTACGACGTACTTGCCGTATGACACACACTCCGCATGCGATGGGAATAAGTTGTACGCACGATATGCGATCGTTGACACACATCGACACACGCTACTTGAAAGGTACTCATAAGTCGAAACACGTCGAGGTAATGGTTCGCGTCAGTGTTCCAGACTCCCGGTTTTTTTTTTTTCTTCGGTATGACGTGTTCAGTGTACAGTGCGGTTATGATTTAAATCGTTGAGCAGCAGTCTATTAATTATATTATATTAAACCGCACTAGAAATCGAAGTGTCAACATCACCATCATACCGAAGGAAGGAGAGAAAAAAAAAAAAAAAAAAAACAGGGAGTCTGGAACACTGACGCTAACCATTACCTTGATGTGTTTCGACTTATGAGCACCTTTCAAGTAACGTGTGTCGATGTGTGTCAACGATCGCGTAAGGTGCCTACAACACGTTACTCATAGGTTAGAAATAAGTTTCGGGTAGCTAAACATTACCTCGACGTGTTTCGACTTATGAGTAACTTACAAGTAACGTGTGTCGACGTGTGTCAACGATCGCGTGACGTGCCTACAACTTATGGCCAGCGTTATGCGGAACGTGTGAGTCATACGCTGGCATAAGTCTTAAAATTTCAAGCATGGAAATTTGAGGACAACCGAAAAGTACAACGTTTAAAGCCAGCGTACTACGACGTATGGCAGTGTTTTTCAGCGTGCTCTCAATGTTATCAAAACTTACCCATAACGTATTCGACGTGTACCAGCGTTTTAGACAAATTTTGCAAAAATCGGCATAAGCTGGCTAAAACGTCAAGGTGTGACTGGGCCTTTAGTAACGGGCACAGAACGTTTCTTGTCTTATAGAAAACTTATACCAACGAATGCTTAGCCTGTTGTCGGCGTTCACAACCTATGCCCAACGATAGTTAAACTTAGGCATAGCGCGCTGCACGTATCGCCGACGAACTCGTGGCGTAGCCTGTTAAAAACCTGCGCACGCCGATTTAAATCATAACCACCTGAAAATTGAAAGTGTCAACCACGCAGTCACACCTTGACGATTTAGCCAGCATATGCCGACGTATGAAAAATTTGCCGAACCAAGCTGGCAACGTCGAATACGTTATGGGTAAGTTGTGTATACGTTAAGAGCACCTGAAAAACGATGAAGTATGCTGATATATTTCGTGGTACGTCTCGTACGTCGTGAAATTTCAAGCATGCTGAAAATTTTACGACGTACTCGCCGTATGACTCACACGTTCCGCTAGCTGGGAATAAGTTGTAGGCACGATATGCGATCGTTGACACACGTCCCTTGTAAGTTACTCATAAGTCGAAACACGTCGAGGTAATGTTTAGCATACCCGAAACTTATTTTCTCCGTCAAGGCACATTTTTTTTTCTCCTTGGCTCCGTGAAGGCACTTGACGAAATATCTGAAGTTGTTGTTGTTGTTGTTGTTGTGTTTTTTTTTTTTTTTAAGTCTATCACGAATTTTAAAATATATTCGGACATTTGCTTTTAAGTTTCGACGTAGACGTGACAATATCCTCAAACAGAAAATATTCACAGAGGAGGAACTAAGAATAAGACATGAGCAAACTGAAGAGGCAATCGGACGTGACGTAACGGCACGTGACGAAATATCGGAAGTTGTTTGTTGTTTTTTTTTTTTTTTAAACGCTGCCAATATGCCATAATACGGTAGCTGTAAATTAGAAACACGTTCAGTAAGTTCTGTGGTCGTCCGGAAGACATCAATCAAATACGTCTACATACGTCAATATGCGTTGGAGGTACGTTACACATAGGTTCAAAGCACGTTACTCATAGGTTATAAATAAGTTTCGGGTATGCTAAACATTACCTCGACGTGTTTCGACTTATGAGTAACGTGTGTCAACGATCGCATAACGTGCCTACAACTTATGGCCAGCGTAGCGGAACGTGTGAGTCATACGCTGGCATACTCGTAAAATTTCAAGCAATGCTAAAATTTGAGGACAACCGCAAAGTAGAACGATGAAAGCCAGCGTACTACGATGTATGGCAGTGTTTTTCAGCGTGCTCTTAACGTATACAAACTTACCCATAACGTATTCGACGTGTGCCGGCGTTTTAGCCCAATTTTGCATACGTCAGGCATACGTTGGCTAAATCGTCAAGGTGTGACAGCGCCTTCACAAAGATGAAGTTAAAGAAGAAATAAAAAGCAAAAAAAACATCAAAATAATAAGCAAAAATCAAGAGGTAAAAATAAAACAAAAATATTGCCCCACCCTTTCAATCCCCATTGCCTACACAGCACCTGGAGGGGGGAGAAAAATGAGTGGTGGGGAGCTCCATCTCCTGGAACAAGAGCAGGAAGGAACTGGGGAGAGATAACTGAGGGAACTCTCCTCACAGTCTGCCACATCATGTCCCCTTCTGCCCTGGCCCTGGATGGGCCGTCTAATGCCTGGGCTCTTTATGCTCCACAGGCTTCTATACTTTAGTCCATTGATGATAGATTCCCTGTGGAGTTTTGCCCAGGGGAGATGGTCTACTGCCCTCCCAGGTTCTCCTCCAACACTTGTTCAATGTCCATTCTGTGTCTATATCTGCGTCCTCGGAGGAGGAGCCATCGCTTTCAATCCCCGGCAGCCGAGTCTTGGATGGAGGTTGTTCCCTCTGATCTCACCAATGAAGCAACCACATTTTCCGCCATGTTCTCCCCTCCCACCTCAGTGGGCCTGGCACCTGATGTTACCACATCCAGTTCCTGCGCTGCTTGTGGCAAGGGGACTACGGCCTCCTCCCTGCTCTCCTTTCTCTCCTGCTCCACCTCCTACTCCACCTCCTATGTGGGGAGGGGGGATAACAAAACGGGCAAAGCAGACACCTCGCCTGTAAGTCTCCGGGGCAACACCCCCACCCCCACCAGCAGATGCATGCATCCTGCTAGCGTAGCTCCATGGGCAGGAGTGGAAGGTGTGCTCCAACGCACCACAGAGGTTGCACCCACCTGCACAACCTCATGTCCCAACTGGCCACACTGTGAGCAAAACAGTTCTTTGCACACAGCAATAAAGTGGTCCAGTTGACTGCACCTGCGACATACTTTTGGCTTCCCCACATCAAAAAACCTGCCCATGGTCCATCCCAGTAACTTTCGCATTCGGGATGAGGGTGACCATGCTATCCTCCTCGACCAGGAACTTGATATGATATTGTTGAGCCCCAATCCATTTCAAATAAGCTTTGGTGGGGTCTTTAAATCAACATATCTGGACAATCAAAATGTTTCATCATCATTCAGTAAGGCCTAGTCACATTCTGCTACGGCGAGGATACTGGGCCATACGCCCTCTGAATTCACAGAAACGTGCGGCGGCCGCAGAGAAACTGGGTGCCTCGGGAGGCCCTACGCCGTTTGGCTATCTTTTACAGGCCGTAGGGGTGCCGTGGAATTATAGCGCGGAGTTATAACTTTTTTTCATTTCTACGTTCGCCGTAGCAATTCGACAAGCCAAGCTATGACGTAGATGTGTTCCACGTCGACCGTACGTAGGGCGTACGGTGGGCTTGCGTTATTCGTGCGGCTGCCGTAAGCTCTTCTCAATGAAAAATGAATTTTCCCAACCCCCAAAAAATTACGCGGCCGCACTATTTCCACGGTCGCCGTACGGTGGCCTTGCGGTCTGTGTGACTACCTGCGGGCAACGCAGGGTCGACGCACGGTCCCCTACGCCCGCCGTGCACCTACGTACGGCCTCCGTGGCAGTCTGCGTCGACTGTGCGTCCACCGTGCGCTACGCTAGAGATCGGAGTATAGGTGTTTGCCTATACAGTGGTGCCCCCAGATCGAATTAATTCGTTCCAGGAGGCCGTTCGGAAAAAAGTTCGGATTCCAAAAAATATTTTTCCAATAAGAAATAATGAGAGTGAATTATCCGTCGTGGACCCAAAGAAAACCCACTTTCAAGACACTTTAAACTGAAATTCCCCATGTTTAAGGTAAAATAAGATGAGTAAATGACCTGCGGTGTATTGTATGTAAACTGGTACAATCACCACATCCAAAGGTCCACACAGGCTCGAGCTCCTCCTGGGTTCCGATCGCTGCGCGACTCTGCGAGAGCGCTGCCCCCAGGGCAGCTCATCAAACATGATGCCCGCAGAAACCACAATCACTTTCATCAAACGCATGGCTGACGTAAATCTGGATAATCCAAATTACAACTGGTTTTGCTGTGAAATTCAATCCTTGCCCGACAGTCCGTCACACCACGTGATCGGATTGCTTTTTTTGTTATTAATTAAAACACAAGATGATTAAAAAAACAAACATCACAAATGAAGGTGAAAACACGAGGTAAGGCCTAAGTCACATTTGGCTCGGCGGCCGGAGGTCTACAAAATGTACGGGCACTAGCAATTATAAAGCGGCCGCAGTATTTCCACGGTCACACAATGTAGCAGTCACATATGTTTTTCTTTTTCGGGGAGCCGCACGGCATATTTATAAATTGTGGAGACCGAAAACGTGGGGGTGCCGTACGGTCTTTGATTTGATGTCACAGGTGACCTTAGGGCGTTCCTGCGGGGCCATAGAATTTTCAAGGCAGACGCAAGGCGCAAGGCGACCGCAGGGGCCCTAAGCCGAACGTGCGGCCAGACGGACGGTAACGAATGGGTTAATTTTTTTTTTTTTTTTTACCAGTTCTTTTGTTTCGGCTTGTCGAATTTCTACGGCGAACGTAGAAAGGAAAAAAGTTATAACTCCGCGTTATAATTCCACGGCGACCTTACGGCCTGTAAAATATAGCCATACGGCGTAGGGCCACCCTGAGGCCACCTCAGTTTCTCTGCGGCCGCCGCACGTTTTGTCAATTCAGAGGGCGTACGGCCGCCGTAGAGCAAATGTGACTGAGGCCTAAAGTATCGATCGACACATGAGAGATGCTTTCACGAGGACTTCCACCGACGAACTGAATGAACAAAGCGCGAAGATGCGGCTCGAACAGGTGGGGGAGACACGTGAACAAACATGAACGCCACGTTGTGTTCGGTTTTTGAAAATGTATTAGGTTTTTAGGGCAAAATTTTCTCGAAAAAATTGTTCGGATTCCAATTTGTTCAAACAATGGGGCGTTCGGATTCTGAGGGCACCACGGTATGTTATAGTTATAGTATATTCAGTTATATATACTGGTATATTTTTATTTCAGTAAAAAAAAAGAACTGGTATATATACCCACTCGTTACCGTCCGTCTGGCCGCACGTTCGCCTTAGGGCCCCCTGCGGTCGCCTTGCGTCTGCCTTGAAAATTCTATGGCCGCCGCAGGAACGCCCTAAGGTCACCGTGCGACATCAAATCAAAGACCGTACAGCACCCCCACGTTTTCGGTCTCCATGATTTCTAAATACCCCGGTCGGCTCCCCTGAAAAATAAAAACATATGTGACTGCTACATTGTGTGACCGTGGAAATACTGCGGCCGCCGTATAATTGCTAGTGGCCGCAGATTTTGGAGACCCCACGGCCGCCGTGGCAAATGTGACCTAGGCCTAATGCTCTCATTGTAAAGGTGGACCAAGGAGATGAGGCAGTAAAAATTCTCAGCCTTAAACTCCAGCATGCCCAACAATACCGTCTGACCAAATAAATACCTCACTTGGC
>CM068957.1:99435307-99449998 GCA_035128595.1 Eptatretus atami | reverse complement strand
TATATATATATATATATATATATATATATATATATATATATACACACACAGAGAGCGTGATTAGAAGGGATAAAGATTTTATCACAGGGAAGAAGGGGGATCAAACCTGCTACACACACAACGCATTTCCCTGTCCCTGATATGAGGAGAAGGGTAACCTAACTAAACAAAATTACTTTGGAAATATCAACAAGGGATTCCTTCAATGTGTTGAGTGCAATTCCCCGAGGTCTTTCCACAACTGCAACACTGCCCTCTCCTCCATACCAGACTCGACCCCAGTCTGCCGGCTCCTGCACATGTCAGATCTAGTTACCTTTAGCACAAATGCCTTGCCTATTGGATCCCTGAGGCCTAAGTCACATTTGCTCTACGGCGAGGATACGGCGGCCGTACACCCTCTGAATTGACAGAAACGTGCGGCGGCCGCAGAGTTTCTCAGGGTGGCCCTACGCCGTATGGCTATATTTTACAGGCCGTAAGGTTGCCGTGGAATTATAACGCGGAGTTATAACTTTTTTCATTTCTACGTTCGCCGTAGCAATTCGACAAGCCAAACAAAAAAAAAATAATTAAAAATTAACCCATTCGTTACCGTCCGTCTGGCCGCACGTTCGCCTTAGGGCCCCCCTGCGATCGCCTTGCGGGCACCTTGCGTCTGCCTTGAAAATTCTATGGCCGCCGCAGGAGCGCCCTAAGGTCACCGTGCGACATCAAATCAAAGACCGTACGGCAACCCCACGTTTTCGGTCTCCACAATTTATAAATACGCCGTGCAGCTGCCTGAAAAATAAAAACATATGTGACTGCTACATTGTGTGACCATGGAAATACTGCGGCCGCCGTATAATTGCTAGTGGCCGTAGATTTTGGAGACCCCACGGCCGCCGTGGCAAATGTGACCTAGGCCTGAGTGCGACACTTCATTTGTACAGAAAAAGTTTCATACATGTCCCCACGAAGAAACTTATGAAATCTAATGTATATGTAACTAGTCTTACTTATTCATTTGACAAATGTATCTACACTGCTCTAAATTTGATTTTTTAACTTTAAACCAGATGGGTTCAACACTATCGACTCTTCCACGCTGGTCCATCACGCTGGTCTTTGTACAGTGTCCTACAGCGGATTCTTGACTTCAGGCCGGCATAACCACAAACGAACAGTGGTCCTTCGGCCAAAATTGATGACAGTCCTTTGGGGGGTCATGACAAGGGTGGCAGGCAACAGGCAAGGCACAGTAAAAGCGTAGGCAATCCTGGCCGGCAGGCATTGCTGGCCGGCCTCTCATTGTACATGTACTTGAGTGGGTGGCGGTGCCGGTTGATCAGATGACTTTGCTTTCCGCTTGGTGCATTGCGATCTGCATTTCTGCCTTCCGTTCTGTGCATTGTGTGCCTGTCCCACTTGGTGCTTTAGGAAGCATCTTGCTTGGCACCTTTGCATTCCGCTCAGAGTGCTTTGATTTCCACTTTGTGCTTTCCCATTCTGCTTGACGCTCTGGAGGCCTGGTCTCCCTCCCTCAGGACTCCAGGGTTCTTTTATGTGTTGAATGTAGCTCTCCGGGGTCTTTCCAAATCTGCAACACTGCTCGAGTCAGTTTTTCTAAGTCTGCTGCTTAACCATTAGGGGATGATATACTTTGACCTCCTAGAGTTTGTTCAGATTTGTTTTTTTGGTGGTCGATATATGATCTAAACTGGGAATTTATTTTTATTTTTAAAGGTCCGCTGGAAGGGACCAAGTTCAAAACAACCAAAATAAGAAATGGAGGAAACCAGGTTTTCACCAACAAATATTTCAGTCTGCCCTACATCAACCTCCATGGCTTTCATTGTTGTGAATCTGTTTAGTAATGCCTTTCAACAAACAGTAAAATATTTGAGGCTGACTTAGGTTGCAGCCCATCGGTGGCACCACAAATCACTACAACTCACGATTTATGGACTTATTCCCAGGGTAGCAACAGCTCGCACCTAAGTACTCCTATGTATTGTATGCATATAATGATAACTTAGTACCTCTTCTCCCTATACAGGTACAAATGATGAAGGTGTGCTTAATGTGGAAGTATAGGGGGTGCTTTTATCAACAAAATAGTCAAAGTTCCTTTTTGTTTTGTTTTTTTTTTCCATCAAAAAAATATCTCCATACATCCCAAGTCGATCTGGTATCTCTGGTAAAGATGTCTCTGAGGTTAAAAAAAATTATCATTTTTATCCTTTTGAACCCTGAGTTTGTTGGATTTTTGGCTCCCCACCCCGGGCTCACTGGACAAAAATCCAACCGCTCGGGTATATGGAGGTTTAAATAGTGGCTGGTAAAATGGCCGCTAGGGTTCAAAGGGTTAACTTACCTTATGCATTGCGAAGCCCCAGACATGACCTTCCCATTGGTGCTAAGAAGCAACCAAACCAGATGCAGTGTCTCTCTGGGAAGTCTGCCTGAAAGTTGGTAATGACTGCATCGTCTTTCCAATTGCAAATAGCCATTAAATAAACACCAAGCCTGCCATGTTCACATGAGGTAATCCTGCAAAGTTCATTCACTGACAGGGATGATCAGGGAGGTCGGGTGCAATGCCCTCCGTCCACAGGCCTTGCATGGGCCCATATCGTTGGAAGTTTTTGCTGCAAGGTATCAACTTTTTGGGTGAGTTCAACAGAAAGTTCTCCAACTCTCGTTGTGCAGACACTCCCCCTCCCCCCTTTCTCTCACGTGTTTATCCATGTATTCTTGGCTTTTAGAAGCTTTGTGAGCCATTTTATGTCACAATCCTTATCTGATACGCACGATATACATTCCCTGCCGCAATGTCCGTTGTTACTAGGGGTTTCTGCACATGCGTGCTGAGCATTCTGGGGCGGATTACGTCATTTCCAAAGTCGCGTATTGCCTTACCATGTCAATAAATTGTTCTGAATAGTCAAATGATCTTCCGTCAGCCCTCACGACTGATTGACTGACTGTATCAAAGACTTTAATCAGATCGACAAACATTGGGTGCAAGTTTCAGTTCTGCTCTTGGCATTTTTCCTCGAGCTGACGTGCAGCAAACACCATGTCAACTGTGCCACAACCTTTTCTGAAGCCACATTGACATCTCTGATAAAAGGTCCTGTTCGAGATGTAATGTCAAGTAGTTTAGCAGGACTCTTGCAGGCATTTTTCCAGCATTGCACAGTCGGGAGATTCCTCGATAATTATAAGTTTGGCAATTTCCCTTTCTTTTGTAAAAGTGGACAATTGTTGCATCTCTGAATTCCTGAGGAATGGCTTTCTGGTTCCACATTGTCTGGAGTAGTTTGGTGAGTTTGCCTGTGAGTGTATTTCACCTGACCCTGGTGCATTGCATCTGACCCTGGTGCCTTGCTGTTCGAGAGGAGACTGATTACTTTCACAATCTCAGCTTTACTTGGGATGTCAGCAAGTGACATTGACTTCATTTTGGAGCAAGTGAGCAATTTCCTCATAATTGATTGTTGATGGGTGATTGAGAACATTGTTAAAATGTTCCACCCATCTCTCCAATACTTTGGTCTTGTCTGTTATCAGTGTAGTTCCTGAAGCCTGCAGACCGTAGATTGTCTCAAAGCGTCATAAAAACGTTTAGTATCATCTCGATCTGCGTATGATTGAATTTCATCTAACTCTTTCCTTGCCGGTGATCCTGCATCTCTCTAAGCTTTGCTTGTATGATTTTATGGATATTGTTAAAGGCAGATTTCTTTGAAGCACATAACGATCATTTAAGTAGGCTCCAAGGACACAGTGTTTCTCATCCAGCAGAGCACAGATCTCCTCATTGTTTTCATCAAACCAATTCTGATGCTTATGGATGGTGGATCCCAGATGTTCTTGGGCTGCAGAGTGTACCAGGTCTCTGAAGGCCATACAGTCATCCTTCACTTTGTGAGAGACAAGGTTAAGCCCATGTAGCTGGCACTGCAGATCTCCTTGGAAGTTTTGCCTTAAAAGTATCCATGTTTAGTCTTGAGGTGTTGTCTCTTGTTGCCTCTTTTCCCTTGGGTCCTCGATTCGGCTGAAGCTTGGGGACCAACAAGCTTGGGGACTAGGTTGGACTTGACAGCAAAACTTCCTGCTTCCTGACGCTCTTTGCAACTGTGACCACTCCAAAAGAATGTGTATCCAGCTCCAGCTTCTGTAATTTGCTCTTCATCAGCGAGAGGAGTCTCACTTAATGTTGTTCTGTGAATGTTGTATCTGGCAAGATCTCTCCCAACTAGGGATGTTCATTTCAGGTTTGTCTGCTCTGGCATAGTCCATGTCCATGAGCGTTCGCACGTTACACATGCTCATGGTAAAGTTTTGGTCTTCTTTGTCTTCTTTACACTTGATATGGTAAATGAATTGATCGATGATGTCATGACTTGCGCCTGAAGTAGATTATAGTGAGGGAGAGTTGTGCTGCGTCAACCTCACTTTCTCGTCAAGGTATATCTAAGTACACTGGCAAGACAAAGTTGAGATGGCTGGAGATGGATATAGTGGATGACCTTGGTTGCCTTCAGTGTCTGACCAGACTCTTAGCACTCCACACCGCTTTGCTCAATCACCTTTATGGCCTTGTAATTTGTGTTGATCTCATCCGCCCACTCCGCCATGTAAGACTTTGCATACAAGGATAGGCAAATCCTGCCTTGCCGATGGGGAGATACATCAGTTACCCTCATCTGTTTCTGCCCACCTGTCAGATTTGCCGGGGTGTGGTCGTTTTTGCATGTAAACTACTTGGAGCCACCAAATCGGAGCTGGGTGTTTGTGAGGACCAACAAAAGGTGTGACAAACCTTCCCCCCCCCTTTTTACAGAGTTACTACCTACCCCAATGGCCAGCACCCCTCCCACCCCCTCTCCCAGCACCCTATGTGTGACACACGTAACATTATCTATATTTAATGGAGGGAAAGGCGTTCATATTGTCAAGCAGTGCAGAACAACACGAGCCTGGACAAAGTCTAATATTGTCGCGTTCGACAGCCTCCATTAACACAGGCCGTCTGCACCGGGATCTTTCAGCCTACGAATGGTCGAAAGGTTTCTAACTAACTGTATTCAGTTGTTGCAACTTTACCTTCCCCAGGATCACCCAAATGAAAGCCGAATTTGGCAGGGGCACACGCAGGAGGAGGCAGAAGGTGGAGAAACATTTATTATCTTTATAAGGAGTATGGGGAGAAAGGTGGACAGGATGTGCAACAGACAAACCAAGCGAGTGAACAGACATGAGCAGGGAGAAGGGAACATGTAGCTTAAGTAGAATTAAATAAAATAAATAATCCAAACCCCTCGAGGCACCGCAGAAACCTTGCATGGGCCCATATCGTTGGAAGTTTTTGCTGCAAGGTATCAACTTTTGTATCAACTGCAAGCTCAGGTAAGAGCCTGGTCAGACACTGAAGGCAACCAAGGTCATCCACTATATCCATCTCCAGCCATCTCAACTTTGTCTTGCCAGTGTACTTAGATATACGTTGACGAGAAAGTGAGGTCGCTGTGGCGACCCCTAATGGGAGCAGCCGAAAGAAGAAGAAGAAGAAGTTACAATCCTGGACGGGTCGCTACTCCAACACAAGATACTCGACACGCCGACAGTTCGTAATGGTCCTTTTAAAGAGCATGGTGCTTTCCTGGTGCCTTTTTGTTGCCACAAGTCCTCACCTGGCCCCGCCTGCTAACGAGAGGGTTTTATACATACAACGTTATCTCTAGCTATACTGTCTATAAATTACCTACTCTGGCTCCTCAGCGTCATGTGCAACAAGACAACTTTGACATTTTCCCTGTTTACAAGAGTAAATCTACGCTATGCGAATCGCACGGACCATAGTATACATACTACATTCTAACTATGGACCCCTTCCACTTAATAATATTCCTCAATATCTATGTCTGTCTGCAAAGCACCATTGTGACACTTTATAGTTCGGTCATGAATTGAACCCAGATTATACATCTCAAATGTGTGTGCGTGTGTGTGTTTTATAATAAAACAAACTTTTTTTTTTATTCACGCGTGACTTTGATGAGGGGTCTTGCAAATGGTTTAGGGTGATGCATGAGTCCCCTTTCATTAATTTTAGTCGTCCACCACCAGTTTGCATTTGAGTAGCAAAACTGCTAAACTTTGAACTCTCCCAACCCCCAACCTTTAACCTCCCTGTATGTGCAACACATTACCACCCGCACCCTCCCATTAGGATTTAGGTTTATTTCCTCCAAACCCCATTGTCCTTTACATTAAGAAACAAACAGGAGAACTGTGATGTTTCATTATGGAATAGCAACTCTGGGCTGACAAATATAGGTGGAAAGCATTACAAGGACAAGGATTAAATGATATTCCTGGTGTTGGCTTAATGGTTAGGTGGTAGGCTTGGGATCCAAGGATCCTGAGTTCAAATCCCACTCGGCCGTTGAATTAATACCAAGTGGGGTTGATTCTGCCTGTCATCCTTCCGAGGTCGGCAAAAATGAGTGCCAGCATGCTGGTATCCTGTGTCGGAGTGGTGACCCGTCCAGGATTGTGCCCAATAGCCAAGGATACCACTGAGACAGCACCAACGCTCTGCACAGAGTATGGTCCCAATGGATGGATGGATTAAATGATTGGGTTTACACGAGGACCTCACAACTTACAGGGAGATGAAACACAACCAGCTCAATGTCTCTGAGCAACAATGGTTAGACTGACATGAAACTTCACAAAACCATTCTGTGACTTCTGTACTTATTCTTACTTTTACTTTTCATTTTTTTTGATCCTGAGCCTTTTCTGTCTTTCTACCCTAAGCACCGCAGTGTCACCATGGTGCTTGGGCAGCTGTATCGGCATGCATTGCTTCGTGTGGCACCTCCACGTTTATTCTGTCGACGATTGGCCGGGGGGCCACCTCGGGCAGAAGCCTCAGCCATGAATTTTGTACATGGGCGAAAGGATTTACCTCCCAGGTCTTCTAGCACCGAGCTTTATGATTTGCTGAACCCTGCCACTGGTGAGCATTTCTCGTGTTGCATCCACATTTCAGGCCACTGTACCAAGTAAACATTTTGTTGACTAGTCATAGAACTTGTTTGCTTATTATTGGGATTGGAGGTTGAGTCTTACAGTTGCCAAAGTGACCAAATTCCATCCTGACAGGTGAAACTCTGTGCCGTTTCCCAATGACAAGCCGTGAGGAAACGGGTCACGTGATCAAGACTGCCGTGGATGCCTTTCCAGCGTGGGCCTTGGTTCCAGCCACTGAGAGGGGACTTGTCCTGCGCCGAGCAGCAGCTCTCATCCGAGTAGGTAGTCACGCTCTTCTGCCGCTTTATTCCATTATCTTACTCTATGTGATGCTCTTTTCTTATTGCTGACAGCTATTGCTCAAATTGCCATTTTGTATTCTTTACCAAATAAAACCTTTATCCTTTATGAGCTGCAATCTTTTATTGGAGTTTGCTTATGAAGATTTGGGATCCAACCAAGGCTCATGTTAGCAATTGTTCTGAGTCATTGTCAGTGACCCCTTGAATGTCGATGTTCTCCTCGTAAAGTTTGTTCCCTTGCTGTGTCTTCAATCTCTAATGTTGTTTCAAGGAACGTCGAGAGGAGTTGGCGGTGCTGGAGGCCAAGGACACAGGAAAGCCAATCTACGAAGCTCGTATAGACATGGACTCGGGCTGGCAGTGCCTCGACTTCTTCGCAAGCATGACCCAAACCATGTCAGGTCTGCTAGTTTGATGCAACCATATTTCTGGCATTACGTTTGATGTTATGTATGATGGAATTGGGGAATGTGTGGGTGGACTCTAGTGTCAAGGGTGGAAAGGGATCACCACACCAGCTTTTGTCTGCATTATGGGTACCCAGGTAGAACCCAGGGTGTTTGTGCTTTCAGGCCAGCATATTCCATTGGGTACTCAGGCGTTTGTTTACACACGCCGAGAGCCGCTGGGGGTGTGTGCTGGCATCGGGGCATGGAACTTCCCTTTTCAAGGGGCCTGCTGGAAAAGTGCCCCTGCCCTTGCTTGTGGTAATTTTTATGAAAACATTCCTAAAAATAGTGTAATCACATTATTTACACACAACTCGCAGAACGATTGCTTCTTATGGTTAAGCTCAGACAACACCACTGATGTACATGTGTAGAGAGAAACGAGATCAGCACATACATGGTTTGTTGAAGTTCCCCAAAGTTGCTCAGAGTACTTGGGATCATGTTGGTCCCTGCAGGTAACACAATGGTGTTCAAACCCTCCCCACTTGCCCCACTTACGACGGTGTGCTTGGCTGAGCTCTACCTTGAGGCCGGCCTGCCGCCTGGGGCCTTCTGCGTGGTACAAGGGTCTGTGGAGACGGGTGAAGCGCTGTGCAACCATCCGGCGGTCGCGAAGGTCTCTTGCACGGGAAGTGTGAATACTGGTGTTCAGGTGAGAGGACTGCAGAGCTGAAAAGTTACCATGAACCACATTCCTTATCTCAACACAGAAGTATTATTTTGTCGCCCTTTATGCTGCCACGAGAGATATTGATATGATGAAGAACTTGTTTGAATTTGGAACATCTGCAAGTGTGTTGTCCTTGGAGGCAATATCAGCGGTAACTTTTATAGGACAACATATTCATTGCTGTGCTGCTGAAATGCATTGCTCTCGATATTCCATTCCCAGCTATGCTAATCATGACTTTGCTGCTGTGCACCTTTATTGTGAATTGTTTAGAGCAGCGTTGTCAACATGGGGTCCATGGCCGTGTGCAAAGCAAGTTCAATATGATGTATTTTTATGTATACAGTATATGTGTATGAAGTTTTGGTCCTTGGAAGAGTTAGAACAGAACAAGCTGGAAAGTGGGAAAACGCACCATGAGAATGACAGAGAAAGGGGGTGGCAGGAGAGGGAAGGAAAATGCAGGGTCTGTGAACAAGGTCAAGCACAAGGGGTTGGAAAACCAGGGTGAAAGAATCGTCGTCATCATTATTATGTCTAGACCTCTCTCTATACATGTCCCACAAGTGTCGGTTCAGCCAAAGTAGTTTATTGATTCGGGTTACAATCCTGGACGGGTCGCTACTCCAACACAAGATACTCGACCGAGTATGCAGGAATTTTGAGTTTGTTCAGGTTGTCAGTGATTCGTGCCTACATCTCGCAACAGACACCGTGGGATCTTTGAAGTCCACCAACTAATGCTGGCAGACAGGACGCCCAGTGTGACGTCCATCCAAGGGACGGCACACACACATTGATGAATCGCCCTGCCTATGAAACAGCAATTTGTAGCTGGGTTGAGATTCAAACCCAGGCAAGACAGCTTAGAAGCGAGTGTGCATACCCGCCATCCTGCCAGCACAATCGATATACTTGTACATATACACAAACACACACACCAATAATAACTATTTACTTTTTAATATCGTGCATTATGTTCCGATAAGTGGATCTAAGAATATTTTTCTTCGTCGGACATTATCCCCTTTCTGGGTCCCGAGATTTGGTGGTCATGTGAAGTGGCCCACAAGTACAAAAAGGTTGAAAGCACTTGGTGTTGACATTTTGGTTCAGGGATTACTAGAAATAAAGTATCTTTGTACATATTACAGCACTGTGCCTTTTCTTTATCAAAGACTATGGCATGCAAAGTTCAGCTAATACATGAGACACCTGGTGATCCTTGACCCAAACTAATGCTGACAGTATACCGTGTAGGTGCTAAAACAGGTGGCAGAAGGCCTAAAGCCGGTAACGTTGGAGCTTGGCGGAAAGTCTCCACTTGTGATCTTCGCAGACTGCGATGTTGAAAACTCGATTAACGGGGCATTGATGGCAAACTTCCTGAGTCAAGGACAGGTGGGTTTCGGAGATAATGACTATGTTGCATTTTATTTTATTTTTGTGAGATTGTGAGAGGAAGAGGGTGGCGGTGGCATACACTTAATTGATAGAGCTGGTGTGGCTGATTGGTAATGCAGGTTTGCAGCAATGCTACCCGAGTGTTTGTGGAGCGTCCATTGCTGGACACATTTCTGGAGAGGATCGAGAAGCGGGTGCGGGCGATTGTCCCAGGAGACCCCTTGCGTGAGGAGACACGTATGGGAGCGCTAATCAGTGCAGAGCACTTGAACCGCGTCCTTCAATATGTGGAGGGTGCGCGTGTCGAGGTTGGCAGATAAACAGCAATACATGAATGAACATGTTTTGCATTTAATCATTAAAAATATAAACATGTATTGTTGAATCCAGGGGAGGGGGTGGGGGAGGTGATCCACGAACTACGTATTACTTCGAGCAGTAAAAAGCTTATTGTTGGCTTAATGGTTGATGTGGCTGGCTTAACATCTTAGGATCTTGAGTTGGAGCCCCTGCCGTGCCTTTGAAATAACACCAGGTAGGGTTGACTCGGCCTGTCGTCCTTCCGAGGTCGGTAAAATGCAGTACCAGCTGACTGGTAACGGGCACTGCATCAGCAGCACAGCCACGCTCCAGAAATGATGAAACCAGCAGCCACAGGCTGCATTCGAAACAACAATAACAGAGCCGTAAAAAGATTAATCTTAGCTTTCTGTACTCCAGCTACCACCTTCTTTTCCCTCAGTGCTACGGAAATGTACAAACACTTGTGTTAAAGAGAAACCAAACTCGAAATCTCAAGAATCAAAAACTACTTCATGTGACCATGGTGAATATTTTTGCTTTTTTTTCTACACAAGGTCAGGGATCGTGTAAGAGTTAGAATACTGAATTGATCGGGATGTAACGGAACAAAAGGAATAGGAGAGAGAGATGGGGGTGGGAGGGGAAACCATAAGCAGGGTTGAGGGACAGAATAGAGGGAGACTTGGACAAATAATGGGTGTGGGGAGGAATGAGGGGTAGGAAAGGATGCATGGGGTATTATGGGGTTACAAAAAAACATGGTTTTGGATTGGCGATGATCAGCTGTCTTGAAGACTTGGAGGGAAGAAAGAGAGCAGTGATCCTGGATTTAGGTAGTTTCGCCAGTAGGGAGTTGATGGTGGACTGTCGTGTGGGCCCTGCAGAAACCTGGAGGGGGGGGTGGGAGAGACAAAGTACAGAAAGAGCGGATGGTGCCATACCAGAAATGAGGCGGTAGAAGACAGAGAGACCACCAAACTGTCTGTGATAGGCCCATGGACTCGGCTTCATCATGGGAGATTCCAATCATTTTGAAAGCCTTGGTTTCCATAGTGTCAAGCTGAGAAAGGTATGAGGCAGGGGACCCAGCCCATAGGGGAGAGTAGTATTCCATCAAGCTGCAAATGAAAGCCTTATCGTAGGATAGGAAGTTAGGTGTGCCAAGGAATAACTTTTTATGACTGACGTTGCACAGACGGCAGCTGGCTTTGGAAGCCAACTTTAAAATGTTGCTTGCCCAAGAAAGATCATGGCCAAAAGTGAGACCCAGTAATATGACTGAAGTGACGACTTCCTCAAGAGGATTGTTAAGAATGTATATTGGGGGGAGGTGGAGGAGTGTTTGTGAGATGATCCTTTTGGGGGGGAAGAGAGGGTAAAGGAAGAGAGAGAGAGATAGTGAGTGTGAGATTTGTCAGAATTGAAAGACATACTCCAAGTGTTTGACCAGCTTGTGATTATTTTCAAGGTCTGAAGAGAGGGAAGAGGCTACAGCCTGCCTGTCTGAAGGATGAGGGATGTCATGGCAGAGGGTAGAGTCATCAGGAAAGAGATAAAGAGGGTTTTCCAGAGAGTCAGAGAGATCATTGATGAAGATCAGGAATAGGATGGCGGCCCAGAACACTGCCTTGAAGGACTCCATCTCAATGAGAGGAGATGAAAAGATTATGTTGAAAGCCAGACATTGGCTACGAGAGGAGAGGAGGAAGTTTTTTTTTGAATCCTTGTCTGAGAAAATGAGAAAGGAAATTATTTAATCTTCTGGTCTTTCTGTGTGGCTGTCTCTGCCTTGCCTTTGTGGATCCCTGATTGGCTGTACAATTTGTTATTGCAAAATATTTTTTTCACTTTGTGGTGTGGAATTTATTTATTTATTTTTATTTTCCTCCCCGAGCCTCACTTCTCAAAGGCCAGCAGGTGCAACGCATGACAATAACTCCATAACTGATTCTGTGCATAAAACTTTCACCATTCGATGTAGTGTGCTGTCATCTCGAATAAGGGATGCACCACTTAAAGCTTCACCGGGCTTTCCCCCAATAAGGCTTGTTCAAAGACTCTCACCGAGAACTTTTGCAGCTATGAATGGCGCTCTTGATGATGTGGGTCCTGTAATCCTGCTATTCGTTGAACACCGTCATTACGTGTACATTTTCTGCCAGGGTGCCAGAGTGGTGTGTGGTGGAGAACGGTTTGTACCCAAGGAGCACAGTTTGCAAGGAGGTTTCTACATGACTCCATGCGTACTCGGTAACTATCCTATCATATTTATATCCTATAACAAGATTATTTAGCAATCTGCACACTGAAGCATGCACCGCCCCCCCCCCCACGCACACACCTTTCTCTCCATTTTTTTTTTTTCAACTCCAATTATTAGCTCTACACCGAGAGAACACCCTACCATGGTGAGTAAAAAGACACACTACAAATCACCCTTTTGGTGTGTTCATTCCATCGTTCGGTTTTATGTTCATCGTCTGGTTAGTGTATTGTTGTCGTCGTTAATGCTGTGCTACTGTGTTCCCGACGTGCAGCCAACTGTCGAGACGAGATGCGAGTGGTACGGGAGGAGGTTTTCGGTCCAGTCATGAGTGTCTTGTCCTTTGATACTGAAGATGAAGTTATACGCAGAGCAAACTCCTCTTCGTTTGGACTTTCTTCCGGTGTCTTCACCAGGTACAAGTCTTCACTTCTGTTTTGTCTGCAGATATGCTTGTTTGTTATCTGCTTCGCTCATTTGTCCATTTGGAGTGGTGAACCCGGAAGAAGCCGATGACTTGTGTGTGGATATGTTAAGGCAGCAATAACAACAAATTACACTGGCTTTTAAGCACTAAAAGCTCAAAGGTTCACCCAGCAGAGGAAAATAAATAAATACACAAACCTCTTTTTGGGATGAGGAAGAAAAAAAAACTCGGATATTCCAGAAGTGGCTCCTACAAACCGATTTAAAAATAATGTTGATCTTGTAAAACCACATGTTGTGCAGACCGATACCGATACATCTGAAAATAAAAATATTTACCAATCTGGGAATGTTTAGGGAAAGTAGTCTGACAGAGTGGTGCAGAGTTTGCACATCTGATCTCCATCTCTACTTGCAGGGACCTTTCCAGGGCTCACCGTGTCGCGGCTGCTCTGCAGGCCGGCTCATGCTATATCAACAACTTCAACATATTTCCCATGGAGATGCCTGTTGGTGGCTACAAGATGTCTGGTGAGGGCCGCCCCGTGGTACGTTTATAGGTTACCGTCCGATTGTGGCCGCACATCCGAGAGTGACCGTCCCTTTGCATCTGTGTGTTGGATAGGCCTGGGTAGAGAGAACGGTGCTGCGACAATTGAACACTACTCACAACTCAAGTCGGTGTATGTGGAGTTGGGAGACGTTGAGTCCACTTTGTGAACTACAACAGATGCCGTTGGAGACATTTTTTATGGACAATTGATTTGTGAGAACCGATAAAGCAGTCTGCACATTGCCTCACGTGCTGCTAAACAATGGGTTTTCCGAGCTTCTCTCCCATCATGTGAGGGCCTGTCGAACCAAGCATTCGATTAATTTGTATTAAGTGTTGTTATCGTTCATCGTTCAATTAGCGTCATCGTTCTGTTGTGCATTTTATCTTTCTTTTTTTCTTTTTTTTTTAACAAGTTGCTCTGTGATTCTTCGACACTTGAAATAAAAATGCAGCGAGATTCAGTAATGCCGCAAATCCAGGCCATGTTTTGCAGCCTGCCGCTTGTGCTCGTTGCACCCCAACCTGTTGGTTTTAAAAACCCTTTTCACACCAGTTGAATGAAAGTGCATAGGTGGTCCAAGGAAGGGACCAAGGACTTTTCACCAATTTGCTGACTGCTCTTTTGAGTTAGTGTCATTGTTTTAAACGATTTATGCACGTAACAAAAGGTACAGTTTGAACTTTCATGCATTCCTTATCCTTATTATAATTCACAGCCTGGTGTGTGTTTGTGTGTTTGTCAGGCTACTCCTCCTACAGTTCTGGGCCGATTACATCCATACTTGCTACATAGGATCAGCATGACCCCAATTATTGTACAGGGATGTTTTTTTCTTTGCCTTTGGTCTTGGGGAGTGAAGGGAGGAGGACACAAATTCTCAATGTAAATGTGTATCATGTAGCTCTGCGTCCAAGTGGAAGAGGGTATTGCAATTCCCCACCCTTTACAGTGCAGTATTTCTGTCCCCAATTTTTCCAGTGCAGTGAGGTGTTTTGAATTGCACGTTTGCATAAGGGTAATAATATAACCCCCCCCTGGCCGCTCCCGTTTGTGAGCAGGTGCTTCCGGTACGTTTAATTAGTGTTATTTAACAGTACCTGGTATTGTTTCTATTCAGTCTGAAGAAAACATCTGAATGGGACTTTGCCTTGCACAACTTTCTTCGAATTTAATACCAGGCAAGTAATATGCTTACATATTTTCCATTAATGAAATTTTTTTTTATATATAATATATATATATATAAAATATGAGAATTCCAGAATTCGCCATGGCATATATA
>CM068957.1:99417547-99429464 GCA_035128595.1 Eptatretus atami | reverse complement strand
CGTGGAACATGTCTTTCAATCCGGACAAATCTCACACTCTCACTATGTCTCTTCGAAAGGACCGTTTAGAAAACCCACCCATCCACTTTCTCAACAATCCTCTGGAAGAAGACCTTTCTTTCAAGCTTCTGGGTCTCACTATCTGCCATGACCTTTCCTGGAAAGCCACATTTCAAACCTCGCCTCCAAAGTCAGTCGCCGACTGGGAATCCTCCGTCATGCAAAGTCCTTCCTCGGCCCTCCTGAGCTCCTGACCACTTACAAAGCTTTTGCCATAGCCTGATGGAGTACTGCTCTCCCCTCTGGGCTGGTGCTCCTGCCTCCCACCTTTCTCGGCTTCACGCTGTAGAAACCAGGGCATTTTGGATCATCGGCATCTCCCGCAATGAGGCTGAGTCTTTAGGCCCTCACTCAATCACCGAAGGTTGGTCGGTGGTCTTTCTGTCTTCTACCGTCTCTCTCCAGCCTTGCCCCCCTGCTCTCTCTGCGATTTGTCCCCACCACATTTCCTCAGGGCGCTCAAGGTCAGCCAACAACCCCCTTCTGTTAAAACTACCAAAATCACGAATCACTGCTCACCTTCACTCTTTCATTCCTCTTTTTTCCCGCCTTTGGAATAAACTCCCTCACTATATTCTTTCCCATTCTTCCCTCCAGGCTTTCAAAACAGCTGTTCACCACCACCTCTTATCATCCCCCATCCAAATCCTCGATCTTTTCTACCCCCGATAATCCACCCAAGCCCACTTCCTTCAAATTCCCTGCATTCCTTCCTGAAAGTCCGTGTAATGTCCATCTTCTATTCCCCATGTTCCCCGCCCCATCCCTCTCCCTTACACAGATCTCCTAATGTCTCTGTTCCCCCACTGTTTTGTCCCTCCCACTCCTACCCCTCTTGTCTCATTGCCCTTGATGTGCGTTGTGTGTTAGCTCTCACACGAGCCTCGACAAGGTATACAAAAAAAAAGCATGCTAGGATGTTATTTGCTTCATTAATACATGGGCCACACCTGTATGGAAGCTGTTGCTTGGTGTTCCTCATTTACCCAGGTGTTTCCATTTTTTTTTGTCCACCACCTGTACCTGGGTAATGTTAAAAAGAAAAATCACCTTTGCTTTTCTTTTTTTGTGTATACCAAGTCGAAGCTCGTCCGTGTAAAAGCTAATACACAGAAACATGTAACAAGGCAGGAGACAAGAGGGGCGGGAGAGGGAATCACAAAATGGTGGGGTACAAAGACAATCTGATATCTGTGGAGGGGAGAGGGATGGGGTGGGGTACACAGGGTAAACAAGATGGACACCACACATACCATTGTCCTTCTTACGGGAGATATGGACCTATGATTATGCCAATGTTCTGACGGAATGACTTTACAGCGATTGTTTTTGTTTGATATCCAGCCAAATTTAACTTGGTAATGCTTGCTGAACGTCGCCAAGTTGCACAGATCATCTGATTGTTGTGCTTTACCTGTACCATTGCTGATCACAGCCTACATATCCTCATGATAGCTATGGAGTCATCTTGATGCAAATGATATACATTTACTCCCCCTCCTCACCGATTAGATGTAGGAACCGAGAATAGAAAATAAATATATGCAGAGCAGTGGTTATACAAAAATTTACTGTGATTTCCATTACAAAACAAGATTGCCGGTGCAACATTGGATGCAAATTCCCGGGTGAGGGGTGGGGTTACGGCCCGGATTATGTGCAATCAAATGACCCATTCTCCCTCCGAGTCTCCTTTTGGGAAAATGACTTAAAAAGCCACCACAGGTAAGATGGAGTGTTGTAAATATCAAAACTATATACAAACGAGACAACCATCTCGGAAAAAGGCAACAACAAATGCTAAATTACAAAATGTAGCACTTTCACAAGTCTTAGCACCAAAATATCAGTTATATTTGGCTTGCAGGTGGGGCATAAAAGGTGTCCTTATCTGAGCTGGGCACAGTCGCTAAGACGGACTGGCTGCAGCTCTCCCAACCTGCAGCAACTTCACACGCACTCACCCACCCCTGTGGGTGCCAGAGCATCGAGAAGGCAAAACTTGTATTTGTGTTTTTTTAGAAAGCTGTGGCACATGCCAGCCAGGAATATATATATATATATATATACATATATATATATACATATATGTATGTATATATATTCCAGTGGCAGAAGGTAGCAATTATAATGCAAAGAATAATTTTGTAGATCATAAATAATTTTGTGGAACAGTTTTCCTTTTTCACGACGAACCATCTGCTCCACTGGATCGGTATAAATGGCTGGATTAGCGAGCGCCTCAATTGGCCCGAGTGAATGGTCATCCAACCGGTTGGTCAAACAACCTGAGGACAAAGTACAGTTTGACAAATCGGTACAGCAGGCTAGGCATGATGAGCTCCAGGTTAACAAAACTTTTTGTATCCTTGGATGTCACATGAAATCAAATGCTGCTTGTATTCGCTTGTTCTGATGACTACGACAGGATTGGGATGGTAATGCAGATAAATACTGAAAATGGTGAGTCCAACAAGAGCAGCTGCAATGAATGATTTGTGTGCATTGAATGTGCTTGTTTAGAAGCAGCATCTATGGAAAGGAAAGGCAAAATATCGAGCAGAACAAACTCATTCACAAGGGAATGAATAAGGATAGTAATGCTGAATCCCCATATTTTTAAAAAACCTATTTTCTATCAATTACAACGTATAAAAACCCACCTTTGTTCGGCTACACATGTCGTCATCTTCCTGTCGGATTATTGGGCAAAACACGATAAATGCCTTCGCAATAATCTTTTTTTTCCATTTAACTACGGTGATTAAAATGCATATTTTTGCCAACACAAAACTGGCAAGGTTGAGGAGCTAGATTCGTAAAGAAAGGAGGTGAAACAAAAATAAATATCAGAGTAAAGAAGGGATGTAGAGACTGTGGGAATATTGATTAATACATTGGTAGAACAGTGCCTTGGGGGACTAAGTGTGAGAGGCTCTTGGAGCAGTCTGGTGGGCAGGAAAGATGAATTAAGATCAGCAAAGCTAGCAGGAGGTAGAAAGAATGGGTGAGGGCAGAGAAAAAGGCTTTGGGTTGTGAAGAGAGACGGTAATCCAAAATAAGAGGAAAGTCTTGATGATGAGATTGCTGATGATATTAACTGAAACAGATAAAGAGGAGTATTGAAGAGGAAAAACTTTTGGACAGATGCCTGAGTAGTCCAAAGGACGTGAGCAAGGAAGACTGTTGAGGTGCTACGGATTCTCAATGCCTGCTGCGTTGAAGCAGTCTGATGGAAGAGACTTTTGAATCGCCTCCAAGTTCAAAACATCGGCCTTGATGATATCAATGTTGTCATCGTAGTTTTTAAGGGCAACTTCCTGATCTCTTCTGGCTTCCTCAAGCTGAGCGATGCGTTTCTCAAGGTCCTCCCCGTTGAGTCGTTTTTCAGCATCTTTAAACAGCTGCTCGAGCACTTGAAGATTGCTTTCGTCCACTGGGCCCAGATTATCTAAGAGGAGGCAGCCGGGGAAGGGGGAGTCAATGTCAAAGGTGACAGTATAATTGGATACAAAAACATGAAGCAAGAGAACAAGGTAGGACTTACTGATCTCCTTGAGTAGGGTGTCTATTTGGCTGAGTGATTGGGTTATGGCGTTATGTGCCTTTCCGGCTAGGTTCTCAGCTTCTTGGGCCTGATTCATTGCCTGTTGGTTTGAGAGAAAAGAGGTATGAAGAGTAGGAAGGACATAGAGGGGTAAAGGAAAATGGACATGATAAATGTGTCACTATTCAACAAATACTTTGAGCAAATCTCATCTACAACTTCTCCAATCATGAAAGCTCAACCAGATTTGACTGAAGTGAGGCCAATTGTACTTGAGCTCACATGTGAAAATGCCATTTGGAATCAAACCTGCCCTATCCATGTCCAATTGTTTTCATCCAACTATTAATTTTCAATTAATCACTGGCTTTGACACCAATACAAGTTTTTATTATGGACCCAACACATAAAAAAGCTACATATATCCAACAAATAGTTTCAAATGGAGCACCTCGCTGCCAGTAGAGCATTTAAATTGTATCACATGTGGCAATGAACGGGAATTGTTGCTCCCAGCTTGCCTGTTCGATGACAGAAGACGCCATTTGCATTTTTGCCGCCTACATCCTGACCACATTTAGAATCCCGTGTGGGCACGGGCAACTGGCTCATTCACGCAATTTGTACAACAAGATCACTCCATTTGTTGCAAAGATTATGATGTCCAAAGGAAAAACTTGTGAGAGTTAACTTAAAATCTTATTGAGTGTGAATAGGACAGCTTCCTTGATTCGTTTGAAATGCAATGTGCTCTATACAATTTGATGGTTGCCACTCTGCCACTTCACCAGAATAGCATTTTTAAAGAAGAATATCACATTGAGAACTAGGTAAGACATGGCTCAGTTACACTGACGTAGGAATAATATCGCATCTCAGACTAGGTAACGCACCTAAATAGGAACAAGGAGAAAAAGACATAAAATGTCATAGCCCCTTTGGTTTCAGTAATTTTGCTGTACGGTGTTAAAGGGCTTGCCCATATTTACAAGATTTGGGGTGTGTGCAGCTGACTTGATTGGTCATGTGACATTTGCCAAATTTGAATAAAATTGGACCATGCCTGTTCAGGAAATGGTTGGAGACACGTTTAAATAACAAAATGGCTGCCAGTCGGCCATCTTGGATCTGATCTCAGAAGAAAAAAAAAAGACGTGCATATGTAAGCCATCCATTATCTTTCTGCAAAGTTTGAACAAGATCGGTAAATGCATGCCCGAGTAATGGTTGAGGATGTGTTCAACATCGGGTTTTTACAACTAAAATCGCCGTCAGTTGGCTACCTTTGATCACATCTCGAAACAAAATAATGTGTATATGTATACCATCATGTATTGTTCCTTTTGCCAAAGTTGAACAAATTTGGTCTGTACATATCTGAGATATGCCTGCAGATGGACGCATGGACAGACGAGACCCAATCTGGAAGCCCCCGTTTCAGACCAAGTCCAATGGGGGCTAATATCGCATACAGAATGAGGTAATACTTTGCTCGCTTACACAAGAGATAATATCACATCTGGAACCCATTACTACCTGGCTCACTTATACCTATATAGAAATATTGCAGTTAAAACCAGCTAATACATAGCTCTCTTACACCTATATAGGGATAATATCACATCTAGAACCAGGTAATACATGATTCACTTACACCTTGATCAGAATAATATCACATCTATAACCAGGTAATACATGGCTCACTTACACCTTGATCAGAATAATATCACATCTATAACCAGGTAATACATGGCTCACTTTCATCAAGTTGAACTTTAAAGTTGCACAACTTATCTTTGTCCCTTTATGGTGGAAGTGGAGCCATGCTAAATTCAATTATTATTTGCTTTTCGAAATGAAAGTTAATTCCTGGGTAAGCTATACCGTGAAAACAAAGATCCCACACAAAGACCCTTTGTCTATACTTTGACAAGGTTTGTACCTGCTTAACCTTGTCCATGTCCAGGATTGCTTCTTCTTGCTTTTCTTTAAAGTTCTTCTGCACACCATTAACCCAGTTGTTTAGTGTTTTTGCATCATTAATCAGACTCTGGGCTGATGTAAAAATATCCATGGTGTCTTCCTTTAACCGCTCAGTGTCCTGTGCAGCAACATACCTCCATTAGACTTTAGTAAGCAGGCAACAGGCAACAGATGAAGCTGAGAACTTTGTGGGGGGAGGGGGGGGATATAAATAAGTAAGATTCGCTCTTGGAAATTTGTGCACATTTGATCAACTTCCATGAAGCAAAGTAAATCGAAGGTGAAAAAGTAACCAACGAAGTGCAAGTTCTGTAATCAGTGAGTAATGAAAGTAGCAATTTATTAACATCACAAACAAACCAAATAAGTGATTGTTTTATCACTCACTGCTTTGTGAATTCATTCCATCATGATAGCAGCAGTACCAGGGAGTGCAAGGGATACTCCCCCATAATCTAATTTGAAGTGAACCATGGATTTTAACACTGTGCACATGACTGAGTTAAACTCCTGAGTTGTGGGGATGACTTTCGCAAATACATGTATGGAGCAACCGGCTCTCTCACCGAATGCGTGTTGTTTGCCACGAACTCTGCTTGCCGTGCCACCTTCAATGCCTCCTGCGCGTCTCGCTTCGCTGATCCCAGCTCTCCTTCTGCCCTCGTTGTTGTATCCATCGCCTCCTGGAGCAACTGCTTCACTTTGGGAACCCTTTTAAGAGCCTTTTTCGCTGCTGTCTGGTTATCAGCAACACGGCGGTCAAAATCTGAACAACGGAGGGGTGGGGGATATTAAAAAGGGTGCACAATTGTAAATGATGGATTGTAGTGCAAGAAACTGAAAACAAACAAAAGAGGAGACAATTTGGTCCACCATGCGTGTGCTCCATCCACATCCTATTCCATCAGATCTTAACTTACGGCACACACATTGATGAATCACCCTCCTTGTGAAACTCCGGGATGATACTTTCTAGTTGGGTCCGGATTCAAACCCAGGCGAGACCGCTCAGAGGTGAGTGTGCATACCTCTGTCAAGGCCATCATTTCAGCTCACTGATTCCGACGAATAATAGTGTAATGGTACAGATTGTATATAACCCTATTATCATGCTGCCGGGCATAGTCCGAGGAGTGGGGTGGTTGGGAAGTGGACAGAATATCAAATAAGTATTACTGGTAAATTTTCATGAAATCCCAGAATTCTGATGGTATATCTAAGAAGGATTTCAAAGCCTTTTTGGATAGTTTGCCTAAATTGTGGTTGTGAGCAGTTTCTGCTGTACTCGGATTCATCAAATAAAGTACCAGCACAGTAGCATAATGACAGTTTAGCTGCATGGGAGTACAACCACTGAGGTAGTTACAAAGGAATGATGTGAAAGTTTAAAGGTACGTCTAGTCATTGCTCTGAAAACTCAATGTCTCTCCTCCCTGCCACATGTCCCCACCGCGAAGGTAGCTGAGAATGTTCTTGGCATCCTGGAGTGTATGGTTTCCAGCATCCACAGCTGCCTCAGCCTTGGCTCGTGCAGCATCAACACGGGCCAGGAACTCGTCAGCTACCTAGACATCCACAGAATGATACACCATGCAATCTTATTGATTCACCAAACATCGCTTTGGCTCACCCGTGTCCTTTCACTTGCATGCCAAACACCCCTTGGTCTCACTCATATGCTAAACACCTCCGGGTCTCACTCACTCGAATGCAAGACATCACTTGGTCCCACTCGCATTCTCAGCACCGCTTGGTCTCACTCACTCATGAAACACGGCTTGTTCTCACTCACTCGCTTGCTGCTGAATGCATCACTAATGGTTTTGTGGCAGTTTCAATTAGTGTGTAATAATTAGTTTTCAATGGGTGAATCACCTCAAGCACCATAGTATTCCTTCATACTATTGCTGTGCCACAAACGCATAAAGGCGATAAATTGCACTCTCGCGAAATGGATCAACTAAGATCGGAAATAAAGTTGAAACAACAGATCCACCCACATTGATAGCAACAGTAGCAGTTGAAGCAGTGAACAAGCAAGGGAAAAGGGGGATTGAGAATGAAATGGCAAAAGGAAACAAATGACAGCAGAAGGAGGTGAAGGTGAAGGAGACTCCGCGTTTCGGTGACTGTGTCCAGGCAGATGTTTACAGACCCCCGGTTGCCTTTTTGTAGTGTAAAAATATGGACAACTTCAAAGGCCTTCAGGAAAAAGCACCCACCACCATTGAACGCCAAGGCACAGAGCTACTCAGATGCAAGCAGTTCTTGCTGTTTCCACAGTTTGGAAATGCAGTATAACCAAACTAAGGCAGGAAACCACTATCGCCACCACTTTGCAGTCATTTTTCTTTTTGCAAGAGCTCTTGTGTGACTGGCAAGGCCCAGAGGTGAACCTCATTCATGGAAGCTGCTGAGCCTCATGAGGAGGCACCCCATCAGCATTCCCATGAAGAAAGAAGCACAAGGGAGGCCGAAGAAGGCAGCACATCAGCAGAAGCTCCAGGCTCAAAGGCCCAGAAGCTATGCCGGATTGACCCCTCTACCTGGTCACGGTTGGGTGCAGATGTGATCTTGTCTTGCACGCAGCCCTTCAACTCCTCAGCTTGGCGGACTGCGGCCTGTGCCAACCGCTCATCAGCATCAAGCAGGGCAAGTGACCGATCCAACGACTCTTGGAGCCGAGAAAGATTGGACTACAATGCCGTCCCCGGAGCAATGGCCCACATGGAGATGGGCCCGCCAAGTTGTCGTGATGAAAGTGGCAGGTGCGATGGATTCATGAAGTTGCAGCAAGATGAAGCGGCGAACAATGTACATGCAAACACGGTCATCCCCAAAACATGAGCATACATTAGAAACACACGAAGTACCTGTTGGTGCCGCTGACCAGCCTGCAATGTATCGCGGGCTTGTTTCTGTGAGGCTTCCATGTCATTCTCGAGTTGAGCTAGTGACGCTTGCAGCGAGGCCAGATGGTTCTCCAGGCTTTCAGTATTATTGGTGAACTCATCAACCTGCTCCTGTAAGGTTTGAGCAGTTAGCAATCATTCCAGTCAAATATCCCGTTTAATGTGGACACCGTCATTGGCATCAGGGCCAACCAAATCTCTTGTTAACTTTCATCCCACCCCGTTACCATGTCTCATCATGTATTTGGATCACCAATGCGATTACCTAAAGTTGTTTTGCCATTGCTCGAGTTATTGTGGAACACTTCTGTGGAAGCCGGAAAGCAACACGTGGTGAAACGCAAATATAATTGCATTGGGAAACATGTTTGGTTTTGCATTTCATTAATTGATCACACAAAGTTTACAAGTCTCACCTCGAGGCCTTCTGTGTCCACTGAAGGCATAGCAAGAGTCGCGTTGTTGAACACATCGTCTGCTCTCTGGCTGACATGTGTGGCGGCATCAAGAACTCGATCGGCCAACTTTTCCATATCGTTTGTCAAGTTCCGTGCTTGGGCGAGACTGAAGGATCGCAGGCAGTCCAAGGAGACCAAATGGATTGTCGGAAGGAAAGGACGTTTCGGGAGTTTGAGGAACACGATGGTGGGGAATACAGAAAATAAATTATTACACTGTATTAAATACAATACAAGTTCGCCCAAAACGATTTGTTGTAAAAAGCAATAATGGCTGATGTAAAAATGGAGATTCAGTAGCAGTATGGTTTTTGGTTAATGTGACAAATGAAATTACTTTATTGAGGAAAACATTAAAAAAAAAAACAAGACAAGCTTGCCAATTATGGGCTAAATGGAGCTCAATGTCACTTGTGCAAAGAAATCTGCTTTTGTACAATAGTAGTCTGTACTGTATTCCTCTTATTACCTTCACCACAGGGTATTGCATATGCATTTGTTTGTTTGTCCATATGTCCACACAAAACATACTCTTGTCGGCCACAAATGTTACCTGGTGGTAGCCAGTATCATATGTTATGTTTTTTTTTCTTCAATCGAGTACGTCTAAAAAAGTATGTACAATTATAATGTAAGAACGTCTATAAAAGTAAGTACTGTTACAATGCGAGCACCACACAAAAGTCCTGGCGAGGGTTTGCAATCTCCTATGCTCTTTTCGTTACCCCCTGCAAAGTGTCGAAACTTTGCTGCAAAATGTCGAAAACCCGGTTTTGTTCAAAAACTTTCAAAATTTGACCTTTGCATAACCTTTAAAGGTCACAAAACAATGTTGTGGACATTAAAATAAGGAAACAGGATACGTGCTATAGCTTATTGGAGTTAGTTCGTCGAAGAAGGTCGAAAACCCGGTCTGATTCCCACAACTTTGAAAATTTGACCTTTGTGGCCTTTAAAGGTCAAAGGTCAAGGATCATGACCTTTGGTGCAAAACTTCCTCCGGAACATTCCAGGAACAATATAACATCATATAGGCTATATGGCATTTCGCACTCCTCGGATTATCCATACTTTGATGAAATCAGCATAAAAACAAACTTGAAGGGGGCGCCACGGGCAAGGTGTTCGAGATAGAGCAAAATGGTTTCAAGACTTTAGGTGGGGAATGACCTCAAGATTATGCATAAAAAATATTGTCATCCTAGCTCTCAAAGTTTGGGCGGTCGTATGTTTTACGTCAAAATTCGCAATTTTCTAAGTTTTTGACCTTGTGACCTTGACCTTGGGATGAAATTGAAAAATCGGACAACGACAAGTTTTAGATAATTCATTTTGCTATTCAAATACCGAAGAACCCATTCCATTCAGTCAATTCCCGAGGAGAAGATAGATTTTTAATCTGAGTACCCCTAAAAATGGCTATTTTTGGTGCATGGCTCCGCCCACAATGGGCGTGGCCACGCCTCATCCAGGAAAACACAACTAGACATTGATATCGAACACATAACCAAGTTTCATCAAGATCGGATCAAAGTCCACGGAGTTATGCTCTGGACAGACAGACAGAACAGACACAACGAATATAGTGGTCACTCTGGCTGGCGCTCCTGAACCAAAAAAAATGTGAGCATCACGGAATATGAATGAATGATGTCATTTATCCATCGACCCCATCAGGCATGGTTTTACATCAACGGACAGTCACCAGTTGGAAGGGTAATCTCACCTCTCTGTGACCTGCTCAACATCCTCTGCCAGAGAGTTCTGCTGACTCAGTGTGTGTCGTAAGGTATCCAGTGCGTCACGTGACTTGTTCAAAGCTTCATCTGCCGTTGCCTCCACTTGGGCCGCGTTGTCATGATGCCTGTACAGATGATTCAGCAGGCAGTCCATTCATCAGGTCAGATACGGGACACAATTGTACAGGGCACAACCGCGTCCACAAACTTCAGACACAACTGCCGAGCTACTGAACCGCCTAAAGATAACTTGGATCATAAAATAATCACAAAAAATAACACTGCAACACTCAACAGTGGTTGGGAACATTTCTCAGATAAACGAAGGAAACCCTTTGTTCAGAGATGCATGTGCATGTTACTTATCCCATGATGTTCATTAAATTGTCCTGTAGGTCTACTCTTGTTGGATATTATTTTAATGTTGGGCTTGTCCATGTATTACAAATAAATATTTGGGTCAGTCTGTCTGTGGGTCATAAGCCCCGCTCATTCTGCAGGCCACGCCCTCCGGAAGTCCAGAAATCGCGACCATCCTTTTCTCTCCACGTCGCTCAGATCGTTTTAAAGGCCTCGTGTACATTTGAAGACTGAAAAACGCATCTTCGATCATTTAAATGAAGATATCGTTTTGAGGAACAAAAGTCACATTTTGATTACAACTCAAACGAGGTAATGCGTGTTTTGTCCACAGTGATCGTGGCAGCCGTCTAATTATATACACCGCCCAATTAAGGTACATTAATTCTCATATTATGCAGAGGAAAGAAAATAGTGATATTTCATTAAAAAAAAAACAATAAATAAACTTTGTGGGACGTCGAACGCAGTTAATTTCTGTCTGCGAGACAATGACTTGTCGCTTATAACTCCCGTGTCGCTTCCTTGAGAGGTCATGACGCAGCGACTTCTGCAACAGCAGGAATGCACTAATAATTGGAGCCTTTTTGTTATTACAACATACTAAAACTCATGGGAAAAATGATATGATAGAGGATAGAAAGTTTATTTGCTGATTTACGAGAGAAGGGGAAGAAGAATAGATTGAGCAAGAGTAAGAATATCGTGCAAACATGGCCGTTTTGAGCGACGGGTCTCATCATGTCAACTTTAGAATTCACCGGCTGGAAATGATGAGATTCCGACAGCAAGAAGGAGAGTCCATTGATGATTTCCTCAACACATGCCGACGGAAGGGAAGGCTGGGTGATTTTTTTT
>CM068957.1:99392713-99415377 GCA_035128595.1 Eptatretus atami | reverse complement strand
TAACGTTTCAGTCAATTAATTTGTACAAGGGTGTAAACAGCATTGGTGATCATGGGAAGACGTTGCTAAAGCCGCTGTCACACCTTGACGTTTTAGCCAGCGTATTGCAACGTATCAAAATGTAATGTAGACGCTGGCGTACGCTGATATTGAATGTTTTTTTTTTTCGCATTTTGGGCGTATTCATGAACACGAGTTTGGATGTATGCCATAACGGTATTGTAAACGGTAGCACAGAACGTTCAAATAACATAAAGATAATTTACCACGAACTGCTTAGCCGTGTTGTCGGCGTTCAACAACTATGACCAAACGATAGTCTAACTTATGCATAGCGTGGCAGCGTATTTCGCCCGCTCAACGTGGCGTAGCCTATTAAAAGGCTGCGGCTCGACGGATCAACGATCATCACCGTCCATCCAGGCACTAAGCTCGATAGTGTCCTAAGCGCACTCGCTGTCCCCAAAACTCGCACCATACCCCGCCGCCTGCCAAACTCACCAATAGAGAAGACGCCGAACCACACAAATGACGCAAAACAACACCTCGACCGTTAGCCAGGACCATGCGATCGTACGTGCAAAAAAGTCACCCACGAGAAAACGACCAAAAAAAAACAAAAAAAAAAGCAAAAAAAACAAAAAAAAAAACACCGTAGATAAAATAAACACCAACAAGCCAACATCGAAACACAAAAAAAGTACCGAACTCAAAAAATCCCAAATGCGCATAACAAAAAAGCAAAAAATCAGAGAAAACAAAAACAATTAAGCCACGCAGCACCGAAAAAAAACTCAGAACACATGGACAACAACTGTCTACATACCACCGGTTACTGGGGCCATTTCCGGAGCAACGCCAAATAGCAACGCCTCAAACACTCATTCAACACCTCCGCTGTGCATATTTAACTAGATGTTCAATCACCAAAAACCATTAATCCATTTTTTCTCCCACCCCTTCCTTCCTCTTTTCATTATGCGCTTCTCTTGTATTTTCCTGCCTTTTTGCAGTTACTTCTCGAAAAAATCTCAATTTAATGTTAAACGAACAACCTTATGGCAGTTTCCACTGCTTCTTATATCTCACTGTCTCCCTTATTTCTCGATACTAACCTCTTGTTTATCCACTTCGACTCCGTTTTCCAATTTTAATCATATTTTTCTGTATGTCCATCGATTATGTAATGTAGTTTATTTATTTATGTCCTCGCACACCATCGCAAGGTGAAGAGAAGAGTTATGACTTTTCAAGCGCACTTATCTGTGTTTGTTGCTGTTGTGTGCAGGAATTCTCAGTTTTCAGACAGGTTCAATGTAGATATACGACCACTGCTTAGGATTTTGGTGAAATCACTCAGATACGACTACTTAATAAAAATTTTAAAGTGATTCTCACAATTAGAGAGATAGGTAAGATACATAAGCACGAAAATAATGTCAAAAAGTTGTGGAAGATTCGGAGAATTGAACTCTTGTTGGACAGGGTTGGGATGTGATGGCATAAAGGATAAAAATTGATATCAGATTTTAGGTGAAGATCCGCATCTGATACTGGATAGAGAATTATTTTAATATGCTTAAATGCATAATCTTATAACGCATTAAATGAAATAGGGCCAAAAAAACGATATTATAACTGTAAGAATGATATTTCAAAAAATTATTGGGCTAAGTCATTGTACTATGTGGATCGGCATTAGAGCGAGAGTATGCACTCTAATTGAGATGCCTATGCAATTCCAAATTCTGTGAATGCTTATTTTATTTGCAGTGATGTGTGATTTAATCTACAGTATTATATTTATTTTATTTTTATTAACTATCACCAACCAACCCACCCCTGCCACACCACCCCATAACTGAACTAAAGTAAAACGCGCTCAAGCAACTATTACCATATATACAAAAACGAAACCGAAAAAACGTCTAAAGAAAATCAAAGATAAACACAAAAAAGAAAAAAGAAAATAAAGAACACACAAAATAGCAATACACGAAAGCATACAGGCGCTGCATCATAATTTGAGAAGATATAGCAAAAAAAACATACAACACAAACACAATACGACGTAGCAAAAATCCGAGCAAGAAGAACGCAACAGACACCGACCGACCAAAAGCACACGAGAATCATCATAATCAAGACCCGAACAAGACAAAAATCGAACATGAGAACACTAAACAAAAAAAAAACAAGAAAATTCGGAAAGGAACAATCGAAGACAAAAAAAACATAAAAAAAACGATACACCAACACAAAAATTTGCCAAGAAGATCGCACTGCTTGGCACAGAAATTCGTCGAATACGTTATGGGTAACGTTTCTGTATATTCTAACCGTTAAGCCAACCGCTGTACGTAATGCACGCTGTGCTATAACGTCGTAGTAATGCCGAGTAAATGGGGGCTGTCGACAACCTTTAAGCATCTGAAAAATTGTTTCGAAGTCCCACGTATTGCCTAGCGAGTACTCGAAAATCTCGTTCAGCATGCATCAACGATTCGCATTACGCTGGCACTACCCCGTAGTATGCGAGACGCGACAAATAACGGACCCATGCCTGAGAAAATTTCCGCAAACGTATATGCAGACGAGTGCAACATCCCTACACCATAAGTTGTAGGCACATTATGCGATCGTTGTACACAGTTCGACACACATGAACACGTTACTTGTAAGTTACTCATAAGTCGAACACGTCGAGGTAATGTTTAGCATACCGAAACTTATTTCTAACCTATGAGTAAGTGCTTTGAACCTATGAGTAACGTACTCCAACGCATATTGACGTATGTAGATGTATTTGACGTCTTCCGGACGACCACAGAACTTACTGAACGTGTTACTAACTTACAGCTACCGTATAATGGCGTATTGGCAGCGTTTAGGGAATTGGTATATAAAATTGGGTTCACACAGGAGGAACCCGTCAGTGTTCCAGACTCCGTGGTTTTTTATTTATTTATTTATTTTGTTTTTTTTCTTCGGCATGACGGTGATGTTGACACTTGATTTCTAGTGCGGTTATGATTTAAATCGTTGAGCGGCAGCCTATTAATTATATTATATTATAACCGCACTAGAAATCGAAGTGTCAACATCACCGTCATGCGAAGAAAAAAAAACAAACAAACAAAAAACATGGAGTATGGAACACTGACGCTAAACATTACCTCGACGTGTTTCGACTTATGAGTAACTTACAAGTACGTGTGTCGACGTGTGTCAACGATCGCGTAACGTGCCTACAACTTATGGCCAGCGTATGCGAACGTGTGAGTCATACGCTGGCATACGTCGAAATTTTTTTGAGCATGTTCAAATTTGTCGACGAGTCTCCGCATACGTCTACGACGTATCCAGCGTGCTCTTAACGTATACAAAACTTACCCATAAGTATTCGACGTGTGCCAGTCGAGGGACGTTCGTTTTAGACAAATTTTTCATACGTCGGCATACGCTGGCTAAATCGTCAAGGTGTGACAGCGGCTTAAGAGCTGCACTCCCAGCATCAAAGGTTCCGAGACTACTGGGCAATGAGGAACAGCCCAACATGGTGCGTTCCGTGGATGACTTGAAGAAGCTGTTCCCGGACAGGTTTGACTGCATCGGGAATTTTAAAGGAAAAGGGAGGCTTCATCTGAATCCTGATGCAAAGGCATCGATTGACGCACCACGGAAGTGCAGTGTCCACATCAAAGGGAAGCTGAAGGAGGAACTGATGAAAATGGAGAAACAAGGGATCATCAGAAGAGTGAACTATCACACTGATTGGTACTCTTCCATTTGCTGTAGTGTGAAGAAAGATGGGAGCTTGAGGGTATGCCTCGACCCGAAGCGTCTCAACTCTTGCCTAAAGAAGTGTCAACATAAGATACCGACAATAGATGAGCTGAACCCAGAATTTGCAGGTGCCACAATATTCTCGAAATTGGATGCTCGGGCTGGATATTGGGTGATACATCTGGAAGCGGAAAGCCAAGATTTGACTCCGTTTCGCACACCATTCGGGCACTGGTGCTTCAATAGATTGCCTTTTGGGTTATGTGTCAGCCAGGATCCGTTTCAGCAGGCCATGGATCGCATACTTGAGCAGGCACCGGGCTGCATTGGCATATCCGATGATGTGGCGGTATCAGGAAGAACCGAAGAAGAACATGATCGCAACCTTCTGAACCTGATGGAGGTAGCACGAAGGGAGGGTCTAGTTTTCAACTCATCGAAATGTATCATCAAGGCTGACCGTATCAACTTCTTCGGCTCAATCTACAGCAAATATGGCACCTCGCCTGATCCAGAGAAGATGCCATCACCACAGGACAAAGACAACCTGAGGCGATTCATTGGATTGATGAACTATCTGTCATCACACATTCCACACTGCAGATAAGGTGGCACCCTCCGAGAATTATTGAAGAATGGAGTGCCATACCTGTGGCAGGAAGACCACCAATTTGCATTTGAGCAACTGAAACGGAGTGTTGACGTATACGCCTGTCTGACATATTATCATCATGATAAGGAGACAGTGTTGGAAGTGGACGCGTCACAGAAGGGACTAGACGCATGCCTCTTGCAGGATGACAAACCTGTTGCTTTCGCATCACGAACTCTAACACCCACACAATCTGCATATTCCAACATCGAACGAGAAACTCTGGTCCTTGTTGCTGGCATCCAGAAGTTCCACACCTACCTATTTGGGAAACGCTTCAAAGTATACACAGACCACAAACCACTGGTCATGATCACCAGTAAGCCGCTCACGAGTGCCCCTCCATGGTTACAGCGCCTTCTTGTGAAAATCCAAGGATATGATTTTGATTTGGAGTATAAGGCCGGCTGTGAGATGATGCTATCAGACACACTGTCGAGACTACCGAACCTGGAGAACAATCAAGAGCTGCAGTTGGACACACGTGTTGACGATGTCAAGCTCGATGATGTGGATGATCATTACCACTTTGACTTGATTGATTTCAGCTCAAGGAAACAGAACCAACTCAGGGAGTTTGGAAAATCTGACAGAACTTTTCAAGCATTGCAGCAGATGTTCACTGAGGTTGGCCTACCACAATTACCGAGATCCAACGGACTTCGTCATACTGGCCATACGTGATGAAATTGGTATTCTGATGGGGTTCTCTTCAAGGGTCGACAGGTACTAATTCCAGAGCAGCTGCGTAATGATATCCTCGACCAACTCCATGAGGCGCACATGGGGATCGAAAAGACAAAACGTCTGGCACGTGAATGCGTTTATTGGCCGAACATACATCACGGCATTGAGAGAATTGTCAAAACGTGTCAAGCATGTCAGGAGAACCAACCTGAACAAAAGCATGAGACGACGATAGCTCATGAGATACCAGCGGTACCATGGACAAAGGTAGCGAGTGATATGTGTGAGGTACACGGGCAGACCTACCTCATAGTGATAGATTACTACACCAAGTACCCGTTTGTGAAGAAAATGGAATACACGACCAGCAGTGCAGTGGCTAAGGCCACCCCTGAATGTTTCAGTGTGTTCGGTCCACCCCTGAATGTTTCAGTGTGTTCGGTCCACCCCTGAATGTTTCAGTGTGTTCGGTCCACCCCTGAATGTTTCAGTGTGTTCGGTCCACCCCTGAATGTTTCAGTGTGTTCGGTCCACCCCTGCAGATCATTACGGACAATGGACCCCAGTATGTGGGCAAGCCGTATCACATACATATACATACACATTTTCCCCATTGTGATCTTTCCATTTCTCCATTGAAGCATACGAAACATACGAACCATTTCCCCATTGTCTCGGGTCGCTCACCTGCATTTGATTCTTCACTTATTTATTTTTATTTATTTATATTTTCATTTATGGATGTTGTCCGACGGTTTTGTGATTTTTTTATTTTTTCCCAGTGTACCAGCTTCGATGTCCATAAGCACCCAAAACTACTTTGCTTCCCCATTGTCTCGGGTCGCTCACCTGCATTTTTTTTCATTTATTTATATTTTCATTTATGGATGTTGTCCGACGATTCTGTGATTTTCTTTTTTTACTAGTTTTGGGTTTTTAGTTTTAAAACGGCTTTCGATGTCCATCAACATGCAAAATTTCAGCTTTCTACATCACCTGGAAGGTACCGATCTTTAATATCAGTCAGTGGTTAGAAAGAGCTTTATATATTTTAAATATATATATATGTATATATATATATATATTATATATATATATATATATATCTATAATTCCAGCAATCTGTGTGTGTGTGTGTTGTGTGTGTGTGTGTGTGTGTGTGTGTGTGTGTGTGTGTGTGTCTGTGTCTGTGACCGCTGTTTCTCGACAACCACTGGTCTGATCCAATTTAAACTTGCCAGGTATATTGCTGGGGACCTGGGTATTATGTGCCTTTTCAAGGTTTGAAATTAATCGGACAAGTGGTTCCCAAGTTATGGCCATTTATTTACCAAACCAATGACAGGACACGTTGCTGCGTAGGCGTGGCCGATGGGAAAGGGCGCCTTCGTTTCCAATGACAGGACACTTGCTGCGTAGGCGTGGCGATGGGGAAAGGCGCCTTCGTTCCAATGACAGGACACGTTGCTGCGTAGGCGTGGCCGATGGGGAAAGGGCGCTCGTTTCCAATGACAGGACACGTTGCTGCGTGGCGTGGCGATGGGAAAGGGTGCTTAGTTACCATGACAGGACAGTTGCTGCGTAGGCGTGGCCGATGGGGAAAGAGCGCGTTCCCATTACGGGTTACAACGTACGGACTTCCGGACAGTGATGACTTAGTGTATTATAATAATTTCTCGATTTCTTATGTGCATTTATAGATAAACACAATGCCCCAATCCAGTCGTCGTTTACGAGAGCGAAGGAACGGACTGTGTGGTTGTTTGTGGAAACCCAGTTTGAAAGTTGTTTTTTTTTTTGCACGTACGGGCACGCACTGGTATATATTAAAACCCCAACATGTGGTAGGTAAGTGTTTGTCATCAACCACAATGTGTACTGTGTAGTGACATCGGTGGTAGTGGGGGTATTCTCTCTCTGTGATGCAAAATACAGTTCACAGAGCATTTGGTGCCAATGACGCAGCTTCCTGAACAAGGATTATAACTGGGTGGTTTGCCATTGCCTTCACAGCAGTAGTTATGGCAGGATTTGTAATTTGGCCAGGGTGCCGGTGATAGCTTGCCTACTCTCACAAAGGACACAGTGGGATCTTTAACATCCATCAACTAATACCAGCAGACGGGATGCCTCGCTTAACGTCCATCTGAGGGACGGCACACATATTGACGAAACATGGGGACGACAGTTTATCGCTGGATTGGGATTCAAACCCAGTCGAGACAGCTTGGAGGTGAGTGTGCGCACCTCGAGGCCATCCTGTCAGTCCAGCGGAGGGTATAATAAGTCGTCTATGGAGATGACTTGCAATGTTTCACTGTACATGTGGCATAATGCAACTGCTTCATTGACTACCGCCAGAGGGAGAGGGTATCACTCTCCCGGTGCGAGTGGTTGCTTCATACAAGTACCATCCTGGGATTCGCTGCCTCTTACATGGAAGTACTTAATAGAACTCTTGAACTCTTCAGAGAACTCATAACGTGCCACTCGTGGCATATCACAATGCACACAAATGCTATCTGAAGGAGAGGAACAATGCTCGACACAATGAACAGAACATCAATGTGTGCGAAGAACAAATGAAGGTGAAGTGGAACAGATGACATGCTTCGCAAAAAAACAGAGAGAACAAAAATGTGCATGAACAAACTCTGAACTCTGAAGATGAGCTGGCAGCAGTGAAGCAACCTGGCCAATACTAGGATTCCCAATGCATGAATATTACCTCCCTGGTAGTCCAGCTGGCATAGTCCATCTTCAAAATGGACAACGTGTATTTCACGAACAAAATCTACCCAAAGGGTGGGTAAACTGCTGGTACAAATATATTTCTAACAACTGACTGATTAACTCATTCACTCACTCATATAAATGTTTAGTACTTTCTATGTGGCAGAGAAAGCTGATATTTTCCCATGTAACTCAAATCCTAGATTTCAGGAATAAAAAATACAAAACTGTCCATGAACTAGAATATCCATAAACAAACATCGGCCGCTGCATCATCGCTAAGGCCTAAGTCACATTTGCCACGGCGGCCGTGGGGTCTACAAAATCTACGGCCACTAGCAATTATAGGGCGGCCGCAGTATTTCCACGGTCACACAATGTAGCAGTCACATATGTTTTTATTTTTCGGGGAGCCGCACGGGGTATTTATAAATTGTGGAGACCGAAAACGTGGGGGTGCCGTACGGTCTTTGATTTGATGTCGCACTGTGACCTTAGGGCGTTCCTGCGGCGGCCATAGAATTTTCAAGGCGACCGCAGGGGGGCCCTAAGGCGAACGTGCGGCCAGACGGACGGTAACGAGTGGGTTCTTTTTTTTTCTTTTTTTCTTTTTACCAGTTTTTTTTTTCGGCTTGTCGAATTGCTACGGCGAACGTAGAAATGAAAAAAGTTATAACTCCACGTTATAATTCCACGGCGACCCCTACGGCCTGTAAAATATAGCCAAACGGCGTAGGGCCACCCTGAGGCCACCTCAGAAACTCTGCGGCCACCGCACGTTTCTGTCAATTCAGAGGGCGTACGGCCGCTGTATCCTCGCCGTAGAGCAAATGTGACTTAGGCCTTAGGCCTTACGCTCACGGAGTGTCACACAACCAAAGACGATGACATGTCACGTGATTTTTCATGGGCACAATCACTCCCGGGTGTTTCTTGGTTTTATGGCGGTATGAATTGAAAAGTGTATGTGGGTTTTTAATAATTTATGAATGTTGTGCAGTGGCAGGAAGTCCTAATCACAATGGTAAGTGTGACATTGCATATTTAAAGTACAGTATTGCATGTTTGCATGTACAGTCGGACCGGTGTACTCATTCATGTAATGCGAAGCATCAGGATGATCATTTATCGTCGTGTTGGGGATCTAATCAAACTCGGACTAGACAGCTCTAAAGTCAGTACGCCACCTTTGAGCTATACTGTAAACCCATGTAATTAGAAGTTAATGTGACACCATTATTAATTTAACTCAGGATTTAGTTTAAGATGTCGTAAATATTTTTTTTCTGGCAGATTGATACACTCAGACACATATCGGTGATATTTATATATCTAGTATAAAAATTTATATCTAAAAAATGGATGTTTTGTAGACACAGAAAGAAACCACAACAACACCAGGACATTCTCGATCACAATCCATTATGAATGAACAATGGTGGAATGGAACCACTGATACAACGTAACCATAATCACTGACCCTCAAACTGCCTCAGGCACACTCAGCCCAAATCATTAGGTCACAACTCCGTCCGGCTATTGCATGTTGCATGGATGTGGTTCTTTCATCGTGTCCTCTGGAGGTTCCTCACATCCTGGAGGGTCCAGCATCAAGAACCGACATAGCCAAACTTTGTTTAGTCCAACATGTAGGCCATTGCCAAACTCCGAACATTGGACCCTCTCTTTGTTTGTTTAAAAGAAAACTTTTCATCCGTGTGTGTCATCACATGTTATTGGTGAGGACTATCAACATATCACATGGAAAAGAGGGGAAGGCTATGTCGTGAATGTGAAGCAAAGGAAGGAGGGTGGAAAAGAAAAGGGAAAGAAGGTTGAGAGGAGATGGAAGTTAGACGAGGGGAATGTAAGGGATCATGTTAGGGTTCAGTGAGGGGTGAGGGAGGGGGGGGGGGGGGACGAGGAGGAAGGGAATATCCTCCCATGTTTTTTGGTGTAAGTAATATGTGGATGGTTTCTGATTGGTACGTGAAAGCAGGATGTGAGGTGGGTTAATTGAATGGAAAGGACAGCTTTTGGAACAGAGATTGCAATTCCAATCTATAAGTTAAATTAATTATTATTGTTGTTATTATCTCAATCGTATGGAATTGCATCGGCCTTGAATGGCCTACTCCACCGAGGTGGTGCTTCGTTTGTTCATTATTACAGCCTAACTGACTTCCTCACAACTTTCTCTATTGCGTTGGAAAATTGCTGACCTTTCCAGTCTTGATTTGGATTGGTTTTGAAGCCAAAGTTCATTACTATTCGCAGGCGAACACCGCCATATTGGTAAACCAAGCAAGGCATCTCGGGGAGTACCGATTGGTTATGAGCTCTAATAACATTACATCGTGCATGTTTGGTGGCGGAAATGGATTTTTGCTGTTCACAGGGAGGGGGAGAGGCAAATGGTTCCCAAAATATTTATTTTCTGACTTTGTATGGTAAATGATCACCCATACTGATGTTCTTTCTCTTTTGTGTTTGTACATACATCAAAAATGCATAAGCGACCGATCAGATTCAAACTGCATTATGGGAGAGGTTCCACACATCCGGTGAGTATCTTTTAGGATAAGGATGTGTTTAATCCCATCTGGTGCTAAACTAAAGCTGGCCATCTGTACTTTTACATTACGGTTTGTTTGATGCCAGTTCTCCTTCCATTCACGGGTTACAACCAGTTATTATTATAGTTAATCATTACTTTAGGGGTGTACTTACTTGTCTGCAAGTCGACGGGCCTCATCCACTAAGCCAGTCAGATTGTGAGGGTCAGATGTGTTCCGGCGCTCAATGTTCTGTGGAAACACCACCATGACAACACCACCATTTTAATGAATGGAAACAACCCAAATGCCAAACAGTTGTAAGACTCCTGTACACAAAGCCACAACCTTCCGAGATCAGTTAGATGAGCCACACTGGCTTACGTCGATTTCCAACCATGATGTGATCCAGCACAGTCATTGATGTCACTTTTTTTAAAAAAAGACATTCGCACCCTGCAGTTTGACTCCATCTCAGTCAGTACGAGACGTAAGTACTGTGTCAGCTTGTGCACTTGGAGTGAACTGCCAAATATGATTTTCCATCCAGTCGTGATTTGAACAGAAAGATAATTGCACAAAGATTTTGCGATGCATTTTCATGCTAGTTGGTAAGAATACACAACTCAACCAGGATTTCATTATTTTATTCGTCCATTTGGATATATAAACCAGGAAACGTAATGCCGCTTGACTTCCTGGAGGACAAATCGAATTGTAATGTCCAAAAATTATTGATTTCATTGTCTCACTTTTGTTAAACAGACTTTGAGGTCAGACAGAACACACCTCAATCTAGGTGCTTACCACGGTCTCCAACTGTCGCCGAGCTTCCTCGAGCTGCTCGCGAGCGGCTTCCGCATGGAGCTTTGTTCTTCTGGCCGTATTGTCTGCCTGTTCGAGCGTGTTTGCTGTGCCATCCACAGCCCGCTGGGCCTGCTGCAGACGTCCACGTTCCCTTGCCAGTGCCTCACCCAGCTTAGGCAGTCGTGCCTCAACCTTCTTGTCTACTTCTACGAGGTGGTGGAAGATCCAGCAAAAGGGAATCACCAGGAAGTGAGAAAACTTCGGTGAACTTGGAAAGGAGATCCCTTTGAAATCACAGGTATTTAACATTATCAGCACGTTCAGTTCATATAACTTACCCCGAGTTGCCTCAGCATTACTGAGTAATATTGAGATCGAATCTGAGGTCTTGGCAAGACGGTTATGAAACTCATCATCCCTCACAATATCTGGATATTGTGCTGCGGTTTCCATGTGCTTCTCCAGGCCTGCCATTCCTGCTCGGAGACTCGCAGCCTATCGACCACAGTGGGGATGAATCGACCATTAATAGATACCAGCCCATTCAGGGCATACCTTCCTATATGTAGCCCATCTAATGCTATTAAGTACACCATATAAGACCAGCTGTTCGTCCCATTACATTTGCAACCATGACCATCTTGAAGTTCTCATCTATTTGGGCAGCATGTTTCTCTATGGTGTACAGCAATTTTAACTATCACAGTGGAGGTCTGAGGAGTGTTCCGCAATGATACAGCCACAACATCTCCCATACGGTCTCTCAACTTATAACGTCACCTGAACTACAACAACATTGTACACCCCTCCCCCATTCCACCGAAATGTGGCCCACTTCATGAAAATACCAGCATTTGAGGAACAAATTCCATCCTTTTTGAACGGCAGATATTACATCAATCTATTAGGATCAAGTGTTTTGTCAGATTATTCTTCCAATCACAAACTTGTGGAATCTAGAACTTCTGAAGGATTTCAAGCCCACATGTAGCATACCCACAGGCAGTTGAACTGATTTATCAAAACGACTGCACGTTTCCCCATCTCCAGCCTCCATTTATACTCCTCGAAAGATGATCCAGAGTGGATTGAAAGACCAATAACCTTTGTTAGCGAAATAGGAAGGTTCACCACCAAGTCACTGGCTAAAGAATTACAGAACTCATCTAAAGGTGGGTTAGACCACCTCTGCCTGACTTGATGCTGCGTGACAGCAGCATGCGGCATCGATTCCACGCAGTTGTAAGTGAAAGCATGGCAAATGTTTCCTCAATCCATAAGGGTCCAAATCTTGTTCATGCATAAAAATACATCCTTCGACCGAACAGATCGATTCGGCATTACTACTGGCAAAATTGGTTCTTCCGCTACTCACCTTTTCTTGCACTAGTCCATAGCAAGGTGGACACGGTGCGCAGCTACGAGAAGTAACATCCCCAGACGTAGCATCCCCTACCATATTCTGGTCTGCAACTTCATGACCACCAGTGGAGTTCCTGTAAAAATTCTCCCTGCAGTGGTCGCAGCGTCTGCCAACCGCACCATCGCGGCACGGGCAGTTTCCATCTTCATCGCATTGCAAGGCGAGTGAGCCCAATGGATCGCAAGCACATGCTACAAGAGAGGCACACAAAGTTGTGACAGTTATGGACAGGGACGTGGAAGCAAGAGGAAGGACGGATGTGGTACACGTTTTTCACACTTACTTTATTTGCAAACCATGAGTGATGGACCAGGTGCAAACCTGCACGTAAATCAATCCCATTTTCTTCCATTATCTCCCCTGTTGTTCTTGTTATTCTTGTGCAGCCTGTGGCTTCTCGTTTCATCATTTTATGAGGGTGCGGCTGTGCCGCTGATGCAGTGCCCTCTGTTACCAGTACAAAAAAAAATTCAATCCAAATCCATTGGGACCATACTTTGTGCAGAGCGTCGGTGCTGCCTAAGCAGTCTCCTGGGCTATTGGACACAATCCTGGACGGGTTGCCACTCCGACACAGGATACTCAAACGGCTCAATCATCCCAGCAAGTTGGTACTCATTTTGCCGACCTCAGAAGGATGCCAGGCTATCAATCCCACCTGTTGTTAATTCAACGGCCGACAGGGGCTCAAACTCAAGACCCTAAGATCTTAAGCCAGCCACCTCAGCCATTAAGCCAACATCAGGCTTATTATCTCCTCTACTGTTCCATTTCTCCTGAACATCCCCGATCATAAACTGGTTATCCGTGTTATTCTGCGTTTGTATTTTTGCTGCAGCAGCTGTGCCGGAAGCCACCCAAGTACATGACATCACCCCCTTACCCTGTTTTATTCTAATTTGTTAATTATTTTCTTAATTATTTTTACATTTTAAATAAACCAATACACTTACAAAAGCAAGACATGAAATACATCAAAATCATAGAACTACAATCAAACAGCGAATATATAATAGAACAAGTCTGAAGACGACGATGGTTCACGAGCGGTATTTGACGATGTAGATTGTTTCAGAAGTCAAGGATGAGACAATGTGATAATTTTTGACCAAGTTATAAAAACGATCAACATGATGTGGTACGAGTGACAGGTTATTAGCTGCAAAATGTCGAAAACCCGGTTTCGTTCAACAACTTTCAAAATTTGACCTTTGCATAACCTGTAAAGGTCACAAACAATGTGGACATTAAAATAAGGAAACAGGATACGTGCTATAACTTATTGGAGTTAGTTCGTCGAAGAAGGTCGAAAACCAGGTTCGATTCCCACAACTTTGAAAATTTGACCTTTGTGAACTTTAAAGGTCAAAGGTCAAGGATTATGACCTTTGGTGCAAAACTTCCTCTGGAACATTCCAGGAACAATATAACGTCATATAGGCTATATGGCATTTTGCACTCCTCGGATTATCCAGACTTTGATGAAATCAGCGTAAAAACAAACTTGAAGGGGCGCCACGGGCAAGCTGTTCGAGATAGAGCAAAATAGTTTCAAGATTCTAGGTGGGGAATGACCTCAAGATTATGCATAAAAATATTGTCATCCTAGCTCTCAAAGTTTGGGCGGTCGTATGATTTTTATGTCAAAATTTGAAATTTTCTAAGTTCGTGACCTTGTGACCTTGACCTTGGGACGAAAATGAAAAATCGAGCTCCGTGGGGCTATGCAGGTGCCATTGGGCTAACCAAATACCGAAACCCCTGCCAGATTCGACAAACCCCTAGGAGAAGATGCAATTTGAAATCGGCTACCCCTATAAACACAATTCGCAATTTTCTAAGTTCGTGACCTTGTGGCTTGACCTTGGGATGAAAATGAAAAATCGAGCTCTGTGGGGCTATGCAGGTGCCATTGGGCTAACCAAATACCGAAACCCTGCCAGATTCGACAAACCCTCGGAGAAGAAAAAATTTTTATGTCAAAATTCGCATTTTTCTAAGTTCGTGACCTTTGTGACCTTGACCTTGGGACGAAAATGAAAAATCGAGCTCCGTGGGGCTATGCAGGTGCCATTGGGCTAACCAAATACTGAAACCCCTGCCAGATTCAACAAACCCCCTAGGAGAAGATGCAAATTGAAATCGGCTACCCCCTAAAAACACGTTTTTTGGGCGTGGCTCCACCCATAATGGGCGCACCACGCCCATTTTCAGGAAAACACAACTAGATCATGATATAAACCTCCCACCAAAATTTTATCAGGATCGGATCAAAACCCACGGAGCTATGCTCGGGACAGACAGACAGACAGACACACAACAATAACGAATGTAGTGGTCACTTATTTTTTTCGTGAAAATATTTTTTCACTTTTTTCGTGAACCAATAGTGAAGCAATGCATGGTGCAACATGATGTGGCACAATGGTTGTGGTGACATGAATGATTTAAGCTGTCAGTCATTCTAAACTCATTCCTCTTCCTACATAAATGAAGCCATCTAATGTAATCCACAACCGTACGGCCTTTATTCATGTAGTTCATGGGAATTGCTGTTTGTGCTTAGTGGCCTTGAGGCCTCCACGGTCCAACGCCAAGAATGAGTACTCACGTGTGCAGCCATCTGCAGAGAAGCCGTAGTGCAGGGCAGCGCACAAATTGCATGTTCGACCGATTACCCCATGTTTGCAGTCACACTGTCCACTTTGCTCATCGCATTCAGCACCCACTGAGCCGGTGGGGTCACAAACACATCTGGAGGGGCGTGGGTGAGATAATCATCTCGGATTGGGTAAGATAAATAATCAAATGGAGATGTAAATGTCAAGCTCTGTGAAGATGCAGCTTCTCATAATAAACAAAAACAATGAGATGGATGGTAAAGTATAAATGGCTGCATTGGCTTCATGATGCTCCAAGGTCTCCTGTTCATCAAAGCCGATGTCATAATTATGAGCCAGAACAATAATCGCGTTGGTCTGGCAGGATAGCCAAGAGGTATGCATACTCACCTCTAAGCTGTCTCGCCTGGGTTTGAAACTTGACCCAGCTATAATCTGTCATCCCGATGTTTTACAGGCAGGGTGAGGCATCAATGTGTGCGTCGTCCCTCAGATGGACGTTAAACTGGGTGTCCTGGCTGCTGGCATTAGTTGGTGGACGTTAAAGACCCGACGGTCTCCTTGAAGAGGAGATGAGTTATCGCAGGAACCCTGAAGAAATTACTCTTCCTGCTCTAACCTACAACCTGCATCAGCGGCACCATCATGCAAGAACTGATGCTAACCCGAAGCCATGTACTGCATGCAAAGGATGACGACGCCGATAATCGTGCTTGGCTAAGAATCAATCGAGGTGTTCCACATCATTTTAAGATCATCTTCAATTTTCTGCAGGGTACAACAGTGACTGCACAAGCCCTTTCACAAATTATGAACAGCAAAACTTCCTTATGACAATGCATTGTACAACTAGAACGACAAGCGGTAGAGCGAATACCTCCGCCAAGTTGAACAATCTATGTTTTGTATCCCACTGAGAGGCCGTTCTGCATCCAGACCTTTACCAACATCTAATCGGCTTGTTCGTGTCACCCAACCAACTTATCCACCAAGTTTTACCATAACCCGTCCACAACCTTTTGAGATATCCTGCTCACAGACAAACGGACAGACACGCACAGACTGACAGGGGTGAAAATATAACCTCCGTCCACCTTCGATGGTGGGGGGGTAGTGACATTTGGAATTGGCCAATGAGGTAGACGTGTCAAATGTCCAAGAACACTTGGATCAATTCTGTGTTGACATCAAGAAAATAGTGAATGGTGGACGAATTACTTCAATGAGAACAAGACCATCAATAATAACATTGCTCAATGCCACCTTGTCGATATCTTACAATTTACAACCAGTGCCGGTGCTGATGTTGTAATAGCCAGGCTTGCAGGTGGAGCACGCACGGTCGGTGACATGTGGAAGGCACGCACACTGCCCGGTCACCTGGTCACATGAACTACGGCCTTGAAATGTCCCTGCTGGGTAGCATGCACAGGCTATGGCAGGTGAGTGGGAGGAGAGGGAGAAGGGGGAGTGGGGAGAGATTTAGTCATATAAAGGTGCATAGGTGTGAGGTTTCTTCACGAGATTCATTCAGAGATATGCAGGTGGTTATTTGTCACATCAACACAACTTAAAAAGTATAGTGTTGGCAATCTTATTATTATTATTATTATTATTATTCTCTTCTTCTTCTTCATCATGCCGACCAGGCTCCTATACAGGGTGTCGGTTCTGCTGAAGCAGCTTCTTTGGCTATAAGAGCTTATTTACTTTAACAACTTTGCGTTGCAAATATCAGGAGGCAATTGCGTAAAACACTTAAACGCAGACAAATGCTTTATATAAACAGGCGGACATAGACACACAAAAACCTTCTCACGTTTGCACTTTTCGGATCCAGGGCCTGTAGCGTTGCCGTAGTAACCATCACGGCACCTGTCACAGAATGACCCCTCTGTGTGACCCACACATTTGAGGCACTCTCCTGTCCGACCGTCACAGTTCCCCACAGCGTTAGCGTCCACGTTGCCATGGCAGTTGCACGGCTTGCAAGGTCTCCTCGGTCCATCGAGGCCAAGAGGGTCCCCGAAGAATCCGTCTTCACAAAACTCACAGCGTCGGCCTTCACACACGTAAACAAGAACATTACGACAAGAGAGTTCTAATTCCACGCGCAGCACCTGCTTGTTATTGCAACTGCATTGAAGTTAGTGCAACAAGGCCAGAGTTTAAAATCATGGCCGCCAAGGCTTCAGGTGACGAGCATCACTACTTCAGGCACCGTGATTGTAAAAATAAACGCAAAATAAAGACAACTTTACACAAGAAAAGGTCATGGCACTCCAGGTCAGGCATTCATGCACATTATGGGTCATTAGTAGTTGAACATGCAAATAACATATTCAATCCAACTACTAGGAACGACCACTTCTTTAAACAGCCCCATTTATCTTCACCTTTCTGCGGCGTCGGCTGGGAAACGTTTTTGACTCGAGTCTTTCAGGAAGCGCTGGGCAGATCTGACGTTCAACTGACGGTAATTTGGGCAGAAATTTGTAACTTGATGAGGGTGCTCGTGATAACTCACCAATTCTCCGTGAAACATACCGCGGGATCTTTAACATCCACCAACGAATGCTGACTGATGGGACACCCAGGTTAACGTCCATCCGAGGGACGGCACACATATTGATGCCTCACACTGCCTGTGAAACACCGGGGTAACGGTTCATAGTTCGGTCCAGAATCGAACAAGATGACAAAAACGAAAACTGACGAGAGAACCAGATTATTTACTGACACATTTCTGTTTGGCCATCCAATCAGACAAAACTGCAATACAGGCACAACTTCATGTAAAAGCAACATCGAGGGGATCTCCAACATGGCCAGGCTGAAAGCGAGCAGCTCGGCCTTATTGCCTTATTGACGTGCCGATGCTGATGTCCGGACAGTCGGTGCAGATGACGCTGGCAGAGTGAGGCTCCATGGCGCATGAGGAGGTGCCCGGGCATGGGCACGATGAGCAGTCACCTGCAGTTCCCTGGGTAGCATCGCCGTAATATCCCTCGGCACAAAGGTGGCACTGATCACCGGCTGTGTTGTCTTTGCAATTGCACTCACCTGGCAGACACAATGTCACGGGTTTATCAGCCATTTATAAATGTATGGAACACGCGGTCCAAGGATGTTGGGAAACGAGAGACGAATGCACACGGTACACGTTGAAAGTGCAGTCACAGCATCCTGAGTGAAGCACTCGGATGGGAATGCCAAACAGGCCAAGGTTCAGCTGATTACATTTTTCTTACAACATATTAGACTGAATGGCAGGACAGCTCAGTCTCCATGGGTTTTGATCCCCAGCAGAGCTCAACCAGACATCTTATTGTACAATGAGTGGGGTAGGGGACACTGCATTATGGAGCAGGATGCTACTCATATAGAGGACATGAAGACGGTCTTACTACACTTATGTGCATGTAATAAAAAGATCAAAAGAGAAGCCCTCTTGACTAGTACCATCGTCATGACATCACGACAGAGTAGTTTGTAAGTTAATGGATATAAATGTTGAGTTCATGAATACTCAGTGAAATGTAAATACAACACTTCAAACTCAAACACCCAACATTGTCCCCCGTGTTTGTACCCTCATATCTACCTGTCTCTGGATGGCAGCTCTTGCTGTGACCGTGACAGGGGCAGGGCACACAGGAAGCAAAGGGTCCAGCACCTGGGGGGTCTCGTGTGTACCCAACATCACAAGTCTCACAGAGCTGGCCCCGGTAGCCCTTGGGGCAATTGCACTCTTCCACCCAGGTGGCAGGAGAAGCCGTGATCAATGCATCGCGGCGTGCAGATTCGAGGTGCAATGAACGAAGGTATGCAGAATCTGGAGAGGGAGGAGATCTGAGGTTAATAACAACAAAGCAATACGATACTAATAATGGAAGGAAGAGGAAGTGTGAGAGACATTGGTGAGAAATACTAAAGCAAAAATGTAATGAGGATAGAATAATGGAATTTCTGTCTAACAATGTCATCATAACCCACTGTGCATGTTGAAGAGCGCACGGATGTGCAGGGCCGTGAGGTTCGACAGGAGCCTCTGGAAATCCGCCGTAGAGAGTTGCGGCCTCCAAGGATAGTCTGAGGTCTCATGAAGCCTGAAAATAATTAATAACGCCATCATGGGTTGAACTGGTGCTCGAAGCAATGCTTACAAGTCAGTCGGAATGGTGACCACATTCCATAAAATGAAGTCCGATAAATCAAGGTATCTCAAAAGGAAGTGTCGATGTGTAGCGTACTTTGCTGAGAAGTTGTAAAACTTCTAAACCCAATGAGCTCCAGGTTGGTGAACAGATTACACACACGTACAGGTACCTACAAAATGAATAATATACCAACGGTACTGAGAAATGAAGGACACCGTAAGATGGCCTCGATAGAGAGACACTTACAGGAAGGTGTACCGCTGAACTTGTTCCGTAGGGTATGGGTTACCCTGAGCAACAAAGGGCAGAGTGACCCGACGGCCTGCACCCTCCAAAACCAGATCTTCGGCCGTGAGACGGGCATCCCGGCTGTCCGCACGTAGCAGGAAGGACAAATTGTGTCCGTAGCTTGGCAACTGATTCCCCAGAAACTGGGCTGAGGTGGAAGGGGTTCGAGCAGAGGGTTTGAAATGGTGCAAGGAGGGTCGTGAAGCAACAAATCACAAGTGACTAAGAAAGGTTAAAATAGGTCACGGGTTTGATAAAGCACTGGAAATACACAGAACATTAATGGTAAGGTATAAAAACGAGATCGCATCACGTGTACGCGATGGCACCATCTCCACACCTGGGGCAGAAAAGTATATTGGGGCGAAAGTGTCCGAAGAGACCGAGATCTCGTCCCCATCGGACAAGACCCTCGTCGGAGCTTTTTGACCCCCTCGCTCTTTTGCCTGCCAGCCACCGGCACCTGGAAAGACCAAAAATGTAAAAATGTTTCGGCAAGCAAAGAGCAGATAACAGGTGACCACCAAAAAAAACACAAAAAATCACTACTACAGACCCTGGAAGGGTTTCTTTCCTTTATGTAAACACCATCACCATCAGAGATAAGTCTGACTCCTGTTAATGAGAAACACCACTGGAAAGATGGATGAAGCACTCGTCTTGCTTGTGAAGGCTAGCGGTGATCTGTTTCGGCAGACAAGTAGATCAATGGATGAAATCAACAGGACGTTGATTGAGGTATATGCTACCTGCTACAGGAAGCAAGGAGGAGGCAACGTTTCTGACGTTAACCCTTCATCCGTGTAAAGGAGGAGAAAATTATTGATCCCTTATTGTGCTGACAAATGGTTAACGCCTGAAATGTCAGCTTCTTGCATTCCAGGGCAGTTAGCGTACCTCGGTCAGCGTTCTGTTGATCCCACCCATTATCCTTTTAAAATGGTTTGTGGGCAGTGACATCATTGGTGACCAAGACCGTGAGAACAATTAAACAACAATGGAGTTAGCTCTTGATTGCTTCTTTTTTATTTTTTTTGCTATACAAGTACAACATTGAGCTGGCAGGATGACCTAGAGGTATGTACACTCGCCAAGAAGCTGTCCAGCCTGGGTTTGAATCCTGACCCAGCTATAAACTGTCATCCTGGTGTGTCACAGGCAGGGTGATTCATCAATGTGTGTGCCTTCCCTCGGATGGATGTTAAATTCGGCAGCACGGACGCTCTGTATGGAGCAGGATTCATGATCTGGTGGTCGTATGGCAGCTTAGCTGCCGGGGTAGCTATCATTTCTTGAAGCGCGACTGTGTTGCTGATGCAGTGCCCCTCTACCAGTACACACACTGGAACTGGTACTCATTTCGCCGACCTCGGAAGGATGACAGGCTGAGTCAACCCCCTGGTGTATTAATTTAGCGGCCGACGGGGCTTGAACTCAGGACCCTAGGATCCCAAGCTGCCACCCTAACCACTGAGCCAACACCAGGCATTCATGATCTGATTTGATCTATAAAAGATCAAGGCTCATGGAAGGGCGAGAGGTGGAGGGTAAAACGGCAATGAACTGACAGTGGGGCCCACAGTTTGAACCAATAAGCAATGGAATGAACAGGAAAAGAGGAGCGTGAGGAAGGATGAAGGTCACCTGCAAGTAAGAAGGTTTGGTTTGGTTTGGTAGGGTTAATGTGGGTAGAAAAGATTTTGAGTATGGGTCGGGGATGACATGAGATGGTAGTGTTGCCATCTTTCCTTGGAAACCGAAGGGGTGTTTCAAATCCAAACACGTTGTTCTGTTGTGGGCCGGGTCCTACGGGTGGCGATAAACGACCACGAGTGGAGCAGTAGAGCCGTCTCCCACGAACACCCGGAATTTAGGTCGTGACCCTTGGATAACTCCAAAGGACACGGGTCCCTTAGCAGACCGTGGACGCCAATATTTCGACCAGTGGCGTAGGGTTAATTGTCTCGATCTCCAATATACCTAAATAACCACGCAGTCTAGCTACCGGGAAACCACACCCTCGCCGACTCTGTCCGATCCGAGTCGCAGGTAACGACTCGGACCCGGCGTAACCGAGTGGAGTTACCAGAGCCGCACCGGTCCCAATGAAACTTACGGCACCAACGGCCTTACTATTTCTCAAACCCGCACGGTGCTGGGTCAATGAAAGAAAACATGAACAAAAAACTGGAACATTTAACACGGGATTTATTTACAATAGGCAATAATCGGGAAGGGAGACACAGAGCAGAGTTATCACGAATAAGAAATGTAATGTACAATGAACGAGGCACTTAACGGTTCTACTTACAGACGGGGCCCACGGACACACACACACACAACACACACACAACACACACACACACACCACACACCAAAAAGAAACTGGACCCCGTGGGTCTTTATTCGGTCGAGCTGGGCCGGGGTACCTTCCTGCCTCGTGCGGTGACACCGACTCCAAACCATCACGGTGGGACTCGAACCCACGACCCGAAGTCCACGGCCCACGAACGAGACCAAGCCACCACGACCGCAGACGAAGCCAATCGCCACCAAAACTGCAGACGCTCAGCAATCGCCACCAAGAAAGCAGACAAAGCCAATCGCCACCAAGACTGCAGACAAAGCAATCGCCACCAAGACTGCAGACGCTCAGCAATCGCCACCAAGACTGCAGATGAAGCCAATCGCCACCAAGACTGCAGACGAAGCCAATCGCCACCAAGACTGCAGACGAAGCCAATCGCCACCAAGACTGCAGACGCTAAGCAGTCGCCACGATCACTCCTCTACTCTCTTTGAGGTTGGGAGCGGTTTCTTTCCTCGCCACTCGCCTCCTGATTGGACGGTCCCATCACGCGATCCGCTGGCCGTCCCTCATTGGGCAGGCCCATGGTAGGCGGGGCAACTCCCACCTTTCTGGGCGGAGTCGGATCTGAGGCGATGGAGGCT
>CM068957.1:99380345-99392703 GCA_035128595.1 Eptatretus atami | reverse complement strand
GGCGGGGCAACTCCCACCTTTCTGGGGCGGAGTCGGATCTGAGGCGATGGAGGCTTCGCCCACGCCTTCAGCCAAAAACACGTGGGCAATGGCGACCGGGTTGAGTCAGGGACGGTGCCGTTGTTGTTGTTGTTGTTGTAGATTTAATAAACCTGACTATAAAATAACTCACAGCACACACACGAAATTCCCATTAGACATAGGGGATGGCTTCTAACTATAAACACATACTTATCGAAATAAGTGAACTACGGGGGCTGCTGTCTGTCTGTGTGCAAATGGCTTCCAGATTCGTAACACTTCAACGTCTCCCCTTCATGATATTTGCCTCCATATTCCCAGATCGCTGTGCAAACACAAATTGCAAAAAATAAAATGAGAAGTACATCAGCGGCACAGCCGTGCCTCCAGCCAATGATGCTGCTCACAGCCTTGTGCTGCACATGAAAGAAGACAAAGAAGAAGGTGTAAGCTGGTGGTAAGGTATACTTTGGTGAGATGAAATGTAATATAAAATAGAATGGCATTTATTATAGTAAGTAACCATGTATGGCAGTACGTTACGGTAGTGTAAGGAACTATGCGATTTAGAAACTACAGCACATGCTTTGAGGAGGTACCACGCAGGGTGCCACAGTCTGCTGTGCGATGACAAAAACATACCATTACTGAAGTCAGAAGCGATAGCGTAGGCGGTGTAACCGCTGGAACTGTGGCACACGGAAGAGTGTCCGTGGCAGAAACAGGCAGAGCACCCCAGTGGGTTTTCAGCCGCCAGATTAAAGAATCCCGGCCTGCAGCTGTAGGGGGTAAGACGTGGGAAAAGGACAGCTATGAAGTGTGAGACAGAACAAAAAGGGAGCGAAACACAGTAAGGTAGGTGTTTGTTACTGGGTCACATTGGGCAGGATGGGTTCAAGAAATGCTGAACAAAGGACGGCAGTGAATGATTAGTGTTGAATGGAAAAGGTGTGTGATAAATCTCTCCATGTGTTGTGTCCAAAACAGGTGAACAAAGAAAGAAATGTGAAAGATGAGATGCTTAGTGCAGGAAAAAGCGAGACCTATAGTGTGGATGAAGCATTTAACCAGCTTGGGATTCAGGGACGAGTTAATCAGTCGAAGCATAAACACAAAATCGAGACAAAGCACATGGCCTAGGCAATGAGAGGAATGCAAAAGATGAGAAGGTGAAGGATGGGAATTGCGGTGACACAGGTAAGTGAATCATAGAAGGAAATGATAAGGTGAACTGCTCGATGAGGTGAGTTGCACCTGTCACAATTCTGCCCTTCCACGTGTTCCTTGCAGATGCAGTGACCCGAGTCAGGCAGGCATTGCTCCAGCATGCCAGCTGGCTGGCATTCACACGGCCTGTCACACAGGCCCGGCTTTGCTTCAGGCAGAAACCCAGATGGAGATTCAAAAGCAAGCCAAACATGGTCTAAACAACCATCGTCATTGCTGGATAACTTTAAGCCGAGCCAAAGCCATATATCTACCTGCACCCGGCCTGGTCCAGAGAATGGAAGCCAGACTGGCAATGGTTGCAGCGGTTTCCAGTCACACCAGGGCGGCACACACATTTCCCCTCCTCGTTGCATTGCTCACTCACAGATCCTGATCCGTGATAATAAAGAGTTTGAGAGGAGGTTGTGGGAGGGAATATCAAGCATTCAGGACAACAATGCAGGAACTTAAACTTGAGGAAGTATGGTGAGATAAGAAATAGACATGAATAATGGCAAACTGATAAAAAAAGGAAGGCTCTTACAGCCTTATCTAGCATGGCGAGGCAGAAATGGGACAAAGGAAAACGGAGTATCCTGTGTGTCCATGACTCAAACTTGAGTACAGAGATTATGAGGAAGGATGACAAATGTATCTTCGGATATAAACTGTGCAGAACGTAGCAAGGCCTACCAATGGGGCTGCAGTTACACGGCAAGCATCGAGAAGACTCAGCGTGACGATAATAGCCATCCCGACAATGCTCGCAATGGATTCCAGCTGCGTCGTCACGGCAATTCACGCATCTTCCACCATGTCCAGTAGCACGGAATAGTTCCAGGTCAAAGGTGCACTCATCGGCGAGGTTGTTGCAGTCACAACCTGAGGGTAGGAAAGTTTCCGATGATCCTTTTTTCCCCGCCAACACCTGTGCCCATCGGCCAAACCACCAAATACCCCGATGCCTAATGTCCACCTTTCAATAACTTACTCTTGCACTCGTAAGCATTGTTGGCCGTAGCACGGCGCCATGGGCGGTCGTTGTAGAGTGGAAGGCAGTGTTCGCAATCACGGCCTGCTGTGCCGTGCCGACAGTGACATGTCAAATGGCCACTCTCATCCTTAGCACACTCACTTGCATGACCATTGCACTTGCACCTGTTGAACAAAGAAGTGATGCTTCCTCCAACATCACCACAATCACCCTCTCCCCTCTTCTAATCTCTCCCAACCCTTTCTCTCTGCTTTTTCGTCCGAATTCTATGGATTCTTCCCAATGGAACTTCCTTTACACTTTCCCAGTACCTCACCTTATGCTGCACCAGTTCCTTATTGCCCCCATGCACCTTGGCCCACCTGCCACCAACGGAGAAATCAGAGATGGCGTAGTAATAAGACCGAAGCACCTTTGGGTCGTTGAAGACCTCGTCTCCGAATGTATTCAGGCGATTAAGAGTGACACGAATCTCCGTTGATGTTACCCACTCCTATAACAACAGCAAAGGCAGACTTATAAGGAATGATCAAAAGGGTGTATCAATACTCAAAGTACAAAATTATACTTAAATGCTCCATTTTTCAGAGGCCAAATAGAAGCTCAAAGTCAAGTCAATTAATAAATTAAATACATGTACTGGATATACAGTATTCTTGCAAAGGCCCAACAAACCAACAATATTTCCACAGACATGGTGGCCATGGTGAGACTTGAGATGTTGGAACAATTACTTGGAGCACGGTCAGTGAGTTATGAGGTGGATGGTTGGATCACTCACCTCCATGGGGTGGACACAGTTCAATCACTCACCTAAGGTGGACAGATCGATTGTTAACCTCTGTGGGGTGGATTGTTTGGTTGTTTACTTCCACAGGGTGGAGAGTTCAATGGTTCACATTTATGGGGTAGATGATTCGATCATTCACCTCCACAAGGTGTCCAGTTCAACAGTTTAACCTCTGTGGGGTGGACGGTTCAATTGTTCACCTATATGGAGTTGATGGTTCGATTGTCACTTCTGCTAGGTAGATGGTCGTATCATTCACCTCTGTGAGGTAGACAGTTCTATCATTCACCTCTGCAGGTGTGTGGCTGGATTAACTCCATAGGATGGACGGTTCGACGATTCACCTCCCTGGGGTGGATGGTTCAATCATTCATCTTCGTTCGAAGGATGGTTTTACCGTTCATCTCCAGATGGCACCAGATCTGTAGGCAATTAACCATGAACTGACAGGTACAGAATGCAATTAATTTCTGAGCCCCAAAAAACTTTTTTTTTTTAAGAGTTAATTGGTTTATTGAGAGACAATTGGAATTATGTACCTTTAAGTTAGGAATGACATTACTTAAGTAATAAAATAGTATCTGCTCAGAAAAGTGCTGTGAAGCCACTGGTGTGCCAATTAAAATACCTGCAGCAAGGAACTGGTGTCGAAGATGTATGCACTAGGCCGGCCTTCAAGTGTTGAGAAGGCTACGTTAGCGCTTGTGAGTGGGGAGATGTCGCTGAACTCGGCGGTACACAAGGCAGTCGTCTCATCATCTCCGGTACGCAGGAATCCTTGGGGAGACAGGCCGTACGTGGCAAGGCACGATCCGCTGTAGTACTGGTATGGCTGCCAATCCGAAGTGGGCGAAGTGCGTTTGTAAATCGCGAAGCTCTCGGGCCTACTCGTGTGGAACTTGAGCCGAACATATGTGATGTCGAACGCCTTTCCTGCAGAGAAGGGGTGTCGTGGATTAGGGGTTTGAGCCATAACCTGAAGCAAAAAGGTGCAACCTGTGCAAATCTGGAAGGACTGATTGCAGGGCTTTGTGTTGAGCGAAATTATTTGGTTCAACAATCGACTGCACTGATGATTATCAAAACCATTGCGAGCGTTATTACCCAAATTAATCATTTGCTGAAAAAGAAATAATTATTCATTACAGAGAACTTCAAAACAAATTTACAAGACCAAAAACTATAAGCGGTCACTGCATTCATCTTGGACAGGTGTGTTGAAACAGGTAATCTATCAATCATTTATTATTTTCCATTGGAAATTATTATGAGAGCCCCATGGTCTATCCGCGGGTCATGCAAGTCTGCATTGCAGCAACATGCGTGCACATTTGGAAACATGCCTCTACATATGCACTGACTTTTCCTTGCCAGGCCAAAGGGATATCATAACTCAATCCTTGGTTTGTCACATCCACAGGGGATGCTGTGAGATGTCCACATGCTGTACATAACCTGCTCAATGGACATGATGCAATTCAATTGGAATAACATAACTCGTGTTATGACACAACCGCCAAGACCTTCGAGGCTGAATTTTCATTCTTTGAGCACGGTACAACATCGCCCGTGCTGCACGTACTCCTCTCCTGGTGATAATTATCAAACGTAAATGAAGCCTTACAAAGTAGAGAGAAGTCTTACGGTGTTGGGCCCTCAACGCTGAACAAAAATGCGAATCATTCATAAAATTAAAAATAGATGACCAACCCACACCACATCTTTCACCTATTCCCTCCATGCACAGGTTCTTCAGCTAGAGGAGTGTTGGAGGTGTCAATTATTTATGTACATATATATATATAATATTTTTATAAAATATATATATATTATAAAAGCCCGTCAAAAATGACGGGTTGGAATTATTTTATTTGAAATATTCAAGGAGACCGGAAGATATGATGTTTCGTAGCAAGAAGCGTTATTTTAAAACACATCTGTACACCACCGTTGAGCTCAGTTTGCAAGTCACCGTCTACAATTCCAATGGAAGAGACATAATTCCTCTCTTGTGAAAAGTATTTTTAAAGTTTTTTTTTTAATCTTGAAAAATAGACTGTAGTGAACACACAGTCGTGTCAAAAGATTGGCCTTTAAAACCATTCTTAGATCGTCCTTATGGAGGGGGACAGACAAATAATACACACTGTGTTTTATATAGAGAGATTATATTATATTCTTTCACGTGGAGCACATGGCTGCTGGTTGCCTCATTGCTGGGAACATGGCTGCGCCATTGATGCAGTGCCCCCTGTAGGCTAGAGAGCAGGAATTTGTAAGTTGTTCAGGGTGCTGGCGATAACTCGCCGACTCTTTGCGAATGACACCGTGAGATTCTTAAGGTCCACCAACTTAACGTCGATCCAAGGAACGGCGCAAACACATTGATGCCTCGTCCTACATGTGAAACGCCGGGATGACAGTTTATAGCTGGGTCTGGATTCTAACGCAGGCGAGGCAACTCAAACGTGGGTCCACATCCGTTCAGGCAATCCAGCCAGTCCACACGACCAATGAGGACTTGGCTCAAGGCACAAGGATGCAAAAACATTCAGTTGCAAACGTTTTCACAATAAAAATGGTGCATTATACTGTATTAGTAGTATGTACAAAGGCAGTTTGGAATCGATTCAAATGCTGTTAGGAGCCATCTACTTATTACATTGGAGAAATGGATTATGTTTCTAGATCCCAACTCCCGTAGATTCCCCTTCCTTCACCATACCTCACCCCCCCCCCCCACCCCCTTCCCTCCCTATACACCTCATGACGTCCTTTCCCTTCTTTCCCCTTATTTCAAACTCTTCCCATACTGAATTTCCTTTTCTCCATTTATTTTCCTCACTTAACTTCCTCCCCGTTCCGTTTGTTGCATAAATAATATGTAGATGTTAAACAACCTTTTCCTCACTACACTTCATTCAAACACACACACACACACACACACACACACACACACAAACACACACACAATCACAAACCCACACACACACACACACACAATCACAAACCCACACACAACACACACAAACACACACACACAATCACAAACCCACATACAAACACACATAATACACACAAACACACACTCACAACACAAATACACACACATACAATCACAAACACACATAATACACACACACAAACACACACACATACAAACACACACACAATCACAAACCCACATACAAACACACAGAATACACACACACACACACACACACACACACACACACAACACAAACCACATACACACACAAAAACACATAATACACACACACACACACACGCAAACACACACACACAAACACACACACAATCACAAACCCACATACAAACACACAGAATACACACACACACACAAACACAAACCCACATACACACATACAAACACACATAATACACACACACACGCAAACACACAAACACACACACACACACAATCACAAACCCACATACACACATATAATACACACAAACACACACTCACACACACACAATACACACACATACAAACACACACACACACAATCACAAACACACATAATACACACACACAAACACACACACATACAAACACACACACAATCACAAACCCACATACAAACACACAGAATACACACACACACACACACACACACAAACACAAACCCACATACACACACAAAACACATAATACACACACACACACATGCAAACACACACACACGCAAACACACACACACACACAAACACACACACAAACACAAAACCACATACAAACACACAGAATACACACACACCACACAAACACAAAACCCACATACACACATACAAACACACATAATACACCACACACACGCAAACACACACACCACATACACACACAAACACACACACACACGCACACACACAAACACACACACACACACACACACACACCAAATATTAAATTTCCAACTAACTAACTACAGTGCCAACATGAATTCTTCGGACAGCTTCTGATAACGTTTCTTTATTGTCATGGAAACCAAGGTTACCATAACACGGGTTTTAGAACAATAACGGCTTCAATCCAAACCTTCTGCCACAATGTGTGAATGTAAGTTATTTCATGGGTTCAGATACTCTGCCATGGTGAGAATAAACTTTTTGAAAATCCTCAGCTTGGCCACATTGTAACAATTTTCTCTCCAGAGTTACAAAGTGAAAACCCTTCGGGCCCCAAGGCTGGCTGCTGGTCTCTTCGTTCTGGCATTGTGGATACAGTAGCCTTCTATGGACTGCAACAAGTCCTAACGAAGCGCAACGATCATCAACATCATGCTGCGTTTGTTGAGGTCATTTGGACTTCATACAGAACTACATGAACTATAACGTCTTAGATCGTCTGAAGGCAAAAAGTAAACGATTGAACATTTAACAAATGGATGAAAGCAGACGAGACAGCCGCCTTAATATTCCCGAAAGTGGGAAATTTACCCTAAAGTGACAGGTTTTACATCCATCGAAAGCTCATGGAGGAGTTTATGCAGCATGAATACCTGAGCGGATACCAATGGCTGCATCTTCACATGAATGGCAAGGACATTATTAGACGATGGGTTTTTGACAGAAATACCCTTTCGATTCTCTGCTGGTGGACAAGGAAGGCACCGATGACGTCATACATGGCACAACAACTCCAAGTATTATATTCGGCATGGGGAAAATCTATTCACATGAAAACACTTTGGTTTGATTGATAAAAAAAATGTGAAATCTATTCATTCGCAGCGTGATAGTCAAATGTGTCAGAGTTTGTGATAAAATACATTTTAAATAGAAACACCTTCACCTTGTACACCTGCTTAAACATAAACATACTCGGTGGAACTGTGGTTCGAGTTCGAGCGTCCGTTCCGAGTCTGAGGGCTCGGTGATTATTTAATCGATGTTCGTCATTATTTCACTTCCTCGTCGTCGGGAGATACATGGCAGATTGAAAAAGGATAAAATGACAGCTTTAAACCAGGTTTAACAGAAACCCTTCCACGGCTGACTTCCGTCATCCGGTCCTGGAATTCATGGGTCAAATCTCATTGAATGAGAAGCAACTGATAAACCGTTAAGTGATTTTACAGCAGGGCCCTGTATCACTAAAATTGAAAACAAATGGGAAATTCAATTCCAATATAGTCCCAAGACAATGAGGCTTTTTAAAATTTATTTATTACTAAGTACAGATGTTGGGGGCCTAAAGGGATCTACGAGCGGCGAACAGAAACCAACAAGCAATGGGGAGAACTTTGCAATTTTCACTTCTCATGGTGTTCCTCAAAAACTGTGAGAGCACTGCAAGAACTGAACCCCCGGGGGCTCACGTCACATTTTGCATCCGGAACATTTAGCCAATTATACCCAACTACAACTCGAGAGTTCGTAAAACACCTTACTTTAGCCCACTGGTCTGGAGTTTAAAAAAAGGGACATGGGCGGGGTCTGTAAGCAGAAAATTTGATTGGTTCAGATGATGGAAAATGCCATAATATTTTGTCCAAGACTCCAAGTACTGATAAACTGAAGGGATTTTTTTTGAAAGTGCCAAAAAGGTGATTTGTGTTCTTCAGTGTTCAAGTATATAATTCAATTGAAATAAAATAAAGATTTTAAAGGTCGTAGAAGAAATTTGCTTGGAAGTTTACCGCCGTCTTTTACAGCACCTTATTTAACGCGTCACATTAGTTATTACCTCCACCGCCAGAGGTGAACGGAGATTATGCTTTCAATCCAAACCTGTCTGTCTGTCTGTTTGTCTGTCACAGGATATCTCAAAAAGTTGTCGACGGATTCAGGCAAAACTTGGTGGACAGGTTAGGTGTCTGATAAAGACAAAATGGTTCGAATTTGGTGAAGATCCGGATCCGAGAATTTTTTTAAAGTGACTCTTCACCATCAAGAGATAGATGGGACCAAAAACTACGTAAAGCACGATATCTCAAAACGTTGTGGCCGAGTCATAACAAAACCTGGTGGAGGAGTTGGGTCGGTGACAAGGAGCCAATTCGATATTGGTTCAGGTCCGGATGCAGATCCAGCCTATCAATGGGATACAAACCGTGAACTCTTCAAACTGGCGAAGGGTATGCGCTCTACCGAGTGCCGTTCTAGTTTGATGCCTGTTGTTTGTGTCCTTTATAACGTCCTTAAAAACAGTCAGTTTCCTGCTTGGAATGATTTTCAATTTTGTTTGACTGCCAGACAGGCAGAGTAAAAAAAAAAATCATCTCACCCCACTTTGTGCATATGCAACTGGGATGAATTCAGAGCCAAAGTACTATAAAACAGCAAGTTTGTTTTCCGATCCATGTTCAAAATATAACATTCAATTGAAATTTAGTGGTTCCTTGATCAAAAACTGACATTTGTAGACAGACAGAGACAGACAAAGCGAATCAATTGCTAAACCCCGCTTTTTGCTTCGCGTTGAAGACTCGAGTCAATCTGCGTCGGTAGACAGGAAGAACATTGCATTAAATCAGCAGGACGTTGATCGAGCGATGCGAACACCCTTGCGAAGCAAGAAGCTGGCGTTTCAGGCGTTAACTCTTCATGCCTTTGCTCCGACGAAGGGTTAACGCCTGAAACTTCAGTTTCTCCTTGATTCTCACGATGGGTAGCATACCTCAATCAACATCCTGCATTCCACCTGCCCGCCGATGCAAACATTTCATTCGCGAATTTTTCCGAGGTCTCATGCGTGCTTTGTGCAAGGTAAAGATCCCATGATACCTTTTGAAAAAAATCCAAGATAATTTCAGAGAATGAGGATAAAAATGGCAAATACACAATGAAGGGATCGCTATTTGTGTCAAACATAATTATGCCTATCATCATGCCGTGTCACCATGTTATATCCTCAGTTGGAGGGTGGTGAGCTTGTGTGTGCATGGAAGGACAAGGATACAATAGACAATTAATAAAGACAGTGGGATTCCAACCATTTGTTCTTTGCATCTTAACGTATGTAAGTGTATGCACAAATATGTCAAACAAGCTTCCGTGTACAGTTACAAACAGGGCTACTCAAGGAAGCTCTGTTTCCAATTTACCCACAGCAAGATAGAATTCCTAGTTGCACACCATAGTGGATGTCCTTATAAGGAAATAAGGAATTCACAACAACAAGTGCTTGCAGCTTTGAATCCCATCAGATCGTTATCTAGGGGGTTTGACTTGCCAAACTACGAACAGCCGAATACAGAATGTACACCAGATCTGGTGGACATCAAGCAAAAAAGGTCATTGTGTCCTTCAGCATATGGCAATGGAGCACGGATTGTTAAGACGGTCTGCGGAGCAGAGTTCCGGCGCAATCAAGCATTCTCATCACTCACTGTTTTGCTTCCGAGATTAAAAACGATATCAACATCAATCTCAAGTGCCAGTGTGATGCCATCTTTCCACAGTCGAAGCATATCCAACCTACTTCCAAGAGGGCAGCTCCTGGCACACGAAAGCCAAGCAAGACCTCTGCAAGAAATTGTGGCCTACGTTTATGCGTACATACTCAGCTGGAGTTTGGGAGCTTTGTCTCCTGGCTCTCATACCATTGGCAGAACCACCGATTGGATTCGCAAACAGATGGCTACCTCAACCCCCGTTTGTTGTGGGAACTGCTTTTAACAGGCCTGTTATTATCGAGCAGACTGGTTTCCAGGCTGCTGGCAGGATCTCGTCATCTCGAGGTTGCCACATCTTGCGTTACAAGAAGTGTGAACACGAGAATGGAAAATAGAGCATTGGAAAAAGCAGAAAACAAGATTATAAATATTTGTCAGAGACACGAGCAAATGGTTTTGTTTAAGAGATGGCATCTACAAGAGCCAGATGTTAAAAAGTATGTACGAGTTGTACGAACAGCTGTACGAGCCAGATGTAAAAAGAGTCGGTTTGCTAAACGCCATGGGAAGCAAAAGTAATGCTGACGTTTCAGGCATTGGCCCTTCGTCAGAGCAATAGAGAGGGAAGATCATATGATAGCATGCCTTTGTCGAATTCAGTTGATAATCCTGTTGTTTGAACTGTCCGCCAATGCAAGCTGATTCAGGTCTTGACAAAGTCTAGTATTCTTCGTGTTTAAACAAAATAATAGAATTGATGAAATCTGAGTAAAATGACCGACAAGTGAACCGGTCACTGTTCAGCCAGATTATACATCCCCACGATGCCGGATGAACCTGCATGGTTGGGTTACCAGTTGGGCATGCTCTACCCAAAAGCATGACCACAACAAAAGTACATGCTTACGAGCAGGTGCAAATAGGAATCACCTCATTGGTCACCAGTTGAACAAAACAAATTTCTTTACATCGATTCAAGTCCCGTAGTGAAGCTTAATTTCTCACAATTAGGATCTTTCCACGGACTTGTAAACATATAAAGTACGTTCCAGTCATCTGGGGAGGATTTTGCATGCAACGAGAACGGAACTCAGTGGAGAGCATACCTCCGCCAGGCTCACCAGTTTACGTTTTGTATCCCACTGATCGGTCAGATCTGCATCCGGACCTGAACCAAAATCGAATCGACTTGTTCTTGTCATTTAACCAACTCATCCACCAAGTTTCTTCTGAATCCGTCCGTAACTTTTTGAGATATCGTGCTATATATCGTTCTTGGCCCCATCTCTCAATGCTGAAGAATCATTAAAGTTTTAAAATTCTTATATCCAGATCTAGATTTAGGACCTGAAAGTCCCTGTAGTGGTCCATACTTGATGTACCCGTGTTCCCCGCCCCATCCCTCTCCCTTCCACAGATCTCCTGATGTCTCTGTTCCCCACTGTTTTTTTTTCCTTCTCTCTTCTGCTCCCCTTGTTGTACGTTCTGTGTGTTAGCTCTCATACGAGCCTCGACATTGTATACAAATAAAACATCAAAAAAATCCGAATTATCACCAAAATCGAATCAATCGTCCTTGTCACACGCCAAACCTGTCCAGAAAGTTTCGTCCGAATCTGTCCACGACTTTTTGAAGATATCGTGCTATATATTAGTTTAGCCCTATCTCTCAATGGTGAAGAATCACTTAAAAATTATCAGATGCGGATCCGGATCCGGATCTTCACCAAAATGAATCAATTCTTCCTTATCACACACTCAACATGTTCAAGTTCATCTGAATCCGTCCACAACTTTTTGAGATATCGTGATATATATATATATATATAATGAGGTCCGTCTAAAAAGTAACGGGACTGGAGCCTGCTGTGTGCATCCACTTACACAACTTGAATGAACGGGTTGTGTCACATTCTTTGGCAACATTCCAGCAAGAAAAATTATTGGCAATGGTTGACTGCGCTCATTGTGTGATTTTTTTTA
>CM068957.1:99333384-99357958 GCA_035128595.1 Eptatretus atami | reverse complement strand
GCCTCCTTTCCTCCACCCTTGCGCTGCTTTCCCTTCCCTCCTCTCATGCTATCCTCCTCTCATGCTATCCTCCTCCCAACCCCCCTCCTCCACCATGCAACTCTCCGGAGGTCAAGAAGAGGAAAGTGTCAAAGAATGTGCCAATTGGTGAAATGAAAGGCTATTCTTTTAAAAAAAATAAAAAATAGCAATCGGAACTGCTGCTCAGATCGTTTCAGTTTTTATACAGCAATGAATCGCCAGATCACGGCAGCATAGCCGAGAAGTACGCATGCTCTCTCTAAGTGGACCCGCCTGGGTTCGTATCCTGACTCAGCTATAAACTGTCATCCCAGTGTTTCACAGGTAGGGTGATTCATCAATGTGTGTGCTGTCTCTTGGATGGACGTTCAGCTGGGCGTCACATCTGCCAGAATCTCCCCCTCCTCCTCTCCCTTCATTCCCACCCCCTCCTCTCACCCCCTATCCCACCATTCTTCCTCTCTCACCCCTATCCCACCCCTCTTCCTCTCTCACCCCCTATCCCACCCTCTGCCTCTCTCACCCCGATCCCCTTCTCTCTCCCACCCGTATACCCCTCTCTCTCACCCCCCTATCCCACCCCTCTGTGCCTCTCACCCCTCTCCCACCCCTCTGCGCCTCTCACCACCTCCTCTCCCACCCCTATCCCACCCTCTGTCTCTCTCACCCCCGATCCCACCCCTCTGCCTCTCTCTCACCCCCCCCTCTCCCCACCCTCTGCCCTCTCACCCACCTCTCTCTCCCACCCCTATCCCCTCTTTCTCCCCCCACCTAATATTCCTGTCAGCGAAGCAATGGGTTGTATTTGCTTGTATTTAATAAGAAGGGGAATCGTTCAGAATCTACCGTAATTAATCTCTTCTCAACTATTTCCCACACAGCCCCCCATTCCACCCTCACTCTCCTCGCCATTTAATTTCCACAACCTCGTGGTGGTCAGGCATTCAGAGGCATTTTGAGAGGGGTTTTTTTTTCTGCCGCTGATGCTTTTCCAGAGTAAAACTTTCCATCCAAACGACTCTGTATGTAACTCTCTCCCATTGTTCTGTCACCCTTCCAATCAACTAAACTCGATCACTGGAAATGCAACGCCGTGTCCACGGTGTCCACATTGTATGTAGAGATTGTACGAGGGAGAAAGCACCGAGCAACCTCAGGTCCACCTTGGTATGAAAAACGTCGATCCTTGGTGCTCCCGCAAATACCGCTGTGGAAGAGGGCTCTGGAAAAAAGACATGGACTTATCATGAGCAGTTGAAAGGACATGAGCACCGGCTCTGGCAAGTATCCGTACGATCCGTACAAAGCACGGAAACGGGACAGAGGAAACGATCTCTCCCTTTTTCTTGCTCCCACGGCCAATTTTAGCTTTGTCTGTTTTCCCTGTGGTGAGAAGAAGTGTCAGACAAGCAAGTTGACGTCATCGTAGATTTGTCTATGTCTCTGGGAAGATTATCAACCAACGAACCTTACTTTCAAACAGGAAAGGAGAATTATTATCAACCGACAAAGGAGCCTCTCCGTCTCGCAAAAAAGATGGTGTCAAACGAAGTACTCTTAATACAAATATACAAGCTAAATAAGCATTGTGTTCTCAGACAAATACACATCTAGATATACAGAGGTAAACAGACTTTGAGAAACAAAAGCAAAGGAAGATGAGCAGACTTAACAAAGGTCAAATAAACACACCGGGCAGACAAACAAACGTGTCTGCTTTGCAACAAACAATGGATGGTTTGGATAACTCAGTAGTCTGGGATTTATTTCCCCAACAGGAAGGCACAGATTTGATCATTATGTTCATTGTACGTTGGTGTGTAATGTCTTCTCTCTTCCCAGACTAGATTTTCAGAATCCTTGGATTGGAGTAAACCTCAATCGCTACAAAAATATTTAAAACGCAGACGGGCAAAAGGACTTCAGACAGACAAATACATATTCTTTTTTTTTCAAATACCTGCTGTATCTATCGCTCAGGGCCAACCCTGAGTGTTCTTCCACCACAACTCCATCCAGGGTCCTGAGACCTGCTGGATTAGCAATGCACAGCAGGTCATCTATCTATAATTCCAGCAATCTGTGTGTGTGTGTGTGTGTGTGTGTGTGTGTCTGTGACCGCTGTTTCTCGACAACCATTTATTCTAATTGAAACTTGCCAGCTATATTGCTGGGGACCTGAGTATGTGCCTTTACAAGGTTTGATATTAATCGGACAAGTGCTTCCCAAGTTATGGCCATTTATTTACCAACCAATGACAGGACACGTTGCTGCGTAGGCGTGGCCGATGGGGAAGAGAACCTCAGCCACGTTCCCCATTACGGGTTACAACGTACGGACTTCCGGATAGTGATGACTAACTGTATTCTAATAATTTCTCGATTTCTTATGCGCATTTATAGATAAACATAATGCCCCAATCCAGTCGTCTTTTACGAGAGCGAAGGAACGGCCTGTGTAGTTGTTTGAAAGTTGTTTTTTTGGGGGGTTATTTTTTCTTTCTCTCTTCTCTTCTCTTTGTGTTTTTCCTTGCGACGACATTGCGAAAAGGCAAAATACGTCTAATTGAATAATTGGCCATAAAACTAAATTGCGAATAATCGTAACTGCGATATGCGAACTTCCGGGCCATGCACGTACGGGCACGCGAGAGTGAAGGAACGGCCTGTGTGGTTGTTGTTTCTGGCTCGCGGTTTGAAAGTTTTTTTTTTTTTTGCACGCACGTACGGGCACACACGTACTAGTTCTCTTAACACCTCTCTCTCTCTCTCTCATTCACCTGCTAGGAAAATGGGCACATGTGTGCTAGACCACACATGTCGAGTCATTCGTAGCCAAAAAAACCAACTCGGCACACACTCGGTCACACACAAGCAACAGTGCCAATCACAAAACAGGTCACATGACCGGTGATCGATAAAATAAAACGGATTTTGTTTCATTTTATACAAGGGTCAGAACTGATGGAAGTGCTACATCGCTGTAACTAAGACCAAGGAAGTCTCGTATTGCCGGCTCGGAACCAAAACCAAGAAAGGATGCCAAGTATGAGTAGGTGAAGACTCCCAGACAGTTACAGGATAAGGAGTTGTGCAGATGGTGAGGTGCAGGCAATACATGAACAAAACTCGAGTTCATAGAACACCTCGCCCCACGCAGTCTTCAGAAAAAGGACATGGGAAAGGTCTCTTCAACTCTTGTTTTGCATTCCGAGCACAATCTATTTCCTACGAGTTGCAATTTTTCCTGAATCTCGATATTCCCCAAAGCTGAGGGTGCGAGCGGCAAATTTGATTGGTCGAGATGGTTTAAAATGCACAATATTTTGTCTAAGTACTCCGAAACTGTGGGTTTTTGAAAGTGCCAACAAGGCGATTTGTGTTCTCGTGTTCGTCTATAATTAAATTTAAATAATATAAAAGTTTAAAATGCTGTAGAAATTATTTTTTCCCCGGAAAATTTACCGCCATTGATGCACCATCTTTTACACCACCTTATCTAACATGTTAAATTAGTTATTCATTACTGTTGGTTGTGTCCTTTATGATGTCCCCAAAAACAGTAAAGTTTCCTGTTAGGAATGATTTTCAGTTTTGTTTGACAGCCAAACAGGCAGACAGACTGAAGATATGACCTTCCTCCTCAGGACGAGATTCCGTATAATTTGCCAAATACAGAGCCAAAGTACTGCTGACCCCCAAGTTCGTGATCCGATTCATGCTCCGATTCATGTTCTACAATATTCAAAATATAGAATTCAATTCAAATTAAGTAGTTCCTTCATCATTGACTGACGTTTGCAGAAAGACCGACGGAGAGATGAAAAATCACTCAGAGTGACAACTTGGTGAAACGGTACGCCACTCCGGAGAGAACATTCCTCCGCTAGGGTGAATAGTTTACATTTTGTATGCCACTGATAGGTCGGATCTGATTCCAGACCTTAACCAAAATCGAATCAGCTTGTTCTTGTCACCTAACCAACTCTTCCATCTCGTTTTGTCATAACTCGTCCACAACTTTTTGAGATCTCATGCAATACATAGTTTTTGGCCCCATCTCTCAATGGTGAAGAATCATTTGAAAAACTCTCGGATCCGAATTCGGGTATTCACAAAAATCGAATCAATTCGTCGTCGTCACACACCCAACATGCCCACCAAGTTTAATCCGAATCCCTCCTCAATGTTTTGAGATATCATGCAAGATCGTTTTTAGTCCATCTCTCAATGGTGAAGAATCACTTAAAAAATTAAATAATTCTCGTATCTGGATCCGGATTCGGATCTTCACCAAAATTGAATCAATTTGTCCTTGTCACACTCCCAACCTGTCCAGCAAGTTTCGTGTGAACCTATCCATAACCTTTTGGGATATCGTGCTATATATCGTTTTTGGCCCCATCTCTCAATGGTGAAGGAATCACTTAAAAAAATTCTCAGATCCGGATCCGAATTCAGACCTTCACCAAAATGGAGTGTTGCTGTCCTTGGCCAGTCAACTACATACACAAAAAATTTCAGAACGATTGCTTGAAAAATGTGGCCAAAAATCGTGTGATAAACACACAGACAGACAGACAAACGCTACGGACCAACATATTTGGCCAAAAATTTTTTCGCCGACACACAAAGTGAACCAATTACTTAATCCTACTTTTCACTTCACGTGCGTGGGGGTAACAATCGGCCTCTGTCATGTCTCTGGTACTTCTGGTAAATCCACAAGAGAAAGACAAAACAAAACACGATGATCATCCCACGTGCTGTATTCTGCTGCCTTCTTTGAGCCGCCTCACTTGGCATGTTCCCAGGTCACCAAAGCAGTGTGCTTTTACTTATTATTTCATATGTAGCACAAGGCTGCGGGCACGGCTGTGTCGCTGACGCAGTGCCCTCTGTAGGTTAGAGCAGGAATTTGGAATTTTCCCATGGTGCCGGCGATAGCTCACCTACTCTTCACGAAGGATGTCGTCCTGAGATCGTTAACGTCCACCAACTAATGCCGGCAGATGGTACGACCTTTTAACGTCACAAGCAGCGCACGCATTGATGAATCGCCCTGCCCGTGAAACACCAGGATGCCAGTTTCTCGCTGGGTCGGGATTCAAACCCAAGCGAGACAGCTTCGAGGCGAGTATGCATGCCTCTAGGCCATCCTGTCAGCCCCAGCAGTGTGCTAAGCAGCTTCCACCCAACAAGCACTGAGACAAGCAGTTGGTCATTGAGTAGAACGTCGTGCTGCTTCGGTGTAGGGGCTGTGCACATGGAGCCTAGCCGGCGGCAATCACGATGCCCCCACATCAGACTAAGCTCGCTTTGATCGAGTGCCTCGTGGTTTCGAGACTCGGGATTCCTCAAAAACAATCGGCTCTGTTTAAGGCTCTTCACAGTCTCACTGTTTCCTCTTTGTCCATTTCACTTCTTCTTCCAGCCAGTACTTCTCCTATTGCTCCCATGAACCCATGCAAGTGTCACTCCCTTACAAAATGTCTCGATCACACCTCATCCTAATCTACAATGCCACAAAATTTTATTTGTAAAAAATTTTTTTCCCCTTAAAACAAGAAAAGCGTGAGAAAAATTTTAGTAGCTACAAGAAAACTTTTCTTATTTTAAGAAAATATTTTGTGAATAAGAATTATTTTTGGCAGTGAACAAGCCCACCCTCATCATGTTCATCTTGATTATTTCACTTCCGTCTTCAACTCAAATCCAAGTCAGATCACATTGTCCAATTCCCCATGACATTACATCAACATTTTGGCCTCACAAACTCCTTTGTATTTATTCATTCACTTCCTCTTTGTAACCTCACCATCTATGTTATCTTCTTCTCCTATTGTTTGTCTCTCAATCACATCTTATCTTTATAAAATGCAATTCCCTTTTTCCTCCATCCTTAATTTTTCTACTTGTTCTTCCTTCCCTCGTGTCCTCGACACCAAATTTGAGGAACTTGGTTTCACCGATTATTTTATTATTTTCACCTTTATCTCCATCTCTGACACCGACACGCACTGAACACACACCCGCCTGCACTCGGGAAACGCATCCACCAGGAACAGCAGCAGAATGTATAAACAAATTTGATATCAAAGGCAGAATCGATGGTCCAGGCCCAGGAGATAAAGCCTTTGCGGCTTGCGAATGAGTCGTGAAACTCTTTGCGAGGCCACAGGCAGCGAGGCCAAAAATTAGCGCCAAAGCGAGAGCAAACGGGCGGAAAGGCGAGGTGCCAGATCCGAGGCTGCAAGACAAACAGCGGGAAATGGAGATTCAAGCGAGTCTCCCATGCGTTTCTTCAACAAACAAGGCTCGGCCAAGGACACAGAGGCATGTGATGCTGCTAAAACAGGCAATGGAAGGACACAGGGCCAAAACCGACTTGCCAAGAAGAGTTGCTGACCGGTAACTTCAGGTGCCGCATTAATTTGGAGGGCAGACTTGGGCGTTATAGAGTGCGATGGTAACCCCCTGATAACGACAGTACCTGTATTAACCAAAACGAATTGCTTCAGAAATCACAAGGCTCACTCCATAAAAGAAATGCCTGGGTTCATGAATGGAAAAATGCCCCAATGATGTGACAGTCCCAGTAATGTGGTCGAACAACATTCCCTGAAAGCGAAATAAGGTGGGCGGTGGGGGGCTTGGGGGGGGGGAAGAGGGAGCAGAAAGCCACTAAACTGTCAATGACACCCGGGAGTGTGGGAGTGAAGTGAGAGGGAGTGCGAGTGTGACGGGAAAGCCAGTGAATGCAATTGACTACCGAGATCGGTTTTGAAGAGCTGAGCTGAAAAGCAAACTTATCGCACGATGGCTCCGAGATTAAATTGCAAAGCTCCAAAGTACTAACCAATCAATGGTAGGAACCGGGTCCTTAAAGTTGATACCCAATGAGAGTAGATTATATAAGCAATCTGTGGTCTCATTGGAATCCTCAGCCTCAGCTCATACCTGGTTGATGAATGCAGACTCAAATCCTATGATGTCCTAAGACAACGATTCAGTTATGTTCGAACATATTTGCCCTAAATTGGTTTCCCAATTAAGGTCTTGGATGAGTCATAGACACCATACAAACGACTATTGTGAATTCCCTTATGTTGTTACCTCATTGCTTGTGAAATCTAACAGGTCGTTAATAAGTTACCTTACTGCGTTTACAATGACTTTGACCCTCATTGTAAAAAACACACTTTAGAAAATATTTCATATACCACACCATTGCCGCACACCTTAGTCTCACCCCAACAACAGTATTGAGAGCCTGATGACCGGCCACACAAGAGACGCATATGAGGTAGTCGGGTTATTCTAGGAGGTGTACAACCTTAAACTACCAAACACCATCGCTGGTAGTGAGTGGACTGCAGTGCAGCATTCTTTGGTGGCTACCTGACAGAAAAATTAATTTTCACAATCAAATGTTGAGACGTATGCTAAACGTAGTGAGAAGAGAAGGTGAAACAACGTTTTGGGGCATGAGACCTTCTTCAAAGCAAGGGAGAGAGATTACTTCATCATGAGCTAACCTCTCTATGTAGCATCATGCTTTGGAAAGGGTAAGAAGGGGTTGGGAGAGAGAGCTGAGAGTAAGAGGTGAGAGATGAGAGACCATCCTGGCAGAGATATTATTCTTCATGTAGAATGGAGGTTCATGGTAAAACCTTCATTTTCAGAGACTAATCTACATGGCATGGCAGACACACCATGTGCAAGAGGCACTGTAAAGATGGACACTGGCCACATTATTAGGACCTGCACCGAAAATCTGGTTGGACCACCGTTTGCTTTGGTCACAGCATTGACGTGATGGTATTGACTCTACAAGTTACTGCAAGTCTTCTGAAATGATGTTATTCCATCCGGAGAAGAATGAATAGTATTGCAATAAAAAGGACTATTAATGTGTCATGAGGAAAAAAGCTCAACCTGTCGTTTAATTCATTTGCAGAAAGAAAATGCTTCCTCCGAAGCACAATGCATTAGCCCTAAAAGGATGGTCCTTCAGAAAAGGTAAGGTTGCGCTGATGATCATTTATTGGGACCGTCTTTGCTGCCTTGCCACCTGGTTGATGAGTCCCTTGTGAAATGTGAAGCAAGGCGTCAAAAGGTTTTCCTCCTGACAATGACTTTCAGAGCCAAAAGATAAGACTTTCATTCCAAGGCATCAAGAAACTCACCGACCACTGGGATGAGGTGTGACAGACACTGGCTCAAAACTACACAAAATAAGACGAACATCCTTGCCATGCTTTGCTGGTGCAGGACCATTCCTTGATAGTTAATGGGAAACCTATTGACTTCTCGTTTTACTGATTTTGAAATGTGCTCGGACTCGGACTAAAAAAAACCCGGGAATAGGACTCCAAACCCCACGACCTTAACTCAAAGCCCTGGGACTCGGATTCAAAATCTTGGGACAAGGATTCAAAACCCCGAAATTCGGACTCCAAAACCCATAACTTGGACTCCAAAACCTTGGGACACGGTCTCAAATACCCCGGAATTTCAACCCCAAACCCACGACATGGACTCAAAACCCTGGAAGTCGAACTCCAAAACCTTTGGACACAGACTCAAAACTCCAAGACACGGACTACAAAAACCCGGAACTCAGACTCAAAAACTCCAGGATTTCAACCCAAAAACCCATGACATGGACTCAAAACCCAGGAACTCGGACTCCAAAACCCTGAGACTCGGAATCCAAAAACCCGGTACTTGGACTCCAAAAACCCAGGAACTCGGACTCAAACACCCTGTGATTTCAACCCCAAAACCCATGACATGGACTCAAAACCCCGGGACTTGGACTCCAAAACCCCAGGACTTCGACTCCAAAACATTGACAATGGGACTCCAAAAACCATGACTTGGTCTCAAAACCCCGAGACTCGCCTTGAATAGCCCACTCCTCATCAATGCAATAGGTTTTCAATTACATCCAGTCTGTATGCCCTCTGCTCCAACCTTAGAATCACCCCACCTAGTTGAGTACAGGTCTTTGGAGTGACCTTTGCTACCTTTTAGAATACAATCTAATCATGATACCTGTCTCAATCACTTGAGGTCTACGAGCATGAATATTTGCTTGAAAGAGACACGTTTGTTCCTAGTTCAATTGCAATACCTGATACTTGGCATTATCTTAAACTCTTAAATGAGTACTAGCCAAACCCGCGCTCCGCGCGGTTTTTAAAGTGAGGGTTTGTTTGGACGTCAATATATCCAGTGTTCACAATGTGATTTATAGAATTTCTTTATATACAAGTTTCTTGTTACATTTTTTTGTCAAATCCACCTTCTGTGGGAGTCAGCATGTGCAGAAGAGGGTTTTACATTGCAGATGCTGTTTTCTAGAAGTGGCATTACACCTCTCAGCGGTGACGTAACACGTCGTCATGCAAACGAATGTAAAAATTAGAAAATCGCCAAAAAATTCCCAAACCTGTCCGTCTGGCGTGATCGATCTCACATAGCCCATGCTGTTCATTAGACCACAGAGCACCTGCATGCCGAAAGTGGTGACAATCCGTCCAGCAGTTTCGGATGAGATACGTCCACAAAATATGGCTTAGCATATTAATATAATAATAGTTTGCTTTTTCTAATACTTCAGTGAGATTTTAAATAAATTAAATATCATAAATGTTTAAACTGTCCACAAAATAGTGATGTTTGGTGAATTTATTCATTAGTTCATAATCTGTTCATTCATGCACTTGCATATGCCAACGCCAATCTCACCTGTCCATCTTATCACCAGTATAACATTACCTGCTGGCATATGATGGTGCCACTTCAAAGACGTATTACCACCCTGAGCTAAGTAAACTCTAAAGCAGATATCACAGGTGAGTGAAATCCAAACAATGCAGGTAGATCTTTAAACAAGAGAGAACAATGAAGGTAGAAGTGTTAATCTGCTCAAGACAAAGAAGAGGCTTAAAATTGCCAGGTAAGAAATGAACTAGGAGGTAAACTCACCAATTGACTATGGTCAACATGATATACTAAAGTGATGTAAATACAGTACAATCAGAAAGAAGGAGGAAGCTATCACTGCCTTGGTAACTCAGTGCCTTTGGTTATTGAGTGCATGATTTGCTGTTCAGGACTGTGCAGAAGAATGCCAGGATCCTGTCTTGGCATGTTTCCTCCTTATCTGTCTATCAGAGAGCACCTGCTGGATTGTGGCCTATAAATATTCTCTTACAAAGTTTTTTGGGGAAAAAAGGATCCTTCAACCAGGTCATCCCACCAAAATCCACAATGCTGAGTTCTCTTGTGACCTATACACTACTGACTACTCTATCCCCACCACCCATGACTGATCCAACACCAAGGTCCATCAATGCTGAGTTACCTCGCAATGGAAAAAAACACTTTTATCCGTACCACTCATGATCGATCCAACACCGAGGTCCAGCAATGCTGAGTTACCTCGCATCCTATACACTATCCTTAAGACCCATTCCCGATTCAACACCAAGATACATAAATGGTAGGTTCCCTCACAACCTATACACCACTCTATCTCGACCACCCATGACTGATCCAACATCAAGGTCCATTATGCTAAGTTACCTGGCAATCGAAAGACCACTCTATCCCTACCACTCATTACCGATCCAATACCCAGATCCATCAATGCTGAGTTCCTTCGCAACCTATCCATTATCCCTACCACAAATGATCGATCCAATAATCGATTTCACGACAATTGATGAATGTGCTCAAATTATGTCAGCCATGCGTGAGAAGTCGAATACGAACCTACTGCATTAACAGCTTTAGACGAAACGTTCAAGAAGATACCGTCCTCTCAATGGGCTCAGCAGAATCTCAAGTAAGCATCCTGCCCATCTCATTGGCCTTCTGCAGCTACAATGTGCACAGGATGCACTCATCAGTACCTCCTAGCTCCATGAACCATACCATCAAGACCCCACCGTTACAAGTATCAGTCCAAGGAGTGTAACATCCTCACTTGGGCCTGACGTGCAGTGATTAAGCTTCTCTACCAATGCTCGAATGAAAGCATAAAGCCCAACTGAACACCATTCATTACAGGTGAACGGTGAATGTGGTTTAAAGACATCACCTTCTCAAGAATGGACATAAAAATGGCATAAAAAGCAATGCCATCCACATCTTATAAAGGGTCATCCATTTATTATTCAAACAAATATGGCAAATTTAAACCGCATCCCCCACCCACACCTCACTCATCCCTCCTCCCGAACTCTGCCCTTCTCTCCCCAAAACCCCACTTTCCCGCCTCCCCCCTCATGTATCTCTCCTTTCATCCTCCCTTCTCTTCCCTTCCTCAAATTAGATTTTCTCAAAATTCAGCCCCCACGGACCCATACATTCGATTCATGACGCCGAAGCGAATGAAGAAAGCAAACTCAGATTTTCAAATCATTTTTGACTCCATTCGTTGAACTCTAAAGAGCATCACCAGATTCGCCAGATGAAATGATATAAAAGTTCCGTTTCCGGTTCTTAAACCTTGCAGACAGATGCCTGGATAACACAAGTTTGTCTGCAATATCTGCATCGACGACACGAAACGGGCAAACTCAATAAGACTGACCCGAGCAAGGAGAACTTTGCTATTTGGATGAACTCTTTCCTCTGCTGCCCTTTTGTATCACTCGTGCCAGAACATTCCTAAAGAGCTCTGATAAACCCTTTAGTGTTTATGGCTCTCTGGGTACATGTTTAGCGTCACGATGAAGATATGGATAAACTCATATCTCAACCGGACGGTGTCTTGGTGGGTAAACGATGGCAGGTTGTAAACTCTCAAGGCGAACTGGAAGTGCCATGGAATAAGGGGACAGTGTCGGACAACTTCAAAGCCACTGGAAGTGTTGGCTTTGCTTGTGAAGTGCCCAGAACAAGCTCGGCTCACCGAGATAATCAGCACTGTAACTCGGTGGGTGTGAGGCCTCGCTGCTGATGATCCAAACGAACACGCTGCTGGCTGCATGATATATGGCCGTGGTATCTGCTCACATCGTGGCCTTCCTGTTATCAAGCACGAGTGCACAAAGGAAAGGATTGCCTCGCCCGAGGCCTCTGCCTGCTGTGCTCAGGAGTCACGAACACAGAGATGCCGCCATCAAAATGCCAACAATCATTCTCAATAGGATCCCTGGCCAAATAAGATCCCAAGGCTTCGCCATCTCACGTGACCATAAGTTTGCCCTCGTCTCTGTGTCTGTCTACACTTGTCTCTCAACCTCATGGGCGGTGGCCTGTCATGCGTGGCACAGACAGACCTTTTCTCACGTCGTTTCAATCATCGAATGGCTCTTGGCCGTTTTTTTTGTGTATGATCATAAAAGGTTCATAAACCTATTCTTTCCAGGAGGAAGAGAGACAAAAAGATTGAAAAGTTTCATTTTGCTTTTCTTCTTGGTCTCTGCACCCCCATAATGATGATCTCTAAACCCCCCTCCACCCCACCATCCTCCAATCTGACCCTCCATAATGATGATCTCTAAACCCCCCTCCACCACCACCCATCCTCCAATCTGACCCTCCATAATGATGATCTCTAAACCCCCCTCCACCACCACCCATCCTCCAATCTGACCCTCCATAATGATGACCCTCCACGCTCGCCATCCTCCAATCTGACCCTCCACACTCGCCATCCTCCAATCTGACCCTCCACCCTCACCATCCTCTAATTTGACCCTCCACCCTCACCATCCTCTAATCTGACCCTCCAGCCTCACCATCCTCCAATCTGACCCTCCATCCCCACCATCCTCCACCCCCACCATCCTCTAATTTGACCCTCCACCCTCACAATTCTCTAATTTGACCCTCCATAATGATGGCCCTCCACCCTCACCATCCTCTAATCTGACCCTCCATAATGATGACCCTCCACCCTCACCATACTCTAATCTGACCCTTCATAATGATGACCCTCCATCCCCACCATCCTCCAATGTTACCATTCACCCCCACCATCCTCTAAATTGATCCTCCATCCTCACCATCCTCACCATCCTTTAATCTGACCCTCCATAATGGCCCTCCACCCTCACCATCCTCTAATATGATCCTCCAAAATGATGACTCTCCATCCTCACCATAATGATGACCCTCCACCCCCACCATATTCTAATCTGACCATTCACCTCCACCATCCTCTAAATTGACCCTCCACCCTAACCATCCTCTAATCTGACCCTCCATAATGATGACCCTCCATCCTCACCATCCTCTCATCTGACCCTTCATAATGATGACCCTCCACCTCCACCATCCTCCAATCTGACCCTCCACCCCCACCATACTCTAATCTGACCATTCACCTCCACAATCCTCTAAATTGACCCTCCACCCTAACCATCCTCCAATCTGACCATCCATAATTATGGCCCTCCAACCTCACCATCCTCTAAATAATTTCCTGCACTCATTTCTACATAAGAAGTTCCATTTCTCAGTCATAACCACAGGAATTCTTCTTTTTCCTCTCTTGCTGCACCCCCAACCCCACCACCCCCACCTTGTATTTATCCCAGCGTTTCTTCCAATTTTACTCCTTTTCTTTACCTGTCCACTTGCCTTTCCCAAAGCCCTTCCCCTAGCCCCCACCCCCTTCTTTAGATGTTTCAACCTCATTGCTGGCATAGCTGTGCAGTCATTTTGCATCGCACACGGTCTGCCCGTTCAGATGTTGCTACTCAACGCACTCACTCACTGCACTCGACCCTTACGTTTGATTTATATACAAACGAGCCTCCTCGGTGTGTTATGATGTGCCACTCGCACTGTTGCACCACAATGTTCACGCACATAAAAGGGAAGCTCTAACCTCACACACACCACGTCTCCTGTCACATGTGCAGGTCTTTCATCTGGAATGACGCCGGTGTGCGTCACCCCCGACCCTACAAGAGCATATCACAAAGGAAATGCACACCATTCCAATCAAGCATCAGACCATCACTCACACTCTCCAGACTGATCTGTCTCCTTATTCTTTATGCTCGCTATTCCCTCCTTCGTGTGATGAAAATTCCTCGATCCATGTCCACCTTGATCCCGCCGTGGCAATAAAACATTGTCGACTGGAAGGTCTAGGAGAACCCTACCCCAAGCCAAAAGCAGCATTGGGAAGATTTCCAGATGGCTCCACCACTCACGAGGTCAGGAATGAGAGGGGTTCGACTTGTACCCTCTGATAACGATGCAGTACAGGTATACCCAAATTCCTTTTCCACTTGTGGAATTACCTCAATGAGAATTCCACCGGTGGGGGTGCACTTTAGGGGGAGGTTGGGGGCGGGGGGGGGAAGAAATATCTCACGACTTCGGGCTACGTCCGGCACAGGTATACTACGAGCTACAGGTATTTCCACGAAGTGAAAGAAACATTCGTTCGAGGAAAGCGTGTTTTGGATCCGCTGAAAAAGAGAGAATGCAAACGTAGAACACAAATTATTTAGGTTGGTTATGGACCCGTGTTGTGAGCAGGTTCTAAACGAACCTGACGTCCGGTATCACTCCTAATGCCATGTGTAACAAATTTGGTACCTACGGTCAGAGGACACGCCCACCGCCCCGCCCTACTGCGAGTGACAGAGAAGTTTGACGGTAACACATGTGGAAACGCACAGCCCCAGCCCGGTACGCACCGAGGTGCAGGGTCAGGTTGATGACGCTGGGAAACTGCGCTCCGCGGAGCATGGACGGACTTTGCCACCAGCTCGCCTCATCCAGGTTGTTAAAGTCCATGAGGAGGGACGCGTTGTGGTGCAGGACCGGGTCCTGGGAGTCGCACACGTGGCACGACTTGGACACACCGGTAACCCCGGTCTGGACGCAGTACTCCTCGGGTGGAGTCCCGCACGTCGCCGACGCTCTCACGGTCGCGTTGAACGCCGCGTTCATGAACTCGGGCAAACAGCGTTGCGCCCGTCCGTCCGCAGAGTAACATTCATCCATGGCCGCCAGTACGGGGCCGGGAGGCCGGAAAACGAGAAGCAGCGTGAACAGAAGCAGCAAAGGCGGAGGGGAGTGAGGACAACGCGCATGGGGGCAGCGACGCTCCGACACCATGACTGCGAAACGCGCGGTCCCGCTCGCTATGCAGGCGCTGGTAGGGTACGGAGGGAGCGAGAGTAAACGGGGCAGGGCGGGAATATGGACACGCCCTGGTCACTCAGTGTCCTCCCGCAAACCCCACCTAGTCAAGCTTGTGTGCATGAGGTTAGTGGTAAAGCAAGCAGGGCGTGTCGGGGGACATGGACATGCCCCGGTCACTCAGTCAACTCCCCCAACCTCCAAGACTTAGCTCACCGTGGCTGTACGGGGTTAGACTATTAGAGGAAGAGCAAGCGTGTCAGGGCGGCAATATGGACACACCCTGGTCCCTGGTCACTCATTTTACTCATCAAATTCCACCGAGTCCAACATGCTGTGCCTGCACGGAGTTGTAGTGAAGAACAGCGGGGTGGGGTTGGAATATAGACAGCCCCAGTCACTCGGTCTCCTCCCCCAAGCCCCACCTAGTCCGGCTGTTCATTTACGAGGGTAAGAAAAGAGATCGAGACCGAGTCGAGGGTTCAGGTTGGACGCTCCTCCTTACCATACGTCTTTGCCTATCCATGTTGTTTAAAAACTCACCTGCTTTTTCATTTCAATTCAGTGTCCTCCTTATCCTTCTTAACTGAAACAGACATTTCAGGTGTCGCTCTCATACGAGCCTCGACGGTGTATATAAAAAATAAATAAATAAATTAAATTAAAAAACCCTTGATCCCATCTCCTGGAGTGACTTCCCCATTCACTCCCCCTCCAGAATCTTCCCCTGGTAAAGGGCAAAGCTTTCCCCAAACCCAGCACCCCCATAGGTTGGTACGAAAACAAAGGAGTGTTGAGATTGAGCTTGAGGTTCTGTATGTGTGGTTTATTGGCACTGTAAAAAACTATAGGTAAAGTGGAGAGTTCAGAGAACACCTTACCCCACACATCTTCAGAAAAAGGACATGGGAAGGGTCTCTTCAACTCTTGCTTTGCATTCCAACTTCCGATCACAATCTCGATCTCCTACGAGCTGTGATTTTGCCGAAATCTCGATATTCCCCAACACTTGTCAATATGATTGGTCGAGATGGTGTAAAATACGTAATATGTTGTCCATGCACTGCTGAACTGGAGGTTTTTGGAAATGCCAACAAGGCGATTTGTTTTCTACAGTGTTTATATATATATGTATGTATTGTATGTATATATATATATAATATATATATATATATATATATAATATATAATACATATACATTGTTGCGGGCCGGGGTCCGGTGGAGAGAACGACCACTAGGTGGGGGAGGTTACGTCGTCTCCCACCAGACTCCCGGAATTGTAGGTCGTCGCTCACGGATAACTCCGTGAGGTGGCGGGTCGCTTAACCGACCGTGGATGCCAATACCTCCACCGCGTAGCGTAAGGTCTTTTGTCGAGAACCAATTTACCTAATTAACCACGTGGTGTCGTCTACCGGGGAACCACACCCTCGGCAGTCTTGCTCGAACCGGGTCACTCTACCGACTGCAGTAGAGTTCCAACTACCGACTACCAACTCCGGTTCGGGTGCAGTCGAGCGAACTGCCAAAGCCGTGCCGGCTTGATGAGCAGATTAACGGGACCAAAGACCCGGCTAAAACTCAGATCCAAACCATGCTGGACCAATGAAGGAAAAGACGAAAACGAACTGGGAACATTTCTACAATAATTTATTTATTATAAACGAGGAAATTTTGTGGCACAGAAACAGGTTTATTGGGGTTTATGCAGGGGAAGAAAGCAGATGTAATGCGACAATTTACAGCAACTTACAAAGTAGACACAGAGCAGACTTACGCAGGAATACACAGGAAGAATTTACAATGATCGAAAACACTTATACAGTTTCTACTTATTAGACTGGCGCCCCCACACTCAGACACACACTCGGACAAAATAAACCCAGTTGAAGGCAAAGGACTTTTGCAGCCAGGGAGGGAGGCGGGCTGAGGTCGCAGTTCTTTCGAGTACCTGAGTCTCGGGGAAAGGAATGCTCCGTGTGCGGCACCTGCCAACAGTCGTGCAGTCAGGTCCACAGCCGCCCGTGTGGAGTTCGGGTCCGTGGAGGAGCTCAAGTGGGCCGGGACCAGTAGTTGGGCCGTCGGGCGAGACGTGAGCGGAGCCAAGCAGTGGGAACCCCTTCATTTTCCAACCAACTCGGCCTCCAAGCACAGAACGAACGACCCCCAAAGAACTGAACGAACGACCCCCAAAGAACTGAACGAACGACCCCCAAATAACTGAACGAACGACCCCCAAATAACTCAACAAACGACCCCCAAAGAACTCAAGACTGAGGATGATGTCGTGGTTTATAGACCTCCTCAGCGGGGCGGAGCCTTGGTCAAAACTGACGTCACTGTCCGCCCTGATTGGACGGGGCTCCATGGGTCCGCCCTCTCTGGGAGGGCCTCGGCCAGGCACGGCGAGGCCCGCCCACTCACGCGTGTGGACTCGTCAAGAAAGAGTTGGAGCATTTGGAGAAGCCGAATAGGAACTGCGGACAGCGAAGATTCTGTCTCGGAAAAACGAGCCTCCAGAGACAACAGGTGGACCGTGGTACGTTGTTGCCAGCGAACCGAAGGCTGCAAGCGCTCGGGTACCGTGGATCGCAATGGAGGATGGGATATAAAGATTTATTACCCTAACTAAAAAAACATCGCAACGCACCCTTTAAATTCCCACTACACACAAGGAGGTTCTGTCCACACATATACTTAACGGCATAACTGACTTGGGACACCTGTATGTTGTATGCGTACGGTTCCTCGAACCGTAACAATATATTACTAAAACTCTCATCTTGTATGTATGTGGCACAGAAACAGGTTTATTGGGGTGCTATGCAGGGGAAAGAAAGCAGATGTAGTGCGACAATTTACAGCAACTACAAAGCTTGCCATGTATGTATGTATGTCTCCGAAATACAGCCAAAACGGTACACGATACCGCAAAAATATTAGAGCCACCTTACTCACCATTCGCCTGCGGTGTGCAGTATCAAGTTTTGTTCAAATCTCGGCAGAAAAAAATTATTAAAAAATCAATTCCCGATTCAGTCAAGTACTCTTCGGGAGTATTGATCAATGCAAACAACCTTAGCGGCATGGTTCGCTGGAGCTATTCTTTGTTTTTCTTGAAATTTTTTTTTTCACAACTGCCTGTCACAACGGGAACCCAACGGGTTCACAGGTCATCTAGTATATTACAAAACTCTCATCTTGTATATATGTATGTATGTATGTATGTTCCCGAAATACAGCCAGAACGGTTCACGATAGCGCAAAAATTTTAGGGCCACCGTACTCATCATTCTCCTGGGTGTGGCAGTATCAAGTTTCGTTCAAATCGCAGACGAAAAAAATTATAAAAAAAATCAATTCCCAATTCAGTCAAGTACTCTTCGGAATATTTGATCAAAGCAAACAACCTCAGCGGTATAGTTCGCTGGAGCTATCTTTCTTTTCTTCTTCTTGAAATGATTTTTTTCATCAACCGGTGTCACAGGTCGTCTAGTATATATGTATGTAATATATAATATAATATTATTGTTTGAAGACTGTAGAAAAAATAACGTTTTTCAGAAATTTTACCGCCATTGAAGCAGCATCTTTTACACCACCGTAATTAACATGTTGCATTCGTTTTCCGTGCCTGGTGTTTGTGTCCATTATGACTTCCTCAAAAACTGTAAGTTTCTTGTTCGGAATGACTTTCAACTTTGTTTCACTGCCAGACAACAGACAGAGAGAAACAAACTCGAATGAGTTAAGATCTTCGTCCTCTTATTGATGACGTCATAAAAACGAATATGACGTCATGTGATGTATCAGGTTTGCGATAAATTTCTGTACTAATGGCCCGGCTTGATTCCCGCAAACAAAATTCAAACAGCTTGCCTAGTTTCGGAGATAATGGTATAGGTGATTGCCATTAGCGGCGATATTATGACGTCAACTTTTTTCTAGGAAGAATTTCCAAAATCGGAGATGGTTACTGCCTGCGCGTGGGCTTTCTGCATATCCATGACGAGTTTCACGAAGATCCGATGAAAACTCTGGGTTGTGAACAAAAAAATGTCAAAAAAAATAGGAATGACATCATAAAAATTGAATATGACGTCATAGTGATGTATTCATATGTCAGAGAGGTTACTGTCTGCGCAGGGTATTTTAATACATATATATATATATATATATATATATAAGTTGAAAGTGATGTCTGTGTGTCTGTGTGTTTCTCTGTGACCTATGCACGCGAAAAGTACTGACTGATCCTCACCAAACTTCACATGACAGACATGTACCGGGAGTGTCCCGATGTAAAAGAATTGTACTTCCGGTTTCCGAATTATGACGTCATCACCTGATTTCGTAACGTTAATTTTTCAAGTTCAGCCGAATGACATGGGGCCAACGCCATATACAATATATCTAACATATGATTTTAAGTTTTTTTTTTGTCGTTTGTTTGTTTGTCTGCACGTGCTAATCTCCTGAAAGGTAGAAAGGAGAAGATAGACTACCACTGAAACAAAAATGTCGGATGGCCCCGGGAAGGTTATAGGCTATGTGGCAAGGCCCTCGCGCGGGGGGGGGGAAGGGGTGTGTTTCCCCCTCACCAACCCCCTTGCCTATGATGCCATGGCCCAATAGGGACATGATACTGTTTCGCGTCAGACATATGTATAGAAGATTAAATTCATTCAAAAAGAACCCGGGCAGCGCCGGGTGCATTTACCTAGTATATATATATATATATATATTATATATATATATATATATATATATATTATATATATATAATATATTATTGCAAGTTTCAGGAAGTTTCGATGAAAACTCTGTAGGCTGTGAACAAACTAGTTTCGGAGATAATTTATAGGCGATTTCCATTAGTGGCGATATTATGATGTGAACTTTTTTTCTAGGAAGAATTTCCAAAAACGGAGATGGTTACTGCCGTGCGTGGGCTTTATAGCTATACATGGCAAGTTTCACGAAGATCCGATGAAAACTCTGGGTTGTGAAACAAAAAAGTCCACAAGAACAACAAATGTGAGTAAGACTTAGAGATCCTCACGAGGATCTAAAAAAAATCTTACTCATCTCTGTGCATATACGATCAGGACAAATTCAGATTGAAAGTACTGTTAAACTGCAGGTTTGTTTCCGACTTCTCTTCAAAATATAACATTCAATCTAAATAAGTTGTTCCTCAATCATAAACTGGCGTGTGTAGACAGATGGACAGACCGACAGACAGAAGTGAACCAATTGCTTATTAACCCCGCTTTCCACCACGTGGTAGTTAAATCAGTTGTAAATCATTTCATCCATGTTGGTTGGAATGGTCTTATCAGGAACCTTCCAACAACTACATATACAAATTTGATAGAATTTTGATCTCTACCTTCTCCCCATTCCATCCCATTCCCTTCTCCCTCCCAACCCGAAACCCACCCCTCTCCGTGCGAACGTAATAAATAACTGCAGACTTATTTTCTCTGACATCACAAAGGGAGAAACTGTGGAAGACGGTTAACATGCGCTCAATAAATCCATATTTATTATTTCATTCATTGTTGGTGGTGGTGCTTCTGGTTATGTCGTTGTGTTCGAATTGTAGTGGTGCTGTGCTGGTTATTATCTCCACCACGCACCAGCGAAGGTGGAAACAGGTTATGTTTTCACCCCTGTCTGTCTGTTTACTTGTGAAAATCGAATTTTTTCAGGTACTGTTATATTGGTTCATCACGTGTGTTATTAGTGCCTTACCGGTTTCACCGGAGTGGACTATAGGTTTGCTCTATGTCCATCGTCCGTCCCACTTGTGGTTTTTCAGATATTTTTTCCCCCATACCCTTTTCCGTACGTATATTTCATAAACTTGGTTACGGCTTATTATGATGAGTTTCAGAGCATTTCGTCAAATTTTTCAGTTATGCCCTTTTTAAACTTAGAAAAGATCACATCGGTAGGAGACATGTATTGCAAAGCAATTATCGCTCTTGTTTTTAATATGAAATAGGCAAAGCCAAGAAACGAATGATATACGTGGTTTTTAAACGTTCTTCTTCTTTATTTTGGTTCAGGTTTCAGCCTCGACATGTGTTAAAGCAAACTAACTTTTATCTCCGTTTGTGAACCTAGTTGTCTTTATTGATGTCTAGTCTACAAAAGATATCAGTAAATGAAAATTGCTTTTCCTTTTATTTTGCCGAATAGACCCAAACACGTGGTGGTGGGATAGGGTTTATTTTTCTTCTTCATTTTTGTTCTGTATCGGCTCGAGTGTGCGTTAAAACGCAGACAAAATTTTTATCTCACAAACATTCACTGGGACATGTATTGCAAAGCAATTCCTGCTCTTGTTCTGTTTGTTTTGTATGCAATCGCCTAGCGCTCACAATTTCAAATTGATCTTCACGAAACATCAAGAAATGCTAGAGTTGGTCATAAGCAAGAGAGCCTATTGATTTTGAAGGCAAAGGTCAAAAGGTCAACATTGGCCAAAGGTCACATCTTTTGGCCGTATTTCTAAAATCCCCAATTCTTCATCCGATTGACTTGAAAATTGAACAGCATGTCTCTATCAGGTCACTGAATTCAACCACCAATATATATTGAGGTCTAAAGATCAAAAAGTCAACAAAGGCCTGATTTCTAAAATTGTCAATTTTTGTTTGTTGTTTTTGTTTTTGTATATTAAAATGTGGCTTTCCAGGAAAGATCATGGCAGAAAGTGAGACCAGAAGCTTGAATGAAAGGACTTTCTCCAGAGGATTTGAGTAGGAAGATGGGGTGGGGTGGGGGGGTTCCAAACGTTCGTTTCAGAGAGACATAGTGAGAGTGTGAGATTTGTCAGGATTGAAAGACATGCTCCACATGTTGGACCAGTTTGTTTGTGATTTTACCCAGATCTGCAGAGAGCGAAGAAGCTGCTGCTTGTCGGTCTGAAGGATGACAGATGGTTACGCAGAGGGTGGAGTCGCCAGCAGAGAGATAAAGAGGATTTTCCAAAGAGTCGGAGAGATCATTGATGAAAACCAGAAAAGAACAGGGCCAGAACGCTGCCCTTGAGAACTCCAGCCTGGACAGGAAGAGGGGATGAGAGAACTCCAATTAGGGCCACACGTTGGCTGTGACAGGAGAGGAAGTGTCTAGACAGGAGAGGAAGTTTTCCGATTTCTTGAAACTTGAAGAGGTTTGCACATTTGGTCATTGAATTCAACCACCAATTATTTCTGAGTCAACAATTAGCCAAAAGGTCAATCAAGCGACATTTCTAAATTTGTCAATTTTTATCTGATTGATTGATATTTGAAGAGGAGTTGCATATTGTCGGTCATTAAATTCAACACACCAACCTTATTTCGACGTCAATATAAGGTCCGAAAGGTCAACATAGGCCAAAAGTTAACAACTTATGTGAGATTTCTAAAAATCCTCAAATTTCATCCGATTGATTGATTGATATCAGATTAGTTATTAAAACACGCCGAAAACAATTGGAAACATGGCTCAACATGGAAATTACATCAACTCCAAAATTCGAGCCAGATTGCATTAATCCAATCCATTCATTAAACGGTGTAGTTTCTGTCGGGCGGGGAGACAGCCATGACACACATTTCCAAAATATGGCTCGGTACCGTGCGATGCATGGCGTGTCTGCATTTTCTCAAAATCATTTCTCTGCGGTAACTGTGGTCTGTTAACACAAAATTTACCATAAGGAAGTGCCTCTGCCTGTAGGAATTTTTGCTATTCAATTATTTGACGTCATAGGTCACGTGGTATAGGACGCCATCTGGAAAATATTTGCTGACTCCATATTCCCAAACCACTCAATGTAAAATAAATGAAACCTAGGCCTCATTGTCAAGTACTCCCAAATGGGGAATAACTATATTATGATGATGATTGTCATCATGCCTCCATTATGACTTCATAATTCGACAAGTGCACACGTTTTGATCTGATCAGTATTAAAAAAAAAATATCCTCTGCAACTGTAACCAATGGGCAGAGATTTTCAGAATATAACGTATCCTCTGTTTGAATTTTTTAATGATTAATTATGACGTCATACCTCACGTCGTACAGGGCGCCACTCTTGGAAAAATCTAAAAAACAGTTGTACCACATATATCCTCCGAAACGCTCATGGAAAAAATTGAAACGTGCCTCAGAGGTCAAGTACTCCCCTTGCAGAATAAGATACGTTTAATGATGATATCGCTACCTTAATTATGACCATCATAATTCGACAAGTGCAAACACTTGATCTCGATCACAGTATTAATTTTTATTTCTCTGCAATGTTGGTCCGATTGACACAAATTCTCTCACCATTAGGAGACGCCTCCTCCTGCGTTAGAACTATGTTAATTGACCTAATCTATGACATCATAGGAAAGTTGGAACAGGATTATTTTGCACTAGTCTCATCACTGAATTCAGAAGCAACTAATTCTGAGGTCCAACAAGGTCAAACATCAACTCAAGGTCAAACTCTAAAATCATCAAAATCCTCTATCATGGAAAGAAAATCGTCAATTTCCAATCTGATCTAAACCCTGAAAATTAAGCAGCATTGGCTATATGGATCACGAATTTGGAAACCAACTATTCTTAAGTCAAAAAGCTTCAAAGGTCAACTTCAAGCACAAACTTTCAAAAAGCATCAAGTTTCAATCTTAAAAATCAATTAAGATTTCATCTGATTGACCTGAGTTTTTGATTAAGATTGTCAATCTAATGAAATGGACAATTGTGTACTCCATGGCAACCTTTGGAGAGGGGGGTGGATTTTGCCAAGTATCCTGGCTCTGCACGACGTCTTTGTTCCTTGTTTGTTCGTTTGTCCACCACATTTTACACGATTAATTTCTTTTCAACCAACAGTACCTCTATAAGTATATGGAATTACGAATATGAGTACGTCTTGAAAATATGAATGCGTTAATTCAAGCGCAGTGCATGGCCTATAAAAAACATACTATAAAACCACACCAAAAACAAGTCTTGGCAAGGGCCTGACAATCTTTGAATTGTCTGTTCTAGTGTACCAAATTTAATTATTTATCAATTTGCTTATTCCTACTCTCCATGAATGTTTTTGCACATCAGAAATTATCTGTGAATCCTCTTGCCTGGTTATCCAGGTGAGATCATTGCTTCAATTACCAGGATGTACTGAAGGAATCATATTATTTGGAAGTATTCCACATCTGAGAAAAGGACATATAGCTCCTTCAGAGAGGTACACAGCCCACAGAACAACATCTTCCGTACGTGCAAAATCCCTTCCTCGGCCCACCTGAGCTCCTGACTACATACAAACTTTCGATTCCGCTAGCCTGATGAGTACTGCTCTCCCCTACGGTGGTGCTCCTGCCTCTCACCTTCTTCAGCCTTCATGCTGTGGAATCCCTCTCTCC
>CM068957.1:99310526-99323677 GCA_035128595.1 Eptatretus atami | reverse complement strand
AGAACTGAACGAACGACCCCCAAAGAACTGAACGAACGACCCCCAAATAACTGAACGAACGACCCCCAAATAACTCAACAAACGACCCCCAAAGAACTCAAGACTGAGGATGATGTCGTGGTTTATAGACCTCCCTCAGCGGGGCGGAGCCTTGGTCAAAACTGACGTCACTGTCCGCCCTGATTGGACGGGGCTCCCGGTACCCGAGCGCTGCAGGCTTCGGTCGCTGGCAACAACGTACCACGGTCCAGCCTGTTGTCTCTGGAGGCTCGTTTTTCCGAGACAGAATCTTCGCTGTCTCGCAGTTCCTATTCGGCTTCTCCAAATGCTCCAACTCTTTCTGACAGTCCACACGCTGGAGTGGGCGGGCCTCGCCGGTGCCTGGCGAGGCCTCCAGAGAGGGCGGACCATGGAGCCCCGTCCAATCAGGCGGACAGTGACGTCAGTTTTGACCAAGCTCCGCCCGCTGAGGAGTCTATAACCTACGACATCATCCTCAGTCTTGAGTTTTGGGGTCGTTTGTTGAGTTATATTGGGGTCGTTCGTTCAGTTATGGGGGCGTATCGTTCAGTTCTTTGGGGTCGTATCGTTCAGTTCTTTGGGTCGTGTCGTTCTGTTCTTGTTGAGCCGGAGTTGGTTGGTAAATGAAGGGTTCCACTGCTTGCTCGCTCACGTCTCGCTCCCGCGGCCCAACTCTGGTCCCGCCCACTTGAGCTCCTCCACGACCCGAACTCCACAACGGGCGGCTGTGGACCTGACTGCACGATGTTGGCAGGTGCGCGCCCACGGAGCATTCCTTTCCCGAGACTCAGGTACTCGAAGAACTGCGACCCTCAGCCGCCTCCCTCCTGGCTGCAAAAGTCCTTGCCTTCAACTGGGTTATTTTGTCCGAGTGTGTGTCTGAGTGTGGGGCGCCAGTCTAATAAGTAAAACTGTATAAGTGTTTTCGATCAATTGTAAATCTTTCCTGTGTGATTCCTGCGTAAGTCTGCTCTGTGTCTACTTTGTAAGTTAGTTCTGTTAAATTGTCGCATACATCTGCTTTCTTTCCCCTGCATAGCAACCCAATAAACCTGTTTCTGTGCCAACATAAATTTCCTCGTTTATAATAAATAATTATTTAGAAATGTTCCCAGTTGTTTTCGTCTTTTCCTTCATTGGTCCAGCATGGTTTGGATCTGAGTTTTAGCCGGGTTTTGGTCCCGTTAATCTTGCTCATCACAAGCCGGCACGGCTTTGGCGCGTTGCGCTCGACTGACAACCGAACCGGAGTTGGTAGTCGTAGTTGGAACTCTACTGCAGTCGTAGAGTGACCCGGTTTCGAGCAAGACATGCGCGAGGTGTGTGGTTCCCGGATAGCACGACCACACGTGGTTAATTAAGGTAAATTGGTTCCGACAAAAAGACCTTACGCGTACGCGGTGGAGGTATTGGCATCCCTGTCGGTTAAGCGACCGCCACCTCACGGAGTTATGTGAGCGACGACCTACAATTGGAGTCTGGTGGGAGACCGACGTAACCTCCCCACCTAGTGGTCGTTCTCTCCACCGACCCCGGCCCGCAAAATGTATATGTATATATATATATTATATATATTATATATATATATATATAAATATACATACATAACTACATACATACATACATACATATATATAACACTGTAAAAAACAAATCGCCTTGTTGCATTTCCAAAAAACTCCAGTTCAGCAGTGCGATGGACAACTTATACGTATATTTACACCATCTCGACCAATCATATTTGACAAGTGTTGGGGAATATCGAGATTTCGGCAAAATCACAGCTCGTAGGAGATCGAGATTGTGATCGGAATTGGATGCAAAGCAAGAGTGAGAGAGCCTTCCCATGTCCTTTTTCTCAAAGTGTGTGGGTAAGGTGTTCTTGAACTCTCCACTTTACCTATGTTCCTTTACAGTGCCAATAAACCACACTACAGAACCTCAAGCTCATACTCTAACACTGCTTTTTGTTTCGTACCAACCATGGGGGTGCTGGGGTTTGGGGAAAGCTTTGCCCTTTACCAGGAAGGAGTTCTGGAGGGGGAGTGAATGGGAAGTCACTCCAGGAGATGGGATCAAGGGTTTTTTAATTTAATTTAATTTATTTATTTTTTTATACACGTCGAGGCTCGTATGAGAGCGAACACCTGAAATGTCTGTTTCAGTTAGAAGGATGTAGGAGACACTGATTGAAATGAAAAAGCAGGTGAGTTTTTAAACAACATGGATAGGCAAGACGTATGGTAAGGAGGGCGTCCAACCCTGACCCCCGACTCGGTCTCGATCTCTTTTCTTACCCTCGTAAATGAACAGCCGACTGGTGGGGCTTGGGGGAGGACGATGTGCATGGGGGCGTGTCTATATTCCAACCCCACCCCGCTTGTTCTCTCACTACAACTCCGTTCAGGCACAGCATGTTGGATCGGTGTGAATTTCGATGAGTAAAAAATGGTGACCAGGGACAGCGGTGTGTCCATATTGCCGCCCTGACACGCTTGCTCTTCTTCTAATAGTCTAACCCGTTAAGCCACGGAGCGTGAGCTAAGTTGGGGTTGGGGGAGTTGACTGAGTGACCGGGCGTGTCCATGTCCCCACCACGCCCTGCTTGCTGTAACACTAACTCGTGCACACACAGCAACAGACTAGGGTGGGTGGGGAGTTTGACTGTGACGGGGCATCTAGTCATGCCCGACACGCCCTGCTTGCTTACCACTAACCTCGTGCACGCAAGCTTGACTAGGGTGGGTTGGGGGAGTTACTGAGTGACCGGGCATGTCCATGTCCCTGACACGCCCTGCTTGCTTACCACTAACCTATGCACACAAGCTTGACTAGGTGGGGTTTGCGGGAGGACACTGACTTGACCAGGGGCGTGTCCATATTCCCGCCCTGCCCGTTACTCTCGTCCCCTCCGTAACCTACCAGCGCCTGCATAGCGAGCGGACCGCGCGTTTCGCAGTCAGTGTGTCGGAGCGTCGGTGCCCCCATGCCGCTTGTCCTCACTCCCTCCGCCTTGCTGTTCTGTTCACGCTGCTTCTCGTTTTCCGGCCTCCGGCCCGTACTGGCGCCATGGATGAATGTTACTCTGCGGACGGGCGGGCGCAACGCTGTTTGCCCGAGTTCATGAACGCGGCGTTCACGCGACGTGAGAGCGTCGCGCGCACGCGTGCGGGACTCCACCCGAGGAGTACTGCGTCCAGACGTGTACGGCTGTGGTCCAAGTCGTGCCACGTGTGCGCTCCCAGGACCCGGTCCTGCACACAACGCGTCTCCTAATTGGATTTAAAAACTGGATGAGGCGAGCTGGTGGCAAAGTCCGTCCAGCTCCGCGGAGCGCAGTTTCCAGCGTCACAACCTGACCTGCACCTCGGTGCGTACCGGGCTGGGGCTGTGCGTTTTCCATGTGTTACCGTCAAACTTCTCTGTCACTCGCAGTAGGGCGGGGCGGTGGGCGTGTCCTCTGACCGTAGGTACCCAAATTTGTACACATGCATAGGAGTGATAACCGGACGTCAGGTTCGTTTAGACCGCTCCAACACGGGTCCATAACCAACCTAAATAATTTGTGTTCTACGTTTGCATTCTCTCTTTTTTCAGCGGGATCCAAAAACACGCTTTCTCGAACGAATGTTTCTTTCACTTCGTGAACTACCTGTAGCTCGGTATATCTGTGCCGGACGTAGCACCCGAAGTCGTGAGATATTTCTTCCCCCCCCCCCCCCCCCCTCCTAAAGTGCAACCACCGGTGATCTCATTGGAGTAATTCACAAGTGGAAAAAGAATTGGGTAATACTGTACTGCATCGTTATCGAGGGTACAAGTCGAACCCTCCATCCTGACCTCGTGAGTGGTGGAGCCTCTGGAAATCTTACATGCTGCTTTTGGCTTGGGGTAGGGTTCTCCTAGACCTTCCAGTCGAACATGTTTATATGCCACAGGCGGGATCAAGGTGGACATGGATCGAGGAATTTATCACACGAAGGGGGAATAGCTGAGCATAAAGAATAAGGAGACAGATCAGTCTGAGAGTGTGAATGATGGTCTGATGCTTGGATTGGAATGGTGTGCATTTCCTTTGTGATATGTCTTGTAGGTCGGGGGTGACGCACATGGCGTCATTCCAGATGAAAGACCTGCACATGTGACCAGGAGACGTTGTTTGTGAGCTAGAGCTTCCTTTTATGTGCGTGAACATTGTGTGCAACAGTGCAAGTGCACATCATAACACACCGAGGAGGCTCGTTTGTATTAAATCAAACGTAAGGGTCGAGTGCAGTGAGTGAGTGCGTTGAGTAGCAACACATCTGAACGGGCAGACCGTGTGCGATGCAAATGACTGCACAGCTATGCCAGCAATGAAGGTTGAAACATCTAAAGAAGGGGTGGGGCTGGGGAAGGGCTTTGGGAAAGGCAAGTGGACAGGTAAAGAAAAGGAGTAAAATTGGAAGAAACGCTGGGTAAAATACAGGTGGGGGTGGTGGGGTTGGGGTGCAGCAAGAGAGGAAAAAAGAAATTCCTGTGTTATGACTGAGAAATGGAACTTCTTATGTAGAAATGAGTGCAGGAAAATTATTTAGAGGATGTGAGGTTGGAGGGCCATATTATGGATGGTCAGATTGAGAGATGGTTAGGTGGAGGGTCAATTTAGAGGATTGTGGAGGTGAATGGTCAGAATTAGAGTATGGTGGGGTGAGGGTCAGATTGGAGGATGGTGGAGGGGAGGGTCATCATTATGAAGGGTCAGATGAGAGGATGGTGAGGATAGGGTCCATCATTGGAGGGTCAGATTAGAGGATGGTTAGGGTGGAGGGCAATTTAGAGGATGGTGGAGGTGAATGGTCAGAATGATATGGTGGGTGGATGGTCCTCATTATGGTGAGGATGGAGAGTCATCATTTTTGGGATCATATTAGAGGATGGTGAAGGGTGGAGGGCCATTATGGAGGTCAGATTTAAAGTGGTGAGGATGGTGGATGGAGGATCAAATTTAGAGGATGGTGGGTGAATGGTAATTGGGGATGGTGGGATGGAGGGTCTCATTATGAAGGGTCAAGATTGAGATTGGTGAGGGTGGAGGTCGTCATTATGGAGAAGGTAGATTAGAGGATGGTGAGGGTGGGAGGGCATCATTATGAGGGTGCAATTGAGAATTGTGAGGTGGAGTCAAATTAGAGGTGGTGTGGGGGAGGCAGATTAGAGGATGGTGAGTGGTAGGGTAAATTAGAGGATGTGAGGTGGAGGGTCAAATTAGAGATTTGAGGTGGAGGGTCAGATTGGAGGATGGCGAGCTGTGGAGGAGTCAGATTGGAGGATGGCGGAGGTGGAGGGTCATCATTATGGAGGGTCAGATTGGAGGATGGTGGTGGTGGGGGGGGTTTAGAATATTTATTGGAGGGTAGATTGGGCATGTGGGTGCGGGGGTTTAGGTCTCATATGGGGTGCAGAGACCAAGAAGAAAAGCAAAATGAACTTTTCAATCTTTTGTCTCTCTTCCTCCTGGAAAGAAATAGTTTTAAACTTTTATATCATACACAAAAAACGGCCAAGAAGCCATTCGATGTTGAAACGACGTGGAAAAGGTCTGTCTTGTGCCACGCATGACAGGCCACCGCCATGTTGGTTGGAGAGACAAGTGTAGACAGACACAGAGACGAGGGCAAACTTATGTTACGTGAGATGGCGAAGCCTGAGATCTTATTTGGCCAGGGATCCTATTGAGAATGATTGTTGGCATTTTGATGGCGCATTCTCTGTGTTCGTGACTCCTAGAGCAGCAGGCAGGGCCTCGGGCAGGCAATCCTTTCCTTTGTGCACTCGTGCTTGATAACAACAGGAAGGCCACGATGTGAGCAGATTACCACGCATATATCATGCAGCCAGCAGCGTGTTCGTTGGTCTCAGACAGCGAGGCCTCAACCCACCGAGTTACAGTGTCGATTATCTCGGTGAAGCGAGCTTGTTCTGGGCACTTCACAAGCAAAGCCAACACTTCCAGATGGCTTTGAAGTGTTCCGACACTGCCTTATTCCAGGCACTTCCAGTTCGCTTGAGAGTTTACAACTCTGCCATCGTTACCCACCAAGACACCGTCGGCTTGAGTATAGTATCCATATCTTCATCGTGACGCTAAACATGACCAGAAGAGCCATAAACACTAAAGGTTTATCAGAGCTCTTTAGGAATGTTCTGGAACGAGTGATACAAAAGGGCAGCAGAGGAAAGAGGTTCATCAAATAGCAAGTTTCCTTGCTGGGTCAGTCTTATTGAGTTGCCCGTTTCGTTCGTCGATGCAGATATTGCAGAAAACTTGTTTATCCAGCATCTGTCTGCAAGTTTAAGAACGGAAACGGAACTTTTATATTCATTCATCTGGCGAATCTGGTGATGCTCTTTAGAGTTCAACGAATGAGAGTCAAAATGATTGAAAATCTGAGTTTGCTTTCTTCATCGCTTCGGCCGTCATGAATCGAATGTATGGGTCCGTGGGCTGAATTTTGAGAAAATCTTAATTTGAGGAAGGGAAGAGAAGGAGGATGAAAGGAGAGATACAAGAGGGGGAGGCGGAAAGTGGGGTTTTGAGGGAAGAAGACAGAGTTCGGGAGGAGGATGAGTGAGTGTGGGTGGGATGCGGTTTACAATTGCATATTTGTTGAATAATAAATGGATGACCTTATAAGATGTGGATGGCATTGCTTTTTATGCCATTTATGTCCTTCTTGAGAGTGATGTCTTTAAACACATTCACCGATTCACCTGTTAATGAATGGTGTTCAGTTGGGCTTTATGCTTCATTCGAGGATTGGTAGAGAAGCTTAATCACTGCACGTCAGGCCCAAGTGAGGATGTTACACTCCTTGGCTGATACTTGTAACGGTGGGGTCTTGATGGTATGGTTCATGGAGCTAGGAGGTACTGATGAGGCTCCTTTGCACATTGTAGCTGCAGAAGCCAATGAGAAATGGGCAGGATGTCTTACTTGAGATTCTGCTGAACCCATTGAGAGGACGGTATCTTCTTGACGTTTCTTAAGCTGTTAATGCAGTAGGTTCGTATTCGATTCTCACGCATGGCTGACATAATTTTGAGCACATTCATCAATTGTCGTGAAATCGATTATTGGATCGATCATTTGTGGTAGGAAAATGGATAGTGCGAAGAACTCAGCATTGATGGATCTGGTATTGGATCGCTAATGAGTGTAGGATAGATGGTCTTTCGATTGCCAGAGTAACTTTAGCATAATGGACCTTGATGTGGATCAGTCATGGGTGGTCGAAGACTGAGTGTGTATAGGTGTGAGGGAACCTACATTTATAGTATCTTGGTGTTGAATCGGGAAATGGGTCTAAGGATAGTGTATAGGAATGCGAGGTAACTCAGCATTGCTGGACCTCGGTGTTGGATCGATCCAATGAGTGGTACGGATAAAAGTGTTTTTTTTCCATTGCGAGGATACTCAGCATTGGTGACCTTGGTGTGATCAGTCATGGTGGTGGGATAGAGTAGTCAGTAGTGTATAGGTCACAAGAACTCAAGCATTGTGGATTTTGGTGGATGACCTGGTTAGGATCCTTTTTCCCAAAAACTTTGTAAGAGAATATTATAGGCCACCATACCAAGCAGGTGCTCTCTGAATAGACAGATAAGGAGGAAACATGCCAAGACAGGATCCTGGCATTCTTCTGCACAAGTTCCTGAACAGCAAATCATGCACTCAATAACAAAGGACACTGAGTTACCAAGGCAGTGATAGCTTCCTCCTTCTTTCTGATTGTACTGTATTTACATCACTTAGTATATCATGTTGACCATAGTCAATTGGTGAGTTTACCTCCTAGTTCATTTCTTACCTGGCAATTTTAAGCCTCTTCGTTGTCTTGAGCAGATTAACACTTTACATTCATTGTCTCTCTTGTTTAAAGATCTACCTGATTGTTTGGATTTCAACTCACCTGTGATATCTGCTTAGGTTACTTAGCTCAGGGTGGAATACGTCTTTGAAGTGGCACATCAATATGCCAGCAGGTAATGTTATACTGGTGATAAGATGGACAGTGAGATTGGCGTGTTGGCATATGCAAGTGCATGAATGAACAGATATATGAACTAATGAATAAATTCACAACATCACCTTTTGTGGACAGTTTAAACATTTATGATATTAATTTATTTAAAATTCACTGAAGTATTAGAAAAGCAAACTATTATTATTAATATGCTAAGCCTATTTTGTGGACGTATCTCATCCGAAACTGCTGGACGATTGTCACACTTTCGGACATGCAGGTGCTCTGTGAGTCTAATGAACAGCATGGGCTATGTGAGCTCGATCACGCCAGCAGGACAGGTTTGGGAATTTTTTGGCATTTTCTAATTTTTACATTGTTTGCATAGACGACGTGTTACGTCACCGCTGAGAGGTGTAATGCCACTCTAGAAAACAGCATCTGCAATGTAAAACCTCTTCTTGCACATGCTGACTCCCAGAGGTGGATTGAAAAAAATGTAACAAGAAATGTTATATAAAGAAATTCTATAAATCACATGTGAACACTGGATATATTGACGTCCAACAAACCCTCACTTAAAAACCCGCGCGAGCGCGGTTTGGCTAGTACTCATTAAGAGTTTAAGATATAGCCAAGTATCAGGTATTGCAATGAATAGGAACAAACGTGTCTCTTCAAGCAAAAATTCATGCTCGTTACCCAAGTGATTGAGACAGTATCATGATTAGATTGTATTCAAAGGTAGCAAAGGTCACTCCAAAAGACCTGTACTCAATAAGTGGGGATTCTAAGGTTGGAGCAGAGGCATACAGACTGGATGTAATTGAAAACCTATTGCATTGATGAGGAGTGGGTATTCAGCGAGTCTCGGGGTTTTGAGACCAAGATCATGGTTTTTGGAGTCCCATGTCAATGTTTTGAGTCGAAGTCCTGGGGTTTGGAGCCAAGTCCGGGTTTTGAGTCCATGTCATGGGTTTTGAGGTTGAAATCACAGGGTGTTTGAGTCCGAGTTCCTGGTTTTTGGAGTCCAAGTACGGGTTTTTGGATTCCGAGTCTCAGGGTTTTGGAGTCCGAGTTCCTGGGTTTTAGTCCATGTCAATGGGTTTTGGGTTGAATTCTGGAGTTTTTGGTCTGAGTTCCGGGTTTTTGAGTCCGTGTCTTGGAGTTTGAGTCTTGTCCAAAGGTTTTGGAGTTCGACTTCCAGGGTTTTGAGTCCATGTCGTGGGTTTGGGTTGAAATTCCGGGTATTTGAGACCGTGTCCCAAGTGTTGGAGTCCAAGTTATGGTTTGGAGTCGAATTTCGGGGTTTTGAATATCCTTGTCCCAAGATTTTGAATCCGAAGTCCAGGGTTGAGTTAAAGGTCGTGGGGTTTGGAAGTCCTATTCCGAGGTTTTTTTATAGTCCGAGTCCGAGCACATTTCAAATCAGTAAAACGAGAAGGTCATAGGTTCCATTAACTATCAGGAATGGTCCTGCACAGCAAGCATGGCAAGGATGTTCGTCTTATTTGTGTGTTTTGAGCAGTGTCTGTCACACCTCATCCAGTGGTCGGTGATTCTTGATGCTTGGAATGAAAGTCTTATCTTTTGGTCATGAAAGTCATTGTCAGGAGGAAAACCTTTGACGCTTGCTTCACTTTCACAGGCTCATCAACAGGTGGCAGCGCACAAGCGCTCCAAAATGACACTCAGCGCAACCTTACCTTTTAGAAGACCATCCTTGTTGGCTATGCATTGTGCTTGGGGAAGCATTTTCTTTCTGCAAATGAAATTAAACGAACAGGTTGAGCTTTTCCTCATGACACATTAAAGTCCTTTTTATTGCATACCATATCATTCTTTCGGATGTGAATAACATATTTCAGAAGACTTGCAGTAACTTGTAGAGTCAATACCAATCACGTCAATGCTGTGACCAAAGCAAAGTCGGTGCCAACAGATTTCGGTGCAGGTCCTCAATCAATGTGGCCAGTGGTCCATCTTTACAGTGCCTCTTGCACATGGTGTGTCTTGCCATGCCATGTAGATAGTCTCTGAAAATGAAGGTTTTCCATTACCCTCATTCTACATGAAGATAAATATCTGCCAGGATGTCTCCATCTCTCACCTCTTACTCTCAGCTCTCTCTCCCAACCCACTTCTTACCCTTTCCAAAGCATGATGCTACATAAGAGAGGTTTAGCTCATGATGAAGTAATCTCTCTCCCTTGCTTGAAGAAGGTCTCATGCCCAAAACGTTGTTTTACACCTTCTCTTCTCACTACGTTTAGCATACGTGCTCAAAAATTTGATTGTGAAAATTATTTTTCTGTCAGGTAGCCACCAAAGAATGCTGCACTGCAGTCACTCACTACCACAGATGGTGTTTGGTGTTTAAGGTTGTACACCTCCAGAATAAACCGCACTACCTCATATTGCGTCTCTTGTGTGGCCGTCATTCAGGCTCTCAATACTGTGTTTGGGTGAGACTAAGTGTGCGGCAATGTGTGGATATGAAATATTTTCTAAAGTGTGTTTTTTACAATGAGGGTCAAAGTCATTGTAAACGCAGTAAGGTAATTATTAACGACCTGTTAGATTTCAACAGGCAATGAGGTAAAACATAAGGGATTCAAATAGTCGTTTGTATGGTGTCTATGACTCATCCAAGACCTTAATTGGGAAAACCATTTAGGGCAAATATGTTCGAACATAACTGAATCGTTGTCTTAGCGACTCATAGGTTGAGTCTGCATTCTCATCAACCAGGTATGACTGAGGCTGAGGATCTCAATGAGACCACAGATTGCTTATAATCTACTCTCATTGCGGTATCAACTTTAGGACCCGTCCTTACCATTGATTGGTTAGTACTTTGGAGCTTGCAATTTAATCTCGGAGATCGTGCGATAAGTTTTGCTTTTCAGCTCAGCTCTTCAAAACGATCTCGGTAGTCAATTGCATTCACTGGCTTTCCCGTCACACTCGCACTCCCTCTCACTTCACTCCCACACTCCCGGTTGTCTATGAACAGTTTAGTGCTTTCTGCTCTCTTTCCCCCCCCAAGCCCCCACCGCCCACCTTATTTCGCTTCAGGGAATGTTGTTTCGACCACATACTGGACTGATCACATCATTGGGGATTTTTTCCTTCATGAACCCAGGCATTTCTTTTATGGAAGTGAGCCTTGGATTCTGAAGCAATTCGTTTTGTTAATACAGGTACTGTCGTTATCAGGGGTACCATCGCACCTATAAACGCCAGTCTGCCCTCCAAATTAATGCGACCTAGAAGTTACGCGTCAGCAACTCTTCTTGGCAAGTCGGTTTTGGCCTGTGTCCTTCCATTGCCTGTTTAGCACATACATGCCCTCGTGTCCTTGGCCGAGCCTTGTTGTTGAAGAAACGCAATGGGAGACTCGCTTGAATCTCCATTTCCGCGTGTTTGTCTTGCAGCTCGGATCTGGCACCTGCCTTTCCGCCCGTTTCTCTCGCTTGGCGCTAATTTTTGGCCTCGCTGCTGTGGCCTCGCAAGAGTTTCAACGACTATCGCAAGCCGCAAAGGCTTTATTCTGGGCCTGACATCATTCTGCCTTTGATATCAAATTTGTTTATATACTTCTGCTTGCGTTCCTGGTGGATTCGTTTCCCGAGTGCAGAGCGGGTGTTCAGTGCGTCGTTCGTGTTCAGGATGGAGATAAGGTGAAAATAAAAAAATATCGGTGAAACCAATTCCTCAAATTTGGTGTCAGGACACGAGGAAGGAGAACAAGTAGAAAAATTAAGGATGGAGGGAAAAAGGGATATGCATTTTATAAATAAGTGTGATGAGAGACAACCAATAGAGAGAGAAGATAACATAGATGTGAGGTTCAAAGACGAGTGAATGAAAAATACAAAGGAATTTTGACGGCCAAATGTTGATGTAATGTCATGGGAATTGGAACATGCTGATCTGACTTGGATTTAGTTGAAGACGGAAGTGAATAATCAAGATAAGAACATGATGAGGGTGGGCTTGTTCACTGCCAAAATAATTCTTATTCACAAATTTTCTTAAAATAAGAAAGTTTTTGTAGCTTACACTAAAATTTTTCATCGCTTTCTTGTTTTAAGGGGAAAAAAATTTATTTACAAATAAAATTTGTGCATTGTAGATTAGGATGAGTGTGATCGAGAATTTTGTAAGGGGTGACACTTGCATGGGTCATGGGAGCAATAGGAGAAGTACTGGCTGGAAGAAGAAGTAAATGGACAAAGAGGAACGTGAGACTGTGAAGAGCCTTAAACAAGAGCCGATTGTTTTTTGAGGAATCCCGATCTCAAAACCACGAGGCACTCGATCGAAAGCGAGCTTAGTCTGATGGGGGATAACGTGAATTGCCGCGCTAGGCTCGCATGTGACAGCCCCTACACAGAAGCAGGCAACGACGGTCTATCAAATGACCAACGCTTGTCTCAAGGCTTGTTGTGGCAAGCTGCTTGCACAGCGCGGGGCGTCTGACAGGATGGCCAGAGTGCAGCATATACTCGCACTACGAAGCTGTCTCCGCTTGGTTTGAAATCCCGACCCAGCGAGAATAACTGGCATCCTGTGTTCACGGAGGCGGCGATCATCAATGCAGTGCGCGCGTTCGTGACGTTAAAACTAAGGTCGAACCATCTGCCGGCATAGTTGGTGGACCGTTAACATCTCAGGAACCGACTCCCTCGTGAAAGTAGTGGCTTCGCCGGCCAATGGAAAATTCCAAATTCACTGCTCTAACCTACAAGAGGAACGCTGTCAAGCCACACAGCCGTGCCCGCCAGGCTGTGCATAAATATGAAATAAAAGTAAAGCACCTGCTTTGGTGACCTTGGAACATGCAAGTGAGGCGACTCAAACGAAGGCGCAGAATAGCAGCACGTGGCATATCATCGTGTTTTGTTTTGTCTTTCTCTGTGGATTACCAGAAGTACAGAGCATGACAGAAGGCCGATTGTTTACCGCCCGAGCAGTGAGATGAAAAGTAGATTAAGTATTGCGTTCAATTTGTGTGTCGGCGAAAAAATTTTTGGAACCAAAATATGTTGGCTTCACGAGGCGTTTGTCTGCATGTCTGTGTGTTATATCACACGATTTTTGGCACACATCTCCCTCTTC
>CM068957.1:99296147-99310353 GCA_035128595.1 Eptatretus atami | reverse complement strand
TGTATGCGTACGGTTCCTCGAACCGTAACAATATATTACTAAAACTCTCATCTTGTATGTATGTGGCACAGAAACAGGTTTATTGGGGTGCTATGCAGGGGAAAGAAAGCAGATGTAGTGCGACAATTTACAGCAACTTACAAAGCTTGCCATGTATGTATGTATGTTCCCGAAATACAGCCAAAACGGTACACGATACCGCAAAAATATTAGAGCCACCTTACTCACCATTCGCCTGCGGTGTGCAGTATCAAGTTTTGTTCAAATGAATGGGAATTTATTTTTTTTATAATTTTTTCGTTGCCGATTTGAACGAAACTTGATACTGCACAACAGGAGAATGATGAGTACGGTGGCCCTAAAATTTTTGGCTATCGTGAAACCGTTTGGCTGTTGTTTCGGAATATACTATACATAATATACAAGATGAGAGTTTTAATTATTATAGATGACCGTGAACTCGTTGGGTTACCTTTGTGAAGCGGTTGATGAAAAAAAAAAATTTCCAGAAAAAAACAAAATGCTCCAGGACCATAGCCGCATAGGTTGTTTGCATTGATCAATTTCCGAAGAAGTATGCCTGATCGGAATGTTTTTTTAATATTTTTTCTTGCCCGATTGAACAAAACTTAGTACTGCAACCGCGCAACGCAATGTGAGTAGTGGCTCTAATTATTTTTCATCGTTACCGTTTGGCTGTATCGGGAAATACATAATTACATGGCAAGCTTTGTAGTGCGTGTAATTGTCGCACTACATCTGTTTCTTTCCCCTGCATAGCACCCAATAAACCTGTTTCTGCCACAATACATACAAGATGAGAGTTTTAGTTAAATATATTGTTACGGTTCGAGGAACCGTACGCATACAACATACAGTGTTCCAGTCAGTTTATGCGTTAAGTATATGGTGGACAGAACCTCCTTGTGTGTAGTGGGAATTTAAAGGGTGCTTTGCGATGTTTTTTTTAGTTAGTGGTAATAAATCTTTATATCCATCCTCCATTGCGATCCACGGTACCGAGCGCTGCAGGCTTCGGTTCGCTGGCAACAACGTACCCAGGTCCACTGTTGTCTCAGAGGCTCGTTTTTCCGAGACAGAATCTTCGCTGTCTCGCGTTCCTATTCGCTTTCCAAATGCTCCAACTCTTTCTGACAAGTCACACGCGATGAGTGGGCGGGCCTCGCGGTGCCTGGCGGGCCCTCCCAGAGAGGGCGGATCCATGGGAGCCCGTCCAATCGGGCGGACAGTGACGTCATGTTTTGACCAAGCTCCGCCCGCTGGGGAGTTCTATAACCAACGAATCATCACTCAGTCTTGGTCTTTGGGGTCGTTTGTGAGTTATTTGGGGTCGTTCGTTCATTATGGGGTGCGTTCGTTCGTTCTTTGGGGTCGTATCGTTCAGTTCTTTGGGTTCGTCTTCTGTTTTTTCTTTTGTGGCGGAGTTCGGTTGGAAATGAAGGGTTCCATCGATTGCTCGCTCACGTCTCGCTCCCCTGGCCAACTAGTGGTTCCCGGCCCTTGAGCTCCTCCACGGACCGAAACTTCCACACGGCGGCTGTGGACCTGACTCACGATGTTGGCAGTGCCCGCACCACGAGCATCGCTTTCCCGAGACTCAGGTACTCGAAAGAACTGCGACCCCCAGCCCGGCCTTCCCTCCCCATGTGTGCCAAAAGTCTCTTGCCTTCAACGTGGGTTATTTTGTGCGAGTGTGTGTCTGAGTGTGGGCGCCCAGTCTAATAAGTAGAAACTTGTATAAGTGTTTCGAATTGTATAAATCTCTGGTGTAACTTCCTGCGTAAAGTCTGCCTGTGTCTATTTGTAAGTTAGATACTGTTAAATGTGTCGTTACATTGCTTTTCTTTCCCACTGCATAGCACACCCAATAAACCTGGTTTCTGTGACAACATAAATTTCTCGTTATAATAAATAAATTATGTAGAAATTGTTCCCAGTTGTTTTGTCTTTTCCTTCATTGGTCAGCATGGTTTTGGATCTGAGTTTTAGCCGGGTTTTGGTCCCGTTAATCTTGCTCATCAAAGCCGGCAGCTTTTGGCACGTCGGCTCGACTCGACACCGAACGGAGTTGGTAGTCGTCGTTGGAACTCTACTGCAGTCGGTAGAGTGCCCGGTTCAGAGCAAGACATGCGGTAGGTTTGGTTCCCGAAGACGACACCCACGCTGGTTTAATTAGGGTAAATTGGTTCTCGACAAAAAGACCTTACGCGTACGCGTGGAGGTTATTGGCATCACTTCGGTTAGCGACCGCCATCCTCATCGGAGTAGTGAGCGACGACCACATTCGGAGTCTGGTGGAGACCGACGTAACCTCCCGCACCTAGTGGTCGTTCTTCTCCAACCGACCCCGGCCGCAAGACATGTATATGTATATATCATTATTTATATATATTATATATTATATATTATATATACATACATAATACATTACATTAATACTACATATATATAACACTGTAGAAAACAAATCGCCTTGTTGGCATTCAAAAACTCCAGTTCAGCAGTCGATGGACACTTATACGTATTTTTACACCATCTCGACCAATCATATTTGCACAAGTGTTGGGGATATCGAGATTTCGGCAAAATCACAGCTCGTAGGAGATTCGATTGTGATCGGTACATTGAGATGCAAGCAAGAGTGAGAGACCCTTCCCATGTCCTTTTTTCTCAAGAGTGTGTGGGTAGGTGTTCTCTTGAACTCTTCCACTTTACCATATGTCCTTTACGTGCCAATAAACACACATACAGAACCTCAAGCTCATTACTCAACACTCTTCTTTGTTTACGTACCACCCTATGGGGGTTGTGGGGTTTGGGGAAAGCTTTGCCCTTTACCAGGGGAAGGATTCTGGCGGGGGAGTGAATGGAAGTCACTCCAGGAGATGGGTCAGGGTTTTTTAATTTAATTTATTTATTTATTTTTTATATACACGCGAGGCTCGTATGAGAGCGAACACCTGAAATGTCTGTTTCCAGTTAGAGATGTCAGGAGGACATGAATTGAAATGAAAAGCAGGTGAGTTTTAAACGAACATGGATAGGCAAGAGTATGGTTAAAGGAGGGCGTCCAACCTTGACCCCCGACTCGGTCCGATCTCTTTTCTTACCCTCGTAAATGAACAGCGCGACTGTTGGGGTTGGGGAGGACGATGTGACATGGGGGCGTGTCTATATTCCAACCCCACCCGCTTGTTCTCTCACTACAGCTCCGTTCAGGACAGCATGTTGGATCGGTGGAATTTCGATGGTAAAAAGATGTGACCAGGACAGGTCTGTGTCCATTATTGCCGCCTACCGCTTGCTCTTCATTCTAAATAGTCTAACCCGTAGCCACGAGGTGGCTAAGTTGGGTTGGGGGAGTTGACTGAGTGACCGGGCTGTCCATTGTCCCACCACGCCCTGCTTGCGTGTAACACTAACTCGTGCACACAGCAGCACAGACTAGGGTGGGTGGGGAGTTGTGATGGACGGGCATCTCGTCGCCCGACACGCCCTGCTTGCTTACCACTAACCTCGTGCACGCAAGCTTACTGAGTGGGGGTTGAGGGGAGTTACTGAGGACGGGCATGTCCATGTCCCTGATCAGCCCCCTCTGTGCTTTACACTTAACCTATGCACCAAGCTTGACTGGTGGGTTTCGGAGGACACTGAGTGACCAGGGGCGTGTCCATATTCCCGCCCTGCCCCGTTACTCTCGTCCCTCCGTAACCTACCAGCGCCTGATCATAGCGTAGCGGACCGCGCGTTTCGCAGTCAGTGTGTCGGAGCTCGGTGCCCCCATGCGCTGCGGTTGTCCTCACTCCCTCCGCTTTGCTGTTCTGTTCACGCTGCTTCTGCGTTTTCGCCTCCGGCCCGTACTGGCGCCTGGATTGAATGTTACTCGCGGACGGACGGGCGCACGCTGTTTGCCCGAGTTCATGAACGCGGCGTTCAACGCGACGTGAGAGCGTCCGGCGCGCATCCCGCGTGCGGGACTCACCGAGGCAGTACTGCGATCCAGACGGTGTACGGCGTGGTCCAGTCGTGCCCACGTGTTTAGCGCTCCAGGACCCGTCCTGACCACAACGCGTCCTCCTATGGATTTAAAAGCTGGATGAAGGCGAGCTATGGTGCAAAGTCGTCCAGCTCCGCGAGCGCAGTTTCCAGCCGTCATCAACCTGACCCTGCACCTCCGGTGCGTACCGGGCTGGGCTGTGCGTTTTCACATGTGTTACGTAAACTTCTCTGTCACTCGCAGTAGGGCGGGGCGGTGGCAGTGTCCTCTGACCGTAGGTACCCAAATTTGTGACACATGATTAGAGTGATAACGGACGTCAGGTTCTTATAGGAACCGCTCCAACACGGGCCAATAACCAACCTAAATAATTTGTGTTCTACGTTTGCATTCTCTCTTTTTCAGCGGGATCAAAACCGGCTTCTCTCGAAGAATGTTTCTTTCACTCGGTGGAACTACCTGTAAGTCGTGTTATCTGTGCGGAGTAGCCCCGAAGTCGTGAGATAATTCTTCCCCCCCCCCCCCCCGTCCCCTCCTAAAGTGCGACCACCGGATGGATGCTCAATTAGGGTAATTCACAAGTGGAAAGAGAATTTGGGTAATACTGTCTATGCATGCGTTATCGAGGGTACAGTCGAAACCCCTCTCATCCTGACCTCGTGAGTGGTGGAGCTCATTGGAATCTTCCAATTGCTGCTTTTGGCTTGGGGTAGGGTTCTCCTAAGACCTTCCAGTCGACAATGTTTATTGCCACCGGCGGATCAGTGTGGACATGGATCGAGGAAGTTGTCATCACACGAAGGGGGGAATAGCTGAGCATAAAGAGATAGGAGACAGACAGTCTGGAGTGTGAGATGATGGTCTGATGCTTGGATTGGAATGGTGTGCATTCCTGTTGTGATTTCTTGTAGGTCGGGGGTGACGCCACATGCGGTCTTCCAGATGAAAGACTCTGCACATGTGACCAGGAACGTGTGTTTGTTGAGCTAGAGCTTCCTTTTTATGTGCTGAAATTGTTGGTGCAAACAGTGCAAGTGCACATGCCATAACACACCGAGAGGAGGCTCGTGTATTAAATCCAAACGTAAGGGTCGAGTGCAGTGAGATGAGTGCGTTGAGTAGCAACACTCTGAACGGGCGGACGTGTGCGATGCAAAACTGACTGCACAGCTATGCCAGCAATGGGTTGAAACATCTAAAGAAGGGGTGGGGCTGGGGCAAGGGCTTTTGAGGAAAGGCAGTGGACAGGTAAAGGCAAAAGAGTAAAAATTGGAAGAAACGCTGGTGATTTAAAATACAGTGGCGGTGGTGGGTGGGGTGCACAAGAGAGGAAAAAAAGAAATTCCTGTGTTATGGCTGAGAAATGGACTTCTTATGTAGAAATGAGTTGCAGAAATTGTATTTAGAGGATGTGAGGTTTTGGAGGCCATGATTATGGATGGTCAGATTGAGAGATGGTTTAGGTGGAGGGTTCAATTTAGAGGATTGTGGAGGGTTGAATGGTAGCATTAGAGTATGGTGGGTGAGGGTCAATTGGGGCATGGTTGGAGGGGAGGTCTCATTTATGAAGGGTCAGATAGAGGATGGTGAGAGATGAGGTTCCATTCATGGGAGGGATCAGATTAGAGGATGTTAGGGTTGGGGCAATTTAGAGGGTGGTGAGTGAATGGTCAGTAGATGATATGGTGGGGTTGGAGGTCTCATTATGGTGAGGATGGAGAGTCATATTTTGGGATCATATTAGAGATGGTGAGGTGGAGCCGGCATTATGGAGGGTCAATTTAAAGATGGTTTAGGATGGTGAGATGGAGGATCAAATTTAGAGGATGGTGGGATGAATGGTAATTGGAGGGTGGTGGTGATGGAGCGTCATTCATTACTTGAAGGGTCAGAGATTAGGAGTACTTGGTGAGGGTTTGAGGTCTATTATGGAGAAGGTCAGATTAAGAGGATGGTTGAGGGTGGGAGAGGGATCATTATGAGGGGCAATTGAGAATATGTCAGGTGAGGTCAAATGAGGATTGGTTCGGTGATGGAGTTCAGTTAGGATGGTGAGTGGAGGGTAAATTGAGGATTGTGAGGTGGAGGGTCAAATTAGAGGATGGTTGCAGGTGGAGGTCAGATTGGCAGGATGGCGAGTGTGGAGGAGTCAGATGGAGGATGCGGAGGTGGGCGGTCATCATTATGGAGGGTCAGATTGTGAGGATGGTGGATGGCGGTGAGGGGGGGTTTTAGAGATCGATCTTACTGGAGGGTTCAGATTGGGCATTGTGGGTGGACGGGGGTTTAGGTCTCATATGGGGTTGCAGAGAAACCAAGAAGAAAAGCAAATGAACTTTTCATCTTTTGTCTTTTCCTCTGGAAAGAACAGTAGTTTATGAACACTTTTATGTCATACCACAAACAAGCCGGCCAAGAAGCCATTCTGATGTTGAAACGACGTGGAAAAGGTCTGTCTTGTGCCACGCAGACAGGCACCGCCATGAGTTGTTTGGAGAGCACAGTTGTAGGACAGATCACAGAGACGGGGCAAACTTATGTCACGTGAATGGCGAAGCGTCTGGATTCTTATTTGGCCAGGGATCCATTGAGAATGATGTTGGATTTGATGCGGCATTCTCTGTGTCGTGACTCTAGACAGGCAGGCATGGGCGCTCGGGTAGGCAATCCTTTCTTGTGCATTCGTGCTTGATAACACAGGCGAAGGCCACGATGTGAGCAGATCACCAAGCGCATATATCATGCAAGCCAGCAGCGTGTTCGTTGGTCTCAGCAGGCGAGGCATCAACCCACTGATTACAGTGTGATTATCTCGGTGAGAGCAGAGCTTGTTCTGGGCACATTCACAAGACAAACCAACACTTCAGATGGCTTTTGAGTTTGTTCCGACACTGCCCATTATCCAGGCACTTCCAGTTCGCTTAGAGTTTACAACCTTGCCATCGTTACCCACCAAGACACCGTCGTTGAGTATGTATCCAATCTTCATCGTGCGTAAACATGAACCAAGAAGAGCCATAAACACTAAAGGTTTATCAGAAGCTCTTTAGGAATGTATCGGAACGAGTGATACAAAAGGCAGCAGAGGAAAGAGTTCATCCCAAAATCAAGCAAAGTATTCCTTTCTGGGTCAGTCTATTGAGTTGCCCGTTTCGTGTCGTCGATGCAGATACTTGCAGAAAACTTGTTTATCCAGCATCTGTCTGCAAGTTAAGAACCGGAAACGGAACTTTATATCATTATCTGGCGATCTGGTGATGCTCTTAGAGTTCAACGAATGGAGTCAAAATGGATTGAAAATCTGAGTTTGCTTTCTTCTCTTCGGCCGGTCATGAATCGAATGTATGGGTCCGTGGAGCTGAATTTTGAGAAATCTATGAATTCGAGGAGGGAAGAGAAGAGAGATGAAAGGAGAGATACAGAGGGGGGAGGCGGGAAATGGGTTTGAGGAAGAAGGACAGGTCGGGGGACGGGCATATGAAGGTGTGGGCTGGGATCGGTTTAAATTGCATTATTTGTGAAAATAAATGGATGACCTTTATAAGATGTGGATGAGCATTGCCTTTTTATGCCTTTTATGATCCTTCTTTGAGAGGTTTGATGTCTTTAACCACATTCACCGATTCACCTGTTTAATTTTAATAAATAATGAATGGTGTTCAGTTGGGCTTATGTTTCATTTCGAGGATTGGTAGAGAAGCTCTACTCACTGCACGTCAGGCCCAAGTGAGGATCTGTTACACTCCTTGGCTGATACTTGTAAACGGTGGGGTCTTGAATCGGTATGCGTTCATGGAGCTAGGAGGTACTGATGAGTGATCCTTTGCACATTGTAGCTCAGAGCCATGCAGATGGCAGGATGTCTTACTTGAGATTCTGCTGAGACCCATTGGAGGACGTATCTTCTTAGACGTTTCATTAAGCTGTTAATGCGTTAGTTCGTATTCGATTCTCACGCATGGCTGACATATTTGAGCACATTCATCAATTGTGATGAAATCGATTATTGGATCGCATCATTTGGTGGAAAATGGATGGTTAGCGAAGATCAGCATTGATGGATTCTGGGTATTGGATCGGCTAATGAGTGGTAGGATAGAGCTGTCTTTCGATGCCAGGATAACTTTAGCATAATGGACCTTAGATGTTAGGATCAGTCAGTGGGTGGTCGAAAGACTGAGTGTGTATAGGTGTGAGGGAACCTACATTTATGTATCTGTGGTGTTGAATCGGAAATGGGTCTAGGATAGTGTATAGGAATGCGAGTAATCAAGCAATTGACTGAGACCTCAGGTGTTGGATCGATCCATGAGTGGTACGATAAAAGTGTTTTTTTTCCATTGCGAGGTACTCAGCATTGGTGACCTTGTGTTGGAATCAGTCATGGCTGGTGGCGATAGATATCCAGTAGTTATAGTCACAAGAACTCAGCATTGTGGATTTTGGTGGAGTGACTGGTTGAAGGATCCTTTATTCCCCAAAAAACATTTGTAAGAGAATATTATAGGCCACATCCAAGCAGGTGCTCTCTGAATGACGATAGGAGGAAAATGCCAAGACGAGTGATCCTGGATCTTCTGACAAGTTCCTGAACAGCAAATCATGCACTCATAACAAGGCGAGGCACTGAGTTACAAGGCAGTGTAGCTTCTCCTTCTATTCTGATTGTACTGCTTATGTTACAGTCACTTAAGTATATCATTAGTTGACCATTAGTCAATTGGTAGTTTACCTTCCTAGTGCATCTTCTTACCTGGCTCAATTCTCTAAGCCTCTTCGTGTCTTGAGCAGTTAACACTTTAACCATTCATTGTTCTTCTTGTTTAAAGATCTACCTGCACTTGTCTATGGATTTTCAATCACCTGTGATATCATGCTTAGGTTACTTAGCTAGGGTGGAATACGTCTTTTGAAGTAGGCACATCAATATGCAGCAGGTATGTTATACTGGTGATAAGATGGACAGTGAGATTGGCAAGTTTGGGCTATGCAGTGCGATGATATGAACAGATTATATGAACTAATGAATAAATTCACAACCTCACTATCTTTTGTGGACAGTTTAAACATTTATGATATTAATTTATTTAAATCTCACTGAAGTATTAGAAAAAGCAAACTATCTTATATTAATATGCTAAGCCTATTTTGTGGAACGTATCTCATCCGAAACTGCCGGAGCGATTGTCAACACTTTCGGCAGCCTGCAGGTGCTCTTACGAGTCTAATGTAACAGCATGGAGCTATGTGACCGAATCACGCCGACGGACAGGTTTGGGAATTTTTTGGCATTTTCTAATTTTAATCGTGTTTTGACATAGACGACGTGTTACGTCACCGCTGAGAGGTGTAATGCCATCTCTAGAAAACAGCATCTGCAAGTAAACCTCTTCTTGCAATGCCTGACTCCCAGAGGTGGATTGAAAAAAAGTGTAACAAGAAACTTTATATAAGAGAATCTATAAATCACATTGCTGAAACTGGGATATATTGAGTCCCAAACAAACCCTCATTAAAAACCCGCGCGAGCGCGAGGTTTGGCTGAAGTACTACCGATTAAGAGTTTAAGATATAGCCAAGTATCAGGTATTTGATGACATAAGGAACAACGTGAGTCTCTTACAAGCAACTAGATCCTGCTCGTGACCAAGTGATTTGAGCATTTCATGATTAGATTGTATTCAAAAGTACCAAAGGGTCACTCCAAAGACCTGTAACTCAATAGGTGGGGTATTCTAAGGTTAGAGTGCAGAGGGCTCAGACTGGTGTAATTAGAAAACCTATTGCATTTGTGTGGAGTGAGTATTCAAGGCGGTATCGGGTTTGAAGGACCAAGTCATGGTTTTTGGAGTCCCATTGTCAATGTTGTGTAGTCGGAAAGTCCTGGCGGTATTTGGAGCCAGAGTCCCGGGTTTTGCAGTCATGTCATGGGTTTTGAGGTTGTGAAATCACAGGTGTTTGAGGTCCGAGTTTCCTGGTTTTTGGAGTCAAGTACCGGTTTTTGGATTCCGAGTCTCAGGGTTTTTGAGTCGAGTTCCTGGGTTTTAGTCCAATGTCAGGTTGGGTTGTTCGGGTTCTTCTGATTTTGGTCTGAGTTCGGTGTTTTTGTAGTCCGTGTGTACTTGGAGTTTGAGTTGTTGTCCAAAGGTTTTGGGAGTTCGACTTCCAGGGTTTTGAGTCCATGTCGTTGGGTTTGGGTTGAATTCCGGAGTATACTTGAGACCGCATGTTCCAAGTGAGTTTCCAGAGCTTAGTGGTTTTGGAGTACGAAATTAGGCGGTTTATGAATATCCTTGTCCCAAGATTTTGAATCGAAGTCCAGGGTTGAGTTAAGGTCGTGGGGTTGGAAGTCTATTCCGGGTTTTTTTAGTAGTCCGAGTCCGAGCACATTGTCAAATCAGTAACAACCGAAGAAGGTCATAGCGTGTCACCATTTAACTATCAGGAATGGTCCTGCCAGCAAGCATGCAAGTGTTGTCTTATTTTGTGTAGTTTTGAGCTAGTGTCTGTCACCCTCATCCAGATGGTCGGTGAGTTTTGATGCTGGAATGAAAGTCTTATCTTTTGGTCATGAATCATTGTCAAGGAGGAAAAACCTTGTGAGCCATTGCTTCACCTTTCACAAGGACTCTCAAAGGGTGCAGCGCGCAAAAGCCGCTCCAAAAACTGACACTCAGCGCAACCTTACCTTTCTGAAAGACATCCCTTTAGGGCTATGCTTGTGCTTGGAGGGAAGCATTTTATCTTTCTGCAAATGAAATTAAACGACAGGATTGTGAGCTTTCTCCTCATGACACAATTAATGTCCTTTTTATTGCATACCATGATCATTCTCTTCGAGATTGCAAATAATCATATTTCAGAAGATTGCAGTATACTTGTAGAGCAATACCAATTCACGTCTAATGCTAGTGACCAAAGCAAAGTCGGTTGCCAACAGATTTTCGAGTGCAGTACTCAATCAATGTGGCCAAGTGACTCCATCTCTTACAGTGCACTTCTTGCACATGGTGTGTCTTGCATGCCATGATAAGATAGTCTTGAAAATGAAGGTCTTTTCATGAACCTCTCATTCTACATGAAGATATATTCTTGCCGGAATGTTCTCATCTCCTCACCTCTTACTCATCAGGACTCTCTTCTTCCCAACCCACTCTATACCACTTTCCAAAGCATGATGCTAATAGAGAGGTAGCTTCATGGATGAATAATCTCATCTCTTGCTTTGAAGAAGGTCTATGCCCAAACGTTGTTTCACCGCTTCTTTCTCACTATCGATTTAGCATACGTGTCAAAACCTTATGATTGTGAAAATTATTTTTCTGTCAGGTAGCCACCAAAGATCGCTCATGCAGGTCCGACTCACTACCACAGATGGTGTATTGGTAGTTCTAAGGTTGTACACCTCCAGAATAACACCGACTACCTCATATTGCGTCTCTTGTGTGGCCGTCATTCAGGCTCTCAATACTGTGTTGGGATGAGACTAGTGTGCGGGGCAAATGTGTGATAGAAATATTTTCGTAAGTGTGTTTTTTCAATGAGGTCAAAGTCATTGTAAACGCAGTAAGGTACTTATTAACGACTGATTAGATTTCACAGGACAATAGGGTAAAACATAAGTGGATTCACAATAGCTCAGTTTGTTTGGTGTCTATGACTCATCCAAGACACTTAATTGGAAAAACCATTTAGGGCAATATGTTCGAACATACTGAATCGTTGTCTTAGACACTATAGGGATCTCTGATTCATTCATCAACAGGTAGTCTGGGCTGAGGATCCAATGAGACCACGATTGCATATGATCTACTCTCATTGACGTGTCTCAAACTTTAGGGGACCCAGTCCTTACATTGCATTGGTTAGACTCTTGGAGCATTGCAATTTAATCTACGGAGATGTGCATAAGTTATTGCTTTTCGCTCAGCTCTCAAACGAGTCTCGGTGTCAAATTGCATTCATGAGCTTTCCGTCACCTCGCACTCCCTTCTCACTTCACTTCCCACACTCCCGGGTTGTCTATGAACGCTTTAGTGGCCTTTCTGCTCCTCTTCCCCCCCCAAGCCCCCACCAGCCACCTTATTACTCGACTTTCAGGAATGTTGTTTCGGACCACCAGTACTGGGACTGTCCACATCTTGGAGGATTTTTTTCCATTACATGAACCAGCATTTCTTTTGGAGAGTGAGCCTTGCGTATCTGAAGCATTCGGTTTGTTAATACAGGTACTGTCAGTTTCAGGGGGTATACCATCGCATCCTATAACGCAAGTACTGCCTCCAAATTAATGGCGACCCTGAACGTTACCGCGTCAGCAACTCTTCTTGCAAGTGGTTTTGGCCTGGTCCTTCATTGCTCGTTTAGCAGCATCACATGCTCTGTGTCCTTGGCCGAGCCTTGTTGTTGAACGAAACGCAATGGGGACTCGCATTGAATCTCCATTTCCGCGTGTTTGTCTTGCAAGCCTCGGATCTGGCACCTAGCCTTTCCGCCGTTGCTCTCGTCTTGGCGCTAATTTTTGGCCTACGCTGCCTGTGGCCTCGCAAGAGTTTCCGATCTATCGCAAGCCCAAAGGCTTTTTCTGGGGCCTCGGACATCGATATCTGCCTTTGATATCAAATTTGTTTATAACTTCTCTTGCGTTCCTGGTGGCATGTCGTTTCCGAGTAGGAGGGGTGGTCGTGTCATGCAGTTCGGTGTTCAAGATGGAGATAAGGTGAAAATAAATAAAATATCGGTGTAAACCATTTCCTCAATTTCCGGTTCGTAGGAACACGGTAAGGAAGAAACAAGTAGAAAAATTAAGGATGGAGGGAAAAGGATGCATTTTTATAAATAAGTGTGATTGAGAGACAAACCATAGGAGAGAGAAATTAACATAAGAATGTGAGGTTCAAAGAGAAGTGAATGACAAAATACAAAGGAGATTTTGCGCCAAAACTGTTGATTGTTAATGTCATGGGAATTGGAACACTGATCTGACTTGGATTTAGTTTGAAGACGGAGTGAATAATCAAGCTAAGAACATGTATGAGGGTTGGGTTCGTTCATCTGCCAAAATAATTCTTATATCCAAAATCATTTTCTTAAAATAGAAATGAATTGTCTTGACTATAAAATTTTCCGCTTTCATTGTTTAAGGGGGAAAAAATTTATTTAAAATTAAAATTCTGTGCATTGTAGATTAGGATGAGTGGTCAGAAATTTTGTAAAGGGTGACACTTGACATGGTCATAGGGAGCATAGGAGAAAGTACTGAGTGGAAGAAGAAGTGCATAATGGACAAGATGGAAGTGAGATGTGAAGAGCCTTAAACAGAGGCCGAATTGTTATTTTGAGGAATCCCGAATCTCAAAACACGAGGCACTGATCAAAGCGGACTCTAGTCTAGATCGTGGGGATAACGTGAATTGCGCGGCTAGGCTCGATGTGACAGCCCCTACACAGAGCAGGCAACGACGGTCTAATCAATGACCAAGCTTGTCTCAGGCTTGTTGTGGACAAGCTGCTTGCACACTGTGGGGCTTGACAGGATGGCCTAGAGCTGGCATTACGCGCCTACGAAAGCTGTCTCGCTTGGTATTGAAATCCCGACCAGCGAGAAATAACTGGCATCTGTGTTCACGGCAGTGGGCGATCAATCAATGCAGTGCGCTGCTGTTCGTGACGTTAAAACGGTCACCATCTGCCGGCATTAGTTCGTGGACCGTCAACATCATCAGGAACGACTCCCTACGTGAAGAGAGTGAGCTATCGCCGGCCCATGAGAAATTCCAAAACTTCACTGCTCTAACCTACAAGAGGCACTTAGCCTGTCAGCACACACAGCCGTGCCCGCCAGGGCCTTGATGCATAAATATGAAATAATAAGTAAAAGCACACGCTTTGACGTGACCTTTGGAACATGCAAGTGAGGCGACTCAAACGAAGGGCAGAATACAGCACGTGGCATGATCATCGTGTTTTGTTTGTCTTTCTCTGTTGGATTACCAGAAGTACCAAGAGCATGACAGAAGGCGACTTGTTTACCCCCACGCACGTGAAGATGAAAAGTAGATTAGGTATTGCGTTCAATTTGTGTGTCGGCGACAAAAATTTTTGGAACCAAATATGTTTAGGTCCGTAGCGTTTGTCTGTCATGTCTGTGTGTTATATACACGATTTTTGGCACACATCTCCCTCTTC
>CM068957.1:99277572-99293195 GCA_035128595.1 Eptatretus atami | reverse complement strand
CTTTTATTTTGCCGAATAGACCCAAACACGGTGGTGGGGATAGGGTTTATTTTTCTTCTTCATTTTGGTTCTGGTATCGGCTCGAGTGTGCGTTAAACGCAGACAAATTTTTATCTCACAAACATTCACTGGGACATGTATTGCAAAGCAATTCCTGCTCTTGTTCTGTTTGTTTGTATGTCAATCGCCTAGCGCTCACAATTTCAAATTGATCTTCACGAAACATCAAGAAATGCTAGAGTTGGTCATAAGCAAGGAGCCTATTGATTTTGAAGGCAAAAGGTCAAAAGGTCAACATTGGCCAAAGGTCAACATCTTTGGCCGTATTTCTAAAATCCCCAATTTTCATCCGATTGACTTGAAAATTGAACAGCATGTCTCTATCAGGTCACTGAATTCAACCACCAATTATATTTGAGGTCTAAAGATCAAAAAGTCAACAAAGGCCTGATTTCTAAAATTGTCAATTTTTGTTTGTTTGTTTGTTTTTGTATATTAAAATGTGGCTTTCCCAGGAAAGATCATGGCAGAAAGTGAGACCCAGAAGCTTGAATGAAAGGACTTTCTCCAGAGGATTGTTGAGTAGGAAGATGGGGTGGGGTGGGGGGGGGTTCCAAACGTTCGTTTCAGAGAGACATAGTGAGAGTGTGAGATTTGTCAGGATTGAAAGACATGCTCCACATGTTGGACCAGTTTGTTTGTGATTTTACCCAGATCTGCAGAGAGCGAAGAAGCTGCTGCTTGTCGGTCTGAAGGATGACAGATGGTACGGCAGAGGGTGGAGTCGCCAGCAGAGAGATAAAGAGGATTTTCCAAAGAGTCGGAGAGATCATTGATGAAAACCAGAAAAAGAACAGGGCCCAGAACGCTGCCTTGAAGAACTCCAGCCTGGACAGGAAGAGGGGATGAGAGAACTCCATTTAGGGCCACACGTTGGCTGTGACAGGAGAGGAAGTGTCTAGACAGGAGAGGAAGTTTTTCCGATTTCTTGAAACTTGAAGAGGGTTTGCACATTTGGTCATTGAATTCAACCACCAATTATTTTTGAGGTCAACATAGGCCAAAAGGTCAATGCAAGCCGAATTTCTAAAATTGTCAATTTTTATCTGATTGATTTGATATTTGAAGAGGAGTTGCATATTTGGTCATTAAATTCAACCACCAATTATTTTCGACGTCAATATAGGTCGAAAGGTCAACATAGGCCAAAGGTTAACAACTTATGTGAGATTTCTAAAATCCTCAATTTTCATCCGATTGATTGGAATTTGAAGAGGATTAGTTATTAAAACACGGAAAAAATTGAAACATGGCTCAACATGGAAAACATCACCTCCAAATTCCGAGCAGATTTGATAATCCAATCATTATTAAAACGCGTTATTTCTGTCGGGGCTGGGGGGACAGCCGACACATTTCCAAAATGGCGGTACGTGCGTGCATGCGTGTCTGCATTTCTAAAATTCATTTTCTCGGTAACTGTTGGTCCGTTTAACACAAAATTTTACCATAGGAGTGCCTCTGCCTGTAGAATTTTGCTATTCATAATTATGACGTCATAGGTCACGTGGTAGGACGCCATCTTGGAAAAATTTTGCGCCTCCATATTTCCCAAACCACTCAATGTAAAAAAAATTGAAACCTGGCTCATTGTCAAGTACTCCCAATGGGGAATAATATATATTGATGATGATGTCATCAGTGCCTCCATTATGACTTCATAATTCGACAAGTGCAACGTTTGATCTGATCAGTATGAAAAAAAAAATTCCTCTGCAACTGTTAATCCAATGGGCATGAGATTTTCAGAATATAAACGTATCCTCCTGTTGAATTTTTTTAATGATAATTATGACGTCATACCTCACGTGGTACAGGCGCCATCTTGGAAAAATCTAAAAAAAGTTGTACCACTATATCTCCGAAACTGCTCCATGGAAAAAATTGAAACATGGCTCAGAGTCAAGTACTCCCCTTGCAGAATAAGATACGTTTATGATGATATCTGTACCTTAATTATGACATCATAATTCGATAAGTGCAACACTTGATTCGATCAGTATTAATTTTATTTCTCTGCAATTGTTGGTCCGATTGACACGAAATTTTCACCATAGGAGCGCCTCCTCCTGTAGAATATGTTAATGATAATTATGACATCATAGGAAAGTTGAACAGGATTTGCATAGTTCATCACTGAATTCAGAAAGCAACTATTTGAGGTCAAAAGGTCAAACATCAACTCAAGGTCAAACTCTAAAATCATCAAATCTCATCTGAAAAAAATCGTCAATTTCCATCTGATTAACCTGAAAATTAAGCAGCAATTGCATATTGCGTCATTGAATTTGGAAACCAACTATTTTTAAGGTCAAAAGGTCAAAGGTCAACTCAAGCACAAACTTCAAAAATCATCAATTTCAATCTTAAAAATAATTAATTTTCATCTGATTGACCTGAGTTTTGATTAAGATTGTCAATCTTAATGAAATGGACAATTTGATGTATCCATGGCAACCTTTGGAGAGGGGGGTGGATTTTGCAAGTATCCTGCTCTGCACGACGTCTTTTTCTTGTTTGTTGGTTTGTCCACACATTTTACACGTTATTTCTTTTCAACCAAGTACCTCTATAAAGTATATGGAATTAGAATATGAGTACGTCTGAAAAATATGAATGGTACAATTACAATGCGAGTATTGGCTATAAAATACATACTATAAAACCACACAAAACAAGTCTTGGCAAGGGCCTGCAATCTTTGATTGTTCTGTCTAGTTACCAAATTTAATTATTTATCAATTGTTATTCCTATTTCTCCATGAGATGTTTTTGCACATCAGAAATTACTTGTGAATCCTCTTGCCGGTTTATCCAGTGAGATCATTGTTCAATTGACCAGGATGTACTGAAGGAATCATATTAATTTGGAAGTTTCCACATCTGAGAAAGGACATATAGCTGCCTTAGAGAGGGTACAGCACAGAACAACTATCTTCCGTCGTGCAAAGTCCTTCCTCGGCCCACCTGAGCTCCTGACTACATACAAAGCTTTCGTCCGTAGCCTGATGGAGTACTGCTCTCCCCTCCGGGCTGGTGCTCCTGCCTCTCACCTTTCTCAGCTTCATGCTGTGGAAACCAAGGCATTTCGGATCATTGGCATCTCCCGCGATTGAGGCTGAGTCTTTGGGCCTCTCACTCTCACCGCAGGCAGGTCGGTGGTCTTTCTGTCTTCTACGTCTCCTCTCCGGTCTCACCACCCCCCCCCGCCCCCCGTTCTTTCTGCGATTTTTCCCCACATATTTCCGCAGGTGCTCAAGGTCCGCCAAAACCCCCTTCTGGTAAAACTACCAAAATCACGAATCACTGCTCACCTTCACTCTTTCTTTTTCCCGCCTTTGGAATAAACTCCCTCACTGTGTTCAATCTCATTCTTCCCTCCAGGCCTTCAAAACAGCTGTTCACCACCACCTCTTATCGTCCCCCATCCAAATCCTCGATCTTTTCTACCCCCGTTAATCCATTCCAAACCCACCGCCTTCAAATTCCCTGCTTTCCTTCCTGAAAGTCCCTGTAATGTCCATCTGGTATACCCCGTGTTCCCCGCCCATCCTCTCCTTTTCATAGACTCTCTAATGTAATGTTTCCCCACTGTTTTATCGTTCCCACTCCCGCCCCTCTTGTCTCATTGCTGTGCATTGTGCGTTGTGTGTTAACTCTCATACGAGCCTTGACAAGGTATACAAAAAAAACAACTGGATTTATTTTAGGATTAGCTTGACGAAGCTGTGAGGAACGGTTGAGGGAAACAGAACTTTATTCATGAGAAAGGAGGTGATTGTGAGGGGATCTGATAGAGATGCTTAAGATAGTAAAGGGTATGGACAAGTGAGATGCAGTGGAGCTTTTCAGCAAAGTGCACAGTGTTGGGACCAGGGGCCAGAGCTTGAGGGTAAAAAAGATGGGAGTTAGGACACTATTAAGACAGAGGACTTTCAGTCAGAGAGTGGTTAATGCATGGAATGTGAAACTTAGTGGTAGTGGAGGTGGTGGATAAATTTAAATGCAATTTAGATACGTATCTGAATACATTAGAGATCGAGGATATTGACAGGACTTGTAGGTATCTTGTGTGAGGATTGGTGATGGATACTGGGGTTGGTGCAGCACAGCCATGATGGGCCAAATGGCATCCTCCTCCTTCAACATTCCTTGTGTGTGTGTATCCTTTTGTGTATCTTGGAAGCTTACGAGGATGAGCAGTGAGCTGAGCAGGCTACTGCCCAGTGCTCAACCACACCCCCAACAGCCCAGTAGCACGTATAACCATGTGATCGTTTACACCACCGAGAAATGTCTCCATCTCAGACCCCCCGCTTCGTGGGGACCGCCTGCCCCGCGAACACCCAGATCGCCAGCAGATGTGGACGGTGGACAGGCGGATTCGTTGTTTGGCATCTTGGCCAGAAGGCCCTAGGTCTGGGTGTTGCAAATGCTCCACACATAATCCCGTCATTCAGGCTGCAGAGCAGGGATCGCCCTCGAGGAAAGGATAACGCCTTTAGCAGCCTCGAGGGCTCCAAACGTTTTCAAGTGCGTATTCCATTGGGTATTCATGGCACCAAAAGTGATGAAAATCCCGTTACTACATACCAATAATGTATCCGATTACTTCACCAGATCTTTACAACTTCGATACTACACCCTATTCAAAATCATTTCATTGTTTAAGCATGAAGCATGACTATTTCAAGGTTTGGACTTTGATTCTGAGAAGTTTGAGATGAGAAATCAAAATTTGTTTTCATAAAAGTGGTTTTGCCTGAAACCAAAGTTAACTAGAAGGGCACTCAGTAGAGCGCAAACCTCTGCCCTGCAATGCCTGATCCACGAGAACATATCAGGCCCAATACATTTTTGAGATATCATGCTATATATCGGTTTCGCCTGATCTCTCAATGATGAAGAATTACTTTAAAATTATCAGATCCGGATCCGGATTCGATCTTCACCAAAATTGAATCAATTCTTCCTTGTCACACACCCAAAGTGTCCACCAAATTTCGTCCGAATCCGTCCAAAACTTTTTGAGATATCGTGCTATATATCGTTTTTGGCCATATCTCTCAATAGTGAATAATCATTTTTAAAATTCCAGTAGTCGGATCCGGATCCGGATCTTCACCAAAATCTAACCAGTTTGGCCTTGTCACACACCCAACCTGCCCACAACTTTTTGAAATATCCTGCACCCAGACAAACAAACAAGAAAAATATGTTGTGCAGAGCACGACTCTTGCAAAATCCACCTCCTCCCCCCTCCAAAGGTTGCCATGGATATATCAAATTGTCCATTTCATTGAGATTTAAATCGACAATCTTAATCAAAGCTCAGGTCAATCAGATGAAAATGATTATTTTTCAGATTGAAATTGATTATTTTAGAAGTTTGACCTTGAGTTGACCTTTGACCTTTTGGCCTCAAAAATAGTTGCTTTCCCAATTTAGCGACGGACTATGCAAATCCTGTTCAACTTCCAAGTCAATCGGATGAAAATTGACGATTTTTCAGATAAAAATTTATGATTATAGAAGTTTAACCTTGAGTTGACCTTTGACATTTTGATCTCAAAAATAGTTGGTTTCCCAATTCAGTGACGCAAAATGCAAATCTTGTTCAAATTTCAAATTAATTGGATGAAAATTGACGATTTTAGAAATTTGATCTCAAGATGACCTTTGACCTCAAAATCAATCGGCTTCTCAGTTGAGACTACCTCTACAACTTGTTAAAGTTTCATGAAGATCAGTTTTAAATTGTGACCTGAAGGCGATTGACAGACAAACACAGACAGACAAACAGAATAACAAAATCGACTGACCAATATACTTGAAAAATCTTCAATTTTGCAAGTAACAAACAAGCAGTCATAGACTGGTACTTACGAAATAGTCAACTTGACCTCTGACCTTGTCTAATAAAAGCTGTCTCTAGAGAAGGTAGCGACGCAAACCAGAAGTTTCTACGATGATTCTGTACCAAACCATCAAAAATCGAATGTTTGACCTCACTGTGACCTTGACCTTTGACGAATTTTGACCAAAATCTAATCAGCACTAGCCATCACCCTCCTAAATCACGTGGTGTAATTTGACATTGGTAGCTTCTTCCGTTCTCGAGTTATCGTGCCTACAAACAAACAAACACACACACAAACAAACAGAAACAGAAGTCATCAATATACTTACGAAATCTAAAGATTTCGTAAGTAACAAACAGACAGACAGACAGGGGTAAAAACATAACTTCCTTCACCCTCTGTGGGAGATAATAATAATGCAGTGAATCCAGGTCAATAATATGAGTTCCCTTAATTTAAGATCTTCAACGTAAGAGGAGGCCATGAGGCCCATCAAAGCCTGTGCAACACACTGTTGTTGTTTGTCAGTACTCTTATTACCCTCTCCGAGAAGGTATTTGCGTTTGGTCTGTTTATTTGTCTGTTTGGTTGTTAGATTGTTCGTAAATATATTGATGAATCGTCCTCTGTTTTTGTTTTGTTGTTGGTGTGTGTGTGTGTTGTGTGTATTGTTTGTGTGTTTGTTTGAGCCCATCCCAGCAGTATATAATTATAATCTATCTATTTGAGATACAGAGAGGTACAAAAGAACATGTAAATATTAGCCACTCAAACACATCTTTCAATAATTCCTGACGGATCAAACTAATGCTACACTCACAGTGTGATTCAAGGCGAATGATATACTTTAACACCATCTTTATCGAAAAACACAATCACGCGAACAAGGAAACCTTTACGATCAACGATCGGCCTCTGCATGGCTATCGAGCCGCGCTCTGATGTGTACGAATATTCTTCAGCGTCAAAATCGGGATCAGAAGCGGTTGTGATCGGGCGAAAGCTGAAATAATTTAGGTCACAGTGAGGTCAAACATAATTCCGTAAATTCATGTGGAAAAATGGAGTATTTTTGCTTCGGTCGACGTTACGAGTTCGTTTTAACTTCGATTTAATTTTGTCTTCGGTTTTTGCGATCGCTTAGGACGCTTAAAACTCGGTTGTCGAAATTCTGGTAAAAATCGGATGTTTTGGAGACGTTTTTAAGATTGTATAAAAAATATTTCACTCGCCGCGTCACACGCACCGCAGTGGTGCAGCGCGCTCGAGCAGAGGCGTCGTTGATCACGTAAAGGTTTTCCGTGTGCGCGCTGATTGTGTTTTCGATAAAGATGGTGTTTAAAAGTCATTTTTTATCCAATAAAGGTTATCGTCGCATGCCTGACTCGCTAAGCCGTCGGATTATGTAAAGATTGTTGGTGGATGGCTGAATATTACAGTTTTGTGACTTTGATATAAATAATTAAATAAATGCGTGGAGAAATGGAGATTTTTGCTTCGGTCGACGGTACGATTTTTGATGGTTTGGAACAGAATCATCGTAGAAACTTCTGGTTTGCGTCGCAACCTTCTGTGGAGACAGCTTTTATTAGACAAGGTCAGAGGTCAAGTTGACGATTTCGTAAGTACCAGTCTATGACTGCTTGTTACTTATGAAATGTAAAGATTTCGTAAGTATATTGATGATTCCGTCCTCTGTTTGTGTGTTTGTTTGTTACTACGAAATCTAAAGATTTCGTAAGTATATTGATGACTACCGTTTCTGTTTGTTTGTTTGTTTGTTTGTAGGCACGATAACTCGAGAACGGAAGAAGCTACCAATGTCAAATTACATCACGTGATTCAGGAGGGTGATGACTAGTGCTGATTAGATTTTGGTCAAAATCGGTCAAAGGTCAAGGTCACATATTCGATTTTTGATGGTTTGGTACAGATAACTCGAGAACGGAAGAAGCTACCAATGTCAAATTACACCACGTGATTCAGGAGGGTGATGGTTAGTGATGATTAGATTTTGGTCAAAATCGGTCAACGGTCAAGTCACGGTGAGGTCAAACATTCGATTTTTGATGGTTTGGTACAGAATCATCGTAGAAACTTCTGGTTTGCGTCGCTTCCTTCTCTAGAGACAGCTTTTATTAGACAAGGTCAGAGGTCAAGTTGACGATTTCGTAAGTACCAGTCTATGACTGCTTGTTTTTGTTGTTTGTTGTTTGTTGTGTGTTTGTGTGTTTGTTTGTAGGCACGATAACTCGAGAACGGAAGAAGCTACCATTGTCAAATTACACCACGTGATTCAGGAGGGTGATGGCTAGCGCTGATTAGATTTTGGTCAAAATCGGTCAAAGGTCAAGGTCACAGTGAGGTCAAACATAATTCCGTAAATTCATGTGGAGAAATGGAGTATTTTTGCTCGCTCGACGTTACGAGTTCGTTTTAACTTCGATTTTAATTTTGTCTTCGCGTTTTGCGATCGCTTAAGGCCAGTCCCACTTTGACGTTTTAGCCAGCGATGGCAACGTATTAAAATGTATGTAAAACGCTGGCTTACGTTGAACTTTGATGATTTTTAAAAAAGATTCGGACGTATTCATAACGACTTGGTCTTGTGTATAACGATTAGTAACGGACACAGAACGTTTCGTTGTGTTATAACTAACTTATACCAACGAATGCTGAACCTGTTGTCGGCCTACACAAACCTATGCCCAACGATAGTCTAACTAATGCATAGCGCGCTGCACGTATCGCCGACGATGACGTGACGTAGCCGATTAAAACGCTGACGCACAACGATTCAAATCTTAACCGCCGCAGAAATGGAAGTGTCAACATCGCAGTCACACCCTTGGCGATCTTGCCAGCGTATGCCGTCCTAAGAAAAATGTGTCTAAAACGCTGGCGCACGTCGAATACGGTATGGGTAAGTTTGGTATACGTGATAGAACGCTAAAGTACGCATTCATACGTCGTAGTAAGTGGAGTACGTCTTGTAATTTTAAACATGTTCAAAATTTTACGACGTACTTGGCGTATGACACACGTTCCGCATGCGATGGGAGTAAGTTGTACACACGATATGCGGACGCTTACACACGTCGACAAAGGCTACTTGTAAGCTACTCATAAGTCGAAACACGTCGCGGTAATGTCTTTTTTACGCAAACTTATTTCTAACTTATGTTTGACGTGCTTTGAACCATTCTTTACGAAGTCCCAACGCACATTGACGTATGTAGACGTATTCCATTGACGTCTTCCTGTCAACAAAAAAACTAAATGAACGTGTTTCTAACTTACAACTGCCATATAATGACGTGTTCCCAGCGTTTTGGGGAATTGGTATATAAAAATGGTTTCACAAGGGGAACCCATCAGTGTTTCGACTCCTTTTGAGTCGATGTCCATGTCACAGTAACAGTATCAGTATCAGTATCAGTATTAGTAGTAGTTTGTTCATGTTGGCAGTAGTAGGTGAGTGTGATGGGGAGGGTGTGGGTGATGATGGATCCTCCTTGCGTCCGCGTTCCACGGGTAGGAGACATCTTTGCACCATTGTTCGAAGTTCTTCGCGGCTAATTTTTTTTGGGGTTTTTCAACAATGAGCTATGGCTTGTTTTTACGTTTTGGGTGTATTCATAACGGGTTGGACAAATGCTCAAGGTACTAATAATGTACATAGAGCGCTTCGATACCTTATAGATACGGTATACCAACGAATAATTATTGTGTAGCCGGCGTTCACAACCTATGCCCAACGATAGCCTAACTTATCCATATCGTGCGGCAGTTTATCTTTGCCGGTGACGTGGGGTTTGCTATTCATAGGCTGCCACTCAAAGATTTAAATGGCTGCAACTCCACTATTGAAAGTAGACGCTTGCGCTCAACAATTGGATTTTTTTACACTCAACGACTTTTAAACGGTGCCACTCAACTATTTAATTGTTTACAATGAAGATTTAAATTGCTGTCACTCGCCTTTGTTTTTTGACGCTGGCGCTCGGAAATTTGAAGCGTTTCTATTGAACGTGCTAAATCGCTCAAACTCCACTATTGAAAATAGACGCTTGCGCCAAACAATCGCAATTGTTTACACTTAGCGTGTTCTTATCGGTGCAAATCAACTGGTGTCTTATCGGTGCAAATCTTATCGGTGCAAATCAAATCCCGATCCATGGTGTCACCCAGTACCTTCTCCTCGTTCACGTCTTCTTCTCTCGGTTCTATTGGCACGCAACTGGTGCAGTGCCAAATCGATGAGGGTATGCTGATGTTGGAGGACAGGTAGATATATTGTAGTGTCATCGTTGCCGGATACTCCATCTCTCGTAATGTCATGGACATGTACTCGCCTATGTAGTCTGCAACACTGACGGGTTCCTCCTGTGAAACCCCTTTTTATTTACCAATTCCCCTAATCGCTGCCATTACATCATTATCTGGTATCTGTAGGTTGGAACCGTTCGTTAAGTTCTGTAGTCGTCCGGTAAACGTCAAATACGTCTACATACGCCAGTATGCGGCGGAGGTGCGTTACACACAGGTGCAAAGCACGTCACTCATAGGTTAGATAAAAGCCTTTTTGCCCTAAACAATAACTCGGCATGATTCGACGTATAAGTAACTTTCAAGCAAGGAGTGTCGAAGTGTGTCAGCGATCGCGTAGCGTGTTAGCAACATGTCACTGATAGGTTATAAATAAGTTTCAGGCACGCTAAGCATTATACCGACGTCTTTCAGCCTATGAGTAACTTAAAAGTAACGTGTGACGACGTGTGTCAACGATCGCGTAACGTGCCTACAACACGTTACTCATAGGCTAGGAATAAGTTTCGGGTACGCTAAACATTACCTCGGCGTGTCTCAACTTATGATTAACTTACAAGTAACATGTGTTGACGTCTGTCAACGATCTTATAATGTGCCTACAACTTATGGCCAGCGTAGTGGAACATGTGAATCATACGCCGGCATACGTCGTGAAATTTCAAGCATGCAATAATTTGAGGACAACCGAAAAGCACAACGTTTAAAGCCAGCGTGTAACGACGTATGCAGTGTTTTCCAGCGTGCTCTCAATGTTATCAAAACTTACCCATAACGTATTCAACGTGTGCCAGCGTTTTAGAAATTTTTTTCAAAAATCGGCATACGTTGGCTAAAACGTCAAAGTGGGACTGGGCCTTTTGGACGCTTAAAACTCGGTTCTCGAAATTCTGGTAAAAAATCGGATGTTTTGGAGACGTTTTAAGATTGTATAAAAAATATTTCACTCGCGCGTCACGGGTCGTCACGTGATGCAGTGCGCTCGAGCAGACGCGTCGTTGAGTACGTATGGTTTTGCGTGTGCGCGCTGACGGTGTTTTTGATAAAGATGGTGTTTAAAAGTCATTTTTATCCCAATAAAGGTTATCGTCGCATGCCTGACTCGCTGAGCCGTCGGATTATGTAAAGATTGTTGGTGGATGGCTGAATATTACGGTTTTGTGACTTTGAAAATATATAAAATAATTGCGTGGAGAAATGGAGATTTTTGCTTCGCTCGACGTTACGAGTTCGTTTTAACTTCGATTTTAATTTTGTCTTCGGTTTTTGCGATCGCTTAAAACTCGGTTGTCGAAATTCTGGTAAAAATCGGAAGTTTTGGAACGTTTTAAGATTGTATAAAAAATATTTCACTCGCCGCGTCACGGTCGTCACGTGGGTGCAGTGCACTTGAGCAGAGGCGGCGTTGATCACAATATGTTTCGGTGCGCGCTGACGTGTTTTCGATAAAGATGGTGTTTAAAAGTCATTTTTTATCCCAATAAAGGTTATCGTCGCATGCCTGACTCGCTAAGCCGTCAGATTATGTAAAGATTGTTGGTGGATGGCCGAATATTACGATTTTGTGACTGATAAAATAATTGCGTGAGAAATGGAGATTTTTGCTTCGGCCGACGTTACGATTTTTGATGGTTTGGTACAGAATCATCTAGAAACTTCTGGTTTGCGTCGCTACCTTCTCTAGAGACAGCTTTTATTAGACAAGGTCAGAGGTCAAGTTGACGATTTGGTAAGTACCAGTCTATGACTGCTTGTTTGTTACTTGGCGAAATCTTCGATTTTGGCAAGTATGTTGGTCTGTTCCGTTTGTATTGTTTGTTTGCCGGTCGTCTACAGCCCAAACGGCTGGACCAGTCGTTCTTAAATTTTTACACCTGATAGGCAATCCACCTGAGACGGTCCGCGTCCAAACCCCGTCTTGATCGGACTAAACGGCACGACGTTACGTCACACAACGTGAAAACACATTTTTTGACATAACTCAGTGACCGGAAGTCGTAGCGACTTCCTGTTGACGCCCAAACAAACTTCAATGGAATATCCAAATGTTTTAAAATGCATGTTAGTACAAATTATGCACAGTTTTCGCAAGCGTATGACGTCAAAGTTTTTAGCTATTGGCGTGATTTAAAAAAAATTCTATTCGTTCTACAGGTCGCAATTCTTAACGATTTGGATGAAATTTTAACAGCTGATAGAAATCCACAGTGCAAAAAGATATGTGACTTTTGGTGATGTTCAAGATCAGGATCTGGATTCTGCATCACTTTATATTATCGCTCATTATAAACCAATGGGTAATTTTGTGAATTACACATGGCTATTTCTCAAACAGTTTTGCACTTATTATATTGAAACTTATATCGTCTATTTATGCATGTAATATTAACATGTGTACAAAGTTTGATCGAAATTGACCCAAGTCAAGGTCAGGGTCACCCAAAACATGAAAAACATATATAAAATACATATTTTTGTTTTACAACATATTTCAAACCTGATAACGGGATCGTAAAGCTGGTTGAAAAGCATGTTCCTAGGTATTTTCAAATATTTTCTACGATCAGAATGAAGGCAACAAGCACCGATGATAAGTTGTTGAATGTCACATGGTGGCTTTAAATGAGTTGTGAAAATTTTCAATCTGTTGCCGTTAAGGCCCTGTCACACCTTGACGATTTAGCCAATGTATGCCTAACGTATGCAAAATTGGGCTAAAACGCAGGCACACGTCGAATACGTTATGGGTAAGTTTGTATACGTTAAGAGCACGCTGAAAAACACTGGCATATGTCATAGTACGCTGGCTTTCATCGTTGTACTTTGCGGTTGTCCTCAAATTTTAGCATGCTTGAAATTTTACGACGTATGCCAGCGTATGACAACACGTTCCGCTACGCTGGCCATAAGTTGTAGGCACGTTATGCGATCGTTGACACACGTCACTTGTAAGTTACTCATAAGTCGAAACACGTCGAGGTAATGATTAGCGTACCCGAAACTTATTTATAACCTATGAGTAACGTGTTGTGGGCACGTTACACGATCGTTGCACACACGTCAAGGCACGTTATTCGATCGTTGACACACGTCGAGGCACGTTACTTGTAAGTTACTCATAAGTCGAAACACGTCGAGGTAATGCTTAGCGTACCCAAAACTTATTTCTAACCTATGAGTAACGTGCTTTGAACCTATGTGTAACATACCTCCAACGCATATTGACGTATGTAGATGTATTTGATTGATGTCTTCCGGACGACCACAGAACTTACTGAACGCGTTTCTAATTTACCGCTACCGTATAATGGCGTATTGGCAGCGTTAAAAAAAAACAAAAAACAATAACAACTTCCGATATTTCGTCACGTGCCGTTACGTCACGTCTGATTGCCTCTTCATTTGCGCATGTTTAGTCTTAGTTCCTCCTCTGTGAATATTTTCTGTTTGAGGATATTGTCACGTCGACGTCGAAACTTAAAAGCAAATGTCCGAATTTTTTTAAAATTTGTGATAGACTAAAAACATAATAATAATAAAAAAACAACAACAACAACAGCAACTTCAGATATTTCGTCACGTGCCTTCACGGAGCCAAGGAGAAAAAAGAAAATGTGCCTTGACGGAGAAAATAAGTTTCGGGTTTGCTAAACATTACCTCGACGTGTTTCGACTTACGAGTAACTTACAAGGAACTTGTGTCGACGTGTGTCAACGATCGCATATCGTGCCTACAACTTATTCCCAGCGTAGGTGTGAGCCATACGGCGAGTACGTCGTAGAATTTTCAGCACGCTTGAAATTTCACGACGTACTAAATGTACCACGAAATATGACAGCGTACTTCATCGTTTTTCAGCATGCTCTTAACGTATACACAACTTAACCATAATGTATTCGACGTGTGCCAGCGTTTTAGACACATTTTTCATAGGTCGGCATACGCTGGCTAAATCGTCAAGGTGTGACTGCGTGGTTGACACTTCCAATTCTCAGGCGGTTATGATTTGAATCGGCGAGCGGCAGGTTTTTAACAGGCTACGCCACGAGTTCGTCGGCGATACGTGCAGCGCGCTATGCCTAAGTTAAACTATCGTTGGGCATAGGTTGTGAACGCCGACAACAGGCTAAGCATTCGTTGGTATAAGTTATCTATAACACAACGAACATTCTGTGCCCGTTACAATATGTTATGCATACGACCAACACGTTATGAATACGACCAAAACTTAAAAAAAAAAATCAAAATTTCAGCGTACGCCAACGTTTTACATACATTTTTATACGTTGCCATGCTGGCTAATCGTCAAGGTTGACAGCGCTTTACCATGACAACGCGCGCCTGATAATTGTTATTTGTGACGTCGTCATTTTATTAATGTACGAACAAATAAACACCACACATTCCATGACATTAAAGCTTGGACCACCACACGGAAAGGTCAACTAATTCGCCAAGTGTCGTGCTAAGCCACGATTTTCATTGTTTCTTTGTTTGTTTGTTAGCACAGAACTTTCATGTTTTTCTCCACAACCGCTTGGCAGATTGAGACTAAATTTTCACCATAAGTATGACTACTCATGTAGATTGTTGCAATCATAATTATGACGTCATAGGTAACGTGGTGTGGCAGCCATATTGGATTTACCCTAAAATCTATAAAGAATATTTTTCTCCAGAACGTCTGGACAAATTGAGGGGAAACTTCACACAAATGTTCTCCAAGCCATGGTGTACAAATTTGTTAAGGAATAATTGATAGGTCACATGGTTTGTCAGCCATATTGGATTGGAGAAAATTATTAAATAATGTTTTCTCTGGAACCGCTTAATCAATGGACGTGAAACTTCACATTTATGAGCTAGTTGTGATGGGGAATACATGTTTTAAATTTCAACTTGATTGGACACATGGTCTGGCAGCCAGAATTTTTTATTTTTTTTTTGATATTCGTTATATTTGGTTTTTTATTATATTATCTATATATTAATACTGAAGGACCAATTTTGTGCTCCTCCTCGCGGTCGCGTCACGTTTTCTCGGTACTGTGACCTGGACTGAAAGAAACTTCGTACCTGTAAGAGTGCCATCGCACATAGTGGCAATAGTCAACCTTCAACTCTGAAGCAGAATAAACACTTTTCGTTTTACATGGCGACTGTCACATTGGGCTCATGGAACGGAATCCGTCTGTGACGGGGTTTCGGCTAGTTATTAGTATAATTATTATTTAATAAAGCTCACCTGGCTGTGCCTGGATGGGTTTGAGGGTAGAGGAGTAGCAGCTCAAATGTGAATCCTATCCAGATTCCTCCTGATGACTTCATCTTTGCTTTTTGTTTGAGTTCCTTCTGATGACTCCAATGCAGGA
>CM068957.1:99242022-99259923 GCA_035128595.1 Eptatretus atami | reverse complement strand
CCCTCTCTTTCTCTCTTGCCTGGCAGAGCTCCAAGCCACCCGATTCCACCCAGTGGGACATCACAAAGGGGTTTTATGTACAATTCGTTCACCATAATCCCTAACTAATTATTACCGCACACACCACCCCCTGTACAGTGCACATTCAAGCAAGACGATCCTTAAGCTGACGTATCCCTACTTATTTCATCGAGATTGGCTAACTTCTCACACATTGACCATGCTATTCTATGGGAATATCAAAACCCCCACAGACAGAACACAGCCCACCCCCACCCCCGAACCACAGCTCCTGCAAGATTCACTGCAGGGGCAACAGCTCCAGCCTTAGCACTTATAGACTCACACCAAATTAACCTCAACAAAATAAATCAGGAGGAGCTGAGGGAAACAAACCGCAGCTAACTTACCTAACCTCCTTATCGTACTACCACCTTGGTTTCAAACAAAATTCCAAAATGTACAATTTTATGGACAGCAGATGTTTCTCTCTGGTCTCCTTGCTCCGATGTCCTGGGGAAGGGAGAGAATAGCTGGCAAAAACACAAACGGGCCTACCTTACCGACAATTTAACTTAACCAATCAAACCCACATCCAATTGACCACGTCCCCCAATGGATGTCACCTGCTCCAGCTGTCAGCTGAGCTCAAATACCCAATTTAGAATGTACATAACCAATTTAATGGGCTACCTGCTTTCCATAGCACATTTCAACCTGCATGGAACCGAGTGGAACATTCTCACAATCCGACACAACAAGAAGAAGAACAACCATTACATTCCCTGCAAAGCCATGGCTTAATCTTCTAAGCACTGCTGGTGTGGCCCTCAACTTGGCAGCGGGGAGGTCCTGCACAAACAAGATGGTGTGGGTGGGAGGGAGGGCTTCAGGCTATGGTGCCCGTAGTCCAAACACAGTCACCGACCTCATGACTTCTTTGCCCCCCCCCCCTCAACTTCTCGGTCCCAAGCAGCCAAACAGCTCCTTTGCTGTACGTCCCGCCGGGGAGGGTCTCCACAATACAGGCTCTCCTGTCCTCCGGCACTCTTGACCTCTCCCCGGGTCACCAAGAGTCTCCTACCCAATGGTCACCCACAATGACCCTCCGACAGGCCCCCAATTCCAGACACCACCAGCTGCCAAGGGCGAGTTACCTCAGGAGGGGCCACAGTCACTGCTCCTCCAGAGCCTAATTCATACCTCCAGACACACACACCTTCCTCACCCACAAAACACCAAATGTCACTCCTTCCCCCGCTGCCATACAATTCTCCACCACCTGCAATACACGGTGGTGGAGAATTGCATCGAATGCCTGATCTTCACACATAACCTGCCATGGCCTGCATACACGCTAATCATTACAACCACTCAAACAAAACGCAATTCTTAATTCACAACACATCACATTTTAACCCTTTCCACCCGATCCACATGCTTGGCTCTCACAGCCACTCTTGCCCGTCACCATACCAATTCCCAAACTCACCTGCATACCCCCAAATAGCAAAGCATGGCCAGTTGTGACAATGGGGAAAGGGTAAATTTCACACCAATTCAATCACCACATTCTTCCCATTAAACCCATGCCAATTAAACCCCAGGGCTCTCTTCCCAAACTTAAAGCCTATAAATCATAAATCCATAAATCAAATCTCCCCCCAAACAGAGAGCCATCGCTGGCGTCTTAATTCGACATTTTTTTGGCCTGCTCAACAATGCCTTGACTTGGAATAGGCCACAATGGTTTATTAATTATAAAGTGTTCAATTTTTTTTCACTTTCCTCACTCATCTATCATTGAATGCCTGATCTTCATACCTACGAATAACTGGATGCATCACAATGCTTATAAATGCCAAGAAACGTCAGTGTTCGTGCCTTTATTTCATTTCCGCACGTGCAATAATCTCTAGAATCTCTTAGCCCGAGCTGAATTAAAAAAATTAAACTGTAGAATTTACCTTTGCAGCAGTTTTGACTGCTAAAAAAAGTGCTCATTTGTCTAATTCGTGCATGGTTAGACACTCCGGTGTCTGAGTGTTCGTGCCTTTATTTCAGTTCCGCACATACGATAAGCTCTAGAATCTCTTAAACCGAGCTAAATTTCAAAATTTAAAATGCAGAACTGACTTTAGAAGCAGTTCGACTTTTAAAAATAAAAAGTGTTCATTTGTCCAATTTGGACATTGTTTGACATTCCGAGCATCTTTCGGGGCATTCCAGGTGTTGTTTATTATAACTGATCGCTAATCGCTTGCCAAGTCAGCCGTTCCTTATCAACCATTTCGTGAGAGTGCTTGCTTGAGTGCTTAATAGTGCTGGGCAGAATTGATTCCATAGAACTCGATTCCAACCATGGAATTGAGTAATGAACCGGAATCTATGTCAATTCCAAGTATAGTAATTCCGACTTCATAGAAAGAAGCGTTTTTTTTCGGGGAAAATTTTTACGTCCCAGTTGGGCATGTTCTAGTTACCCATGGCCTGGTAATGTGTTAATTGAAAAGGAACACGGCTCTGGGGCGTCCCGTTTTTAACACAGTATAGCAGAAAAAGCAACTCATTTGCAAACTAAAGCCCCAAGGACGTGTTACTTTTAAATGAATAGCAAGGCATTTAGAGTTGGCCGGTAAAGTGTGCTGATTGCTTTGCTGATAGAGGGTAGGCAATATATCAACTGATAAAGTTTTGACATGTCATTCAATAGGTCTGGAGGTGCAGTTTGGAACTATTACGGGAAGATTAAAGAAGACAGTCTGAAAGTTGCATGCTCATTTTATTCAGTAGACATTGCTCATAACTGTAAAATGAGGGTTACCATACTTTAACTTTCAAAAATGAGAGGACACTCCAGAGTGGGACACTCCAAAAAAGAGGACACTCCAGAGAGGGACACTCCAAAAAAAAGAGGACACTTTTTAAACAATTTTTGTACATTTTCTTATGGTGATAAAATGCAGTTATGCAATATTTGGTACAAGTCTGTAGTACTCCATTATGGCATAATGGACATGTTTGAACATCGACACTCACGCATCCACTTCCTGTCTAATCTCGCAGTGAGAGAGAGTCCAGTGGTGTGCTCAGGCCATAATTCAGTGTCTTTTCTGAGTCTGCCATACAAACTTATTTGATTTTCTTCAAGAGATCTTCACAATGCCAAAACGAAAGTGTGAATTCACTGCAGAACTAAAGATAAAATTCCCGTGTTTTTGAAGTGGTCGAGAAGAATGGGAAGCCGAGAGATTGGTGTGTAGAGCTGGTACGTACATCTGGAAAATAAAGGTACTATTGATTTACGATCGCATGTGGACTCAGATAAGCGCAACATTTCCAGTAATAATTCAGTATTTTGACTGGAAGAACGGCGGTTTGCGGTCAAAATTAATGGAGGTCCGGAACACACCGAATGAGATTGCCGATACGATTGCTCAATACGTAAAGGAAACTCTTAAACAAGGTTAAAAAAAGTATCTCAAATGTTAAAATTTATCCCTTTGAAAATGGAATAGCAAAAATATGACAAAATCCTGGACATTTTTAGATATTTTAAAAACTCGGCCGGATGGAGATTTGAGGACGGAAAAGGAGGACATGTCCGGGGAAAAACGGACGTATGGTAGTCCGATGTAATACGTCCAATATACTAAAACATTTGAAAACAAACCACCAGAGAGAGCACCTAATAATGAATACTTTTATTTGGTGCATTTTTGTATTGACATTTTATTGAAGGAAATTATCCAGTTAATCCTGGTTTTACAAATTGCATGTGGGGTGGGGGGTTGGAGGGGTTGGGGGGTGAGGGGAGGGGGGGGGGTTCTGATCTTCTGAAAGAATAAGATGTTTCTCAAGGATATCATTGAAGTATGTTGTGGACACCATCACATGATCTTTTTTTCTTTTTTTTCGTGCATAGAATGTTTCACAGTTGCATGAACTTAAGGGTTTTGTATTCCCTATCGTCTTTGGAGGAGTAGGTTCGGTTGTGCCATCAATTGTTGAGGTGCATCAGATGGCATCACATTGCTAATGGAGATCGCTGGAACTTTCTGCCTACATTTTGTGGACAGTACGTACCGCTAAGGCTACCCTTTAGACTATCTATGGGTATCTTTAACTACTCGCATGCTTTATTATCTCCGCCACCGAAAGTTAAGGAGGTTATGTTTTCACCCCTTTCTGTCTGTTTGCTTGTTTGTGTACAGGATATCTCAAAAAGTTTTCGACTGATTTGGACGAAATTTGGTGGGCATGCTGGGAAGGTGGTAAGGACGAACTGATTAGATTTTGGTGAAGATCCGGATCAGACTACTAGAATTTTTAAAGTGATTCTTCACCATTGAGAGATTGGGCCAAAAACGATATATAGAACGATCTCAAAAAGATGTGGACGGATTCGGATGAAACTTGGTGGACACGTTGGGTGTGTGACGAGGAACAATTGATTCAATTTTGGTGAAGATACGAATCCGGATCTGACTACTTGAAATTTTTAAGTGATTCTTCACCGTTGAGAGATGGAGCTCAAAAACGACATACATCGCGATATCTCAAAAATGTATTGGGCCAGATATGTTCTCGTAGATCAGGCATTACGGGGTGGAGGTATGTGTTCTACCGAGTGCCCTTCTAGTTTTGCGTGAAATTAGAGGATAACACTCATATTCGAAGCTACTTTTCAGTTATAATTTTAAAAGTGCATTTTAACGTGACATTTCCTTTAACATCTTCACGCAAGTTCACATATTTTCAGGTATTTATTATATTCAAAGGATCTTAGCTCATGGAGGAGCGAAACAACAAGGGTATGCAAACTACCAAAGGATATGAGGAGGAGGGTGGACATACACATAGAGGAAAGGAGGAATAACACAAAAACGAGTCACAATGTGGGGAGGAACGGAACGGGAAAGAGTGGGAAGGAATCGAGGAGTGCAGAAGATATCGTAGATATGGGACGGGTGAGAGCACGAGGTAGTGATGGGCAGCTCTCAGCTTGTATCTCAAATGTATCACTTTTCCACAAATACGTACTTGAGAGAAGACTAATACAATGCACACAGGATGGATTCTATAATGAAAGAAAGCACATGGTCATTAGTATGTGCCTGTGCTGAAGGGATTGAATGAAATGAGAATATCCATGACGTAGAGTAAACTTTGGGTTGAAGATAATCAGCTTGGAGTTTTTGGCATGTATGCTAACCACGAATGATACTGAACATTCATTTCCTCTATTCTCACTGCACCCTGGCCAGCCCTAGTACCGCTAGCCAATTTGGCTGTACATGGGGGCACCTACCCTAACATGACCCTGAAATGTTCTTTACCCCTCCTACAAACAGTATTCCATCTCTTCACTCTGTGTTATGACATTTTACACACTACTCACTGGGTTCAAACCTTCGATCTCTGTCCTGTTTCCTTCACTCACCCCACATCGCTTAAAAGAGATAATGGCAAATTAAAGGTCAGAAGCGCTCCAGGTGGCATCATCAAATCACAATGGAGTGCTGTGTGGTATACGACCTACTTGGTTCCCACACAATTTGAAAAGGGAACTATGAAAGGGTGACCTGAGAGTTTGTGAGGCTGTGACTTCCCAGGATGTTAGGGGCCTCTTGCGCTTGTCCCATGAGTTCAGGTGCTAGCCAAGGACACAGCTGCATCGGTTATAGCCCTATAGGCGTGTACTGTTCCTCAGCTGGCTGTAGACTTCCCTGGAGGATAAGGCCCCAGTACATAAAGGATTAAATATACCAAAACCAAGCTCAGTTTCGAATAGGCTCCAGGACATTCGGCTTTTGAAAACACTATAAAGTACAGAGATCTAGTTGTTCCCGAGCCCTCCAATGTTTCTCAATCAGCCGTACCGTTGGTAAGATCAAGGACACTGGTTTGGTAGTCCTGTAAGTATGGTAGTTACTTTAGGGTGTAATACCAAGTGTCGTGACGCTGTTAATTGCACGGACAAGTCACAGTGAGACAAAAGTGAGTTAAACACAATGTTTCATCTGTTAATGATGTAAAAAATGACTGAACGACTGATGTCACAGTGCAATGAGTTTGAGGTTTGTTGGGGGGATTATAAAGGCAGTGGCACAGATGGGTTGCGCTCGTTCTGCTTTTAATCCCAAATTGTGATTGCCGAATGATCAGAGCAAGATGAGAATATTTTGAAGCCGTTACCTCAACACTGCTTTAGCCGATCATTTCCACCGGTATTAACAAGCATATAGTCGCAGGCTGACGTCACAATGAGGGGACAGGACAAACATCCAGAGCCCTTCGTGGAATTACAACTGATGAAACGGCCACCCACTCACCCATCGACCCTTCAACCCCATGCACAAAGCCAGTGGGGTTCCAGTAAAGAGAGGAACACAATAAAGGTTCAGGGCACAGAGACAAAATGAAGGACTCCGACAGACACACGCACACTGCCGTTAAACGTCCATTGTTTTCTCGTCGGAAGCCGGGGCAGAAAAACTCTCGGAAAACAAAGCTCGTCTTTGTGTGAATCCATGTCGTCTCGCCTGGAGTGGGCCTTGACCTTGACTCCTCGTGCTTACGATCTCAAGCTCCCATTTTCCATCTTTCATATGTTTCCATGTGTCCAGCATCTCCCGTTTTTTCCTCATCTCCACGTGAACGTCTTGTCTTATCCCATCAATACGAACATTATTGATCCATAACCGCAGCGGGTTTCCATCATCCCAATTAAAGCATACAAGAATATGAAATATTTGTAAAATATGAAGGACTCCGACTACTCCCTATTTAACAGCCTCGATGATTCCCACTTTGTTTGTGGGCTCGGTCGTGGGGAAGTTTTTGTCCTAAGTCTTTCACGATTCGGCTGGTCAGGTTGGACATTCAACGGAAGGTGATTTGGGCAGGAATTTGCCATTTCTTCAGGGTACCGGCGATAGCTCGCCTACTGTTCGATAAAGACACCATATAAGATGTGTGCGAGAGTGAGTGACAGAGAACGCCTCACACATTTGCTTGTCATCCTTGTATGGCTCCAGATTTTGCATATGTGTGAGAGAGGACAGGAGAGAGTGAGAGAGCTAAAGAGAGAGAGAGAGAGAGCTAGAGAGAGAGCTAGAGTGAGAGAGTGAGGAGAGAGACAGCGAGAGAGAGAGAGAGAGACAGCGAGAGAGAGAGAGAGACAGCGAGAGAGAGAGAGAGAGAGACAGCGAGAGAGAGAGAGAGACAGCGAGAAGAAGGAGAGAGAGAGAGAGAGAGAGACAAGCGAGAAGAGACAGCGAGAGAGAGAGAGAGAAGAGAGAGAACAGCGACAGCGAGAGAGACAGCGAGAGCCAGACAGAGAGAGAGAGCTAGCGAGAAGAGAGAGAAGAGCTAGGCGAGAGAGAGAGAGAGAGCTAGCGGGAGAGAGAGAGAGAGAGAGAGAGAGAGAGAGAGAGAGAGAGAGAGAGAGAGAGAGAGAGAGAGCGAGAGAGAGAGAGCTAGCGAGAGAGAGAGAGAGAAGAGAGCAGAGAGGAGCGAGAAGAGCCAGAGAGAGAGCCAGAGAGATGAGAGCCAGAGAGAGAGAGCCAGAGAGAGAGAGCCCAGAGAGAGAGAAGAGCCGGAGAGAGAGAGAGCCAGAGAGAGAGCCGGAGAGAGAGAGAGCCAGAGAGAGAGAGCCGAGAGAGAGAGAGAGAGAGAGAGAGCTAGCGAGAGAGAGAAGAGAGAGAGCTAGCAGAAGAAGAGAGAGAGAGAGAGAGAGCGAGCAGAGAGAGAGAGAGAGAGCCAGAAGAGAGAGAGAGAGAGCCAGAAGGAAGAGCCAGATGAGAGCCAGAGAGAGCCAGAAGAGACGAGAGAAGACGCAGAGAGAGAGAGACAGCGAGCAGAGAGAGAGAGACAGAGACAGCGAGAGAGGAGAGAGAGAGAGGAGAGAGAGAACAGCGAGAAGAGAGAGAAGAGGAGAGACAGCGACAGCGAGAGAGACAGCGAGAGCCAGACAGGAGAAGAGACTAGCGGAGAGAGAGAGAGAGCTAGCGAGAGAGAGAGAGAGAGCTGCGGGGAGAGAGAGGAGGAGTACGAGAGAGAGAGAGAGAGAGAGAAGAGAGAGAAGAGAGAGAGAGACAGCGAGAGCAGCGAAGCGAGAGAGACAGCGAGAGCCAGACGAGAGAGAGAGCTAGGCGAGAGAGAGAGAGAGCTAGCGAGAGAGAGAGAGAGAGAGCGTAGCGGGAGGAGAGGAGAGAGAGAGAGAGAGAGAGAGGAGGAGAGAGAGAGAGAGAGAGAAGAGAGAGAGACAGGAGAGCGAGAGAGGCAGCAGAGAGAGGAGGAGGAGAAAAAAGCAGAGAGCCAGAGAGAGCAGAGAGAGAGCCAGAGAGAGGAGAGCAGAGAAGCCAGAGAGAGGAGAGAGCCAGAGAGAGGAGAGAAGAGAGGCAAAGGAGGAGAGAGAGCCAGAGAGAGAGGAGAGGCCAGAGAGAGAAGAGAGAGCCAGAAGAGGAGGGCCCGAGGAACCCCGGAGAGAGAGAGAGAGAGAAGGAGAGAGGCCCGGAGAGGAGAAGAGAGAAACAGAAGAGAGAGCTAGCGAGAGAGAGAAGAGAGAGAGCTAGCGAGAGAGAGAGAGAGAGAGACAGAGGAGAACAAGGAAGACGAGAACAGAGAGAGACAAAGAGACAGAAACAGAAGAGAGAGGCAGAGGAGGAAGGGCCAGAGAGAGAGAGAGGAGAGCCAGAGAGAGCCAGAGAGAGAGAGAACGAGAGAAGGAAAGACAGAACACAAGAAGATGAGAAAGAGACCAGAGACGAGAGACACAGAGATATGGAGTAAGTATATGATCGAAAGATTGTGGTTAGGCGCAGGTGATGCTGTCGTAGTGAAAAGGCACGGGAGGCACGTTTGTGTTAGTTAGAGCATGTGCTCAGGAGGAAGAAAGAGAATGTGATCAGGAATATCACTGGCCTTTAATATGATGCAGTGAGCAGAAGGGCAGACCGAGATTGCGAGAGGGCGAAGGAGGTCGTGGAGAGGGATATGTGAGAGGTGGAGAGAGAGAGAGAGTCTGCTCACTTCATGGACCAAACACAATTTTGGTGCATGCCAGATTGCCAGCCTTCGAGCCAAGTGGGATCCTTTGGCACACACCAAACTGTTTGAGCCGTTTTTCCATGGGGGGGGGGGGGGGGGTTGTATTTGTTCGTCACAACTCCCACTATTGTTGTTTTGAGAATAGTTCGAGCATGATTTAATCGAGGAATTTATTTGCAGGACTGACTGAGTGAAACCGGAAAAAATATACCAAATAAAGCTTTCAGTGGATGTAATTTCTTAGTGACGATGTTTTCCGAATCATCCGAGGAATGCGATAAGTGGTGCGTATGAGGACTGTTTATAGGGATTGTGTTTGGGAAGACCTACTTACTCCCTAGCTTGTGAACAGCTCCCAATGATCCCGTCATTTGTGTGATTTCGTTGGTTTGCACTGCATGACTTTTCTCTTTGTCACACGCCTTCTAGTCTGACGATCCTCTCTCTACCTCGTCTCTCTCTCTCATGTCATCTCCTCTCTCTCCTCTTCTCTCTCTCTTCGTCTCTCTTCTCTTCACATCTCTTCCCACCTCCCATATGCCATCTACCCTCTCGTCACGACATCCTCGGCCGTGCTAATCTCTCTGCCCTTTCTGGCGTCACTGAGCATCAATATTAAAGGCCAGTGAGTATTCTCTGATCACGTATCTCTTTCTATCGCTCCTAGCACATGCTCGTAACTAACACAACTGTGCCTGCCGCTTGCCTTTTTCGCTACGAGCAGCATGTCACCCTGCCGCCTAACCAAGAATCTTATCGATCATGATAACTTTGTATCAATATCGTCTGTGCTCTGCTTTCTCTGTCTTTTCTTATCTTCTTCGTCTGTCCTCTTGTTTCTCTGTCTTTCTCTCTCTCTCTCTCTCTCTCTCTCTCTCTCTCTCTCTCTCTCTCTTCGCAGTCTCTCTCTCTCTCTCTGCTCTCTTCTCTCTCTCTCTCTCTCTCTTCTCTCTCTCTCTCTCTCGCTGTTCTGTTCTTCTCTTCTCTCTCCTCTCTCTTCTCCTGTCTGTCTCTCTCGCTGTCTCTCTTCTCGCTTTGCTCTCTCTCTCTCTCGCTGTCTCTCTCTCTCTGCTCTCTCTCTCTCTCTCTCTCTCTCTCTCTCTCTCTCTACTCTCTCACTCTAGCTCTCTCTCTAGCTCTCTCTCTCTCTCTCTTTAGCTCTCTCACTCTCTCTCTGTCTCTCTCTCACACATATGCAAATCTGGAGCCATACAAGGATGACAAGCAAATGTGTGAGGCGTTCTCTGTCACTCACTCTCGCACACATCTTAATTGGTTGTCTTTATCGAAACAGTAGGCGAGCTATCGCCGGTACCCTGAAGAAATTGCAAATTCCTGCCCAAATCACCTTCCGTTGAATGTCCAACCTGACCAGCCGAATCGTGAAAGACTTAGGACAAAAACTTCCCCACGACCGAGCCACAAACAAGTGGGAATCATCAGAGGCTGTTAAATAGGGAGTAGTCGGAGTCCTTTCATATTTTACAAATATTTATATTCTTGTATGCTTTAATTGGGATGATGGAAACCCGCCTGCCGGTTATGGATCAATAATTGTTCGTATTGATGGGATAACAAGACGTTCACGTGGAGTAGGGGAAAAAACGGGAGATGCTGGACACATGGAAACATATGAAAGATGGAAAATGGGGCTTGAGATCGTAAGCACGAGGAGTCAAGGTCAAGGCCCACTCCAGGCAGACGACATGGATTCACACAAAGACGAGCTTTGTTTTCCGGAGTTTTTCTTGCCCGGCTTCCGACGAGAAAACAATGGACGTTAACGGCAGTGTGCGTGTGTCTGTCGGAGTCCTTCATTTTGTCTCTGTGCCTGAACCTTTATTGGTGTTCCTCTCTTTACTGGAACCCCACTGGCTTTGTGCATGGGGTTGAAGGGTCGATGGGTGAGTGGGTGGCCGTTTCATCAGTTGTAATTCCACGAAGGTGCTTCTGGATGTTTTCCTGTCCCTCTGTGACGTCAGCCTGCGACTGATATATGCTTGTTAATTACCGGTGGAAATGATCGGCTAAAGCAGTGTTGAGGTAACGGCTTCAAATATTCTCATCTTGCTCTGATCATTCGGCAATCACAATTTGGGATTAAAAGCAGAACGAGCGCAAACCCATCTGTCCTCTGCCTTTATAATCCCCCCAACACCTCAAACTCATTGCACTGTGACATCAGTCGTTAGTCATTTTTACATCATTAACAGATGAACATTGTGTTTAACTCACTTTTGTCTCATGTGACTTGTCCTGTGCAATTAACAGCGTCACGACACTTGGTATTACCCTAAAGTAACTACCATACTTACAGGACTACCAAACCAGTGTCCTTGATTTACCAACGGTACGGTGATTGAGAAACATTGGAGGGCTCGGGAACAACTAGATCTCTGTACTTTATAGTGTTTTCAAAAGCCGAATGTCTGGAGCCTTATTCGAAACTGAGCTTGGTTTTGGTATATTTAATCCTTTATGTACTGGGGCGCTTATCCTCCAGGGAAGTCTAACAGCGCTGAGGAACAGTACACGCCTATAGGGCTATAACCGATGCAGCTGTGTCCTTGGCTAGGCACCTGAACTCATGGGACAAGCGCAAGAGGCCCCTATACATCCTGGGAGTCACAAGCCTCACAAACTCTCAGGTCACCCTTTCATAGTTCCCTTTTTCAAATTTGTGGGGAACCAAGTAGGTCGTTATACCACACAGCACTCCATTGTGATTTGATTGATGCCACCTGGAGCGCTTCTGACCTTTAATTTGCCATTATCTCTTTTAAGCGATGTGGGGTGAGTGAAGGAACAGGACAGAGATCGAAGGTTTTGAACCCAGTGAGTAGTGTGTAAAATGTCATAACACAGAGTGAAGAGATGGAATACTGTTTGTAGGAGGGGTAAAGAACATTCAGGGTCATGTAGGGTAGGTTGCCCCCATGTACAGCCAAATTGGCTAGCGGGTACTCTAGGGCTGGCAGGGTGCAGTGGAATAGAGGAATGAATGTTCAGTATCATTCGTGGTTAGCATACATGCAAAAAACTCCAAGCTGATTATTCTTCAACCCAAGTTTATCTACGTCATGGATATTCTCAATTTCATTCAATCCCTTCAGCACAGGCACATTTAATGACCATGTGCTTTCTTTCATTATGAATCCATCCTGTGTGCATTGTATTAGTCTTCTCTCAAGTACGTTATTGGTGGAAAAGTGATACATTTGAGATACAACTGAGAGCTGCCCATCACTACCTCGTGCTCTCACCCGTCCCATATCTACGATATCTTCTGCACTCCTCGATTCTTCCCACTCTTTCCGTTCCGTTCCTCCCCACATTGGACTCGTTTTTGTTGTTATTCCTCCTTTCCTCTATGTGTATGTCCACCCTCCTCCTCATATCCTTTGGTAGTTTGCATACCCTTTGTGTTTCGCTCCTCCATGAGCTAAGATCCTTTGAATATAATAAATTACCTGAAAAATATGTGAACTTGCGTGAAGATGTTAAAGGAAATGTCACGTTAAAATGCACTTTTAAAATTATAACTGAAAAGTAGCTTCGAAATATGAGTGTTATCCTCTAATTTCACGCAAACTAGAAGGGCACTCGGTAGAACACATACCTCCACCCCGTAATGCTGATCTTACGAGAACATATCTGGCCAATACATTTTGAGATATCGCGATGTATGTCGTTTTGAGCTCCACTCTCACGGTGAAGAATCACTTAAAAATTTTCAAGTAGTCAGATCCGGATTCGTATCTTCACCAAAATTGAATCAATTGTCCTCGTCACACACCAACGTGTCCACCAAGTTTCATCCGAATCCGTCCACATCTTTTTGAGATCGTTCTATATATCGTTTTTGGCCCAAATCTCTCAATGGTGAAGAATCACTTTAAAAATTCTAGGTAGTCTGATCCGGCGGATCTTCACCAAAATCTAATCAGTTCGTCACTTACCACCTTCCCAGCATGCCCACCAAATTTCGTCCAAATCAGTCGAAAACTTTTGAGATATCCTGTACAAACAAGCAAACAGACAGAAAGGGGTGAAAAACATAACCCCTTAACTTTTCGGTGGCGGAGATAATAAAGGCATGCGAGTAGTTAAGATACCATAGATAGTCTAAAGGGTAGCCTTAGCGGTACGTCTGTCCACAAAATGTAGGGCAGAAAGTTCCAGCGATCTCCATTAGCAATGTGATGCCATCTGATGCACCTCAACAATTTGATGCACAACCGAACCTACTCCTCCAAAGACGATAGGAATACAAAACCCTTAAGTTCATGCAACTGTGAAACATTCTATGCACGGAAAAAAAGAAAAAAAGATTATGTGATGTGTCCACAACATACTTCAATGATATCCTTGAGAAACATCTTATTCTTTCAGAAGATCAGAACCCCCCCCCTCCTCACCCCCCAACCCCTCCAACCCCCCACCCCACATGCAATTTGTAAAACCAGGATTAACTGGATAATTTCCTTCAATAAATGTCAATACAAAAATGCACCAAATAAAAGTATTCATTATTAGGTGCTCTCTCTGGTGGTTTGTTTTCAAATGTTTTTAGATATTGGACGTATTTACATCGGACTCCATACGTCCGTTTTTCCGGACATGTCCTCCTTTTCCGTCCTCAAATCTCCATCCGGCCGAGTTTTTAAAATATCTAAAAATGTCCAGGATTTGTCATATTTTTGCTTATCCATTTTCAAAGGGATAAATTTTAACATTTGAGATACTTTTTTAACCTTGTTTTAGAGTTTTCCTTTTACGTATTGAGCAATCGTATCGGCAATCTCATTCGGTGTGTTCCGGAACCTCCATTAATTTTGACCGCAAACCGCCGTTCTTCCAGTCAAAATACTGAATTATTACTGGAATGTTGCGCTTATCTGATCCACATGCGATCGTAAACTCAATAGTACCTTTATTTTCCAGATGTACGTACCAGCTCTACACACCAATCTCTCGGCTTCCCATTCTCTCGACCACTTCAAAAACACGGGAATTTTTCTTTAGTTCTGCAGTGATTCACACTTTCGTTTTGGCATTGTGAAGATCTCTTGAAGAAAATCAAATAGTTTGTATGGAAGACTCAGAAAAGACACTGAATTATTGGCTGAGCACACCACTGGACTCTTCTCTCACTGCAGAGATTGACAGGAAGTGGGTATGCGTGAGTGTCGATGTTCAAACATGTCCATTATGCCATAATGGAGTACTACAGACTCTGTTACCAAATATTTGCATAACTGCTTTTATCACCATAAGAAAATGTACAAAAATTTGTTTAAAAGTTGTGTCTCTTTTTTTTGAGTGTCCCTCTCTGGAGTGTCCTCTTTTTTGGAGTGTCCCACTCTGGAGTGTCCTCTCATTTGGAAAGTTAAAGTATGGTAACCCTCATTTTACAGTTTGAGCAATGTCTACTGATAAAATGAGCATGAAACTTTCAGACTGTTTCTTTAATCTTCCCGTATAGTTCCAAACTGCACCTCAGACCTATTGAATGACATGTCAAAACTTTTCAGTTGATATATTGCCTACCCTCTATCAGCAAAGCAATCAGACACCTTTACCGGCCACTCTAAATGCCTTGCTTATCATTTAAAAGTAACACGTTCCTTGGGCTTAGTTTGCAAATGATTGCTTTTTCTGCTATACTGTGTTTAAAACGGGACGCCCCAAGCCGTGTTCCTTTTCAATTCAACATTACCAGGCATGGGTAACTAAGAACATGCCCAACTGGGACGTCAAAATTTTCCCCGAAAAAAAAACGCTTCTTTCTATGAAGTCGGATATTACTATACTTGGAATTGAATAGATTCCGGTTCATTACTCAATTCCATGGTTGGAATCGAGTTCTATGGAATCAATTCTGGCCAGCACTATTAAGACTCAAGCAAGCACTCTCACGAAAATGTTGAAAGAACGCTGACTTGGCAAGCGTATTAGCGATTCAGTTATAATAAACAACACCTGGAATGCCCCGAAAGATGCTCGGAATGTCAAACAATGTCCAAATTGGACAATGAACACTTTTTATTTTTAAAAGTCGAACTGCTTTTCTAAAGTCAGTTCTGCATTTTTAATTTTGAAATTTAGCTCGGTTTAAGAGATTCTAGAGCTTATTCGTATTGTGCGGAACTGAAATAAAGGCACGAACACTCAGACACCGGAGTGTCTAACCATGCACGAATTGACAATGAGCACTTTTTTTAGCAGTCAAAACTGCTGCAAAGGTAATTCTACAGTTTAATTTTTTTCATTCAGCTCGGGCTAAGAGATTCTAGAGAGATTATTGCACGTGCGGAAATGAAATAAAGGCCGAACACTGACGTTCTTGGCATTTATGCATTGTCATGCTCAGTTATTCGTAGTTGAAGATCAGGCATTCAATGATAGATGAGTGAGGAAAGTGAAAAAAATTGAACACTTTATAATTAATAAACCATTGTGGCCTATTCCAAGTCAAGGCATTGTGAGCAGGCCAAAAAAAATGTCGAATTAAGACGCCAGCGATGGCTCTCTGTTTGGGGGGAGATTTGATTTATGGATTTATGATTTATAGGCTTTAGTTTGGGAAGAGAGCCCTGGGGTTTATGGCATGGGTTTAATGGGAGATGTTGGTGATTGAATTGGTTGTGAAATTTACCCTTTTCCCATTGTCACAACTGGCCATGCTTTGCTATTTGGGGTTGCAGGTGGTTGGTGGTATGGTGACGGGCAAGAGTGGCTGTGAGAGCCAAGCATGTGGATCGGGTGGAAAGGGTTAAAATGTGATGTGTAGTGTGAATTAAGAATTGCGTTTGTTTGAGTGGTTGTAAGATTTAGCGTGTATGCAGGCCATGGCAGTTATGTGTGAAGATCAGGCATTCGATGCAATTCTTCACCACCGTGTATTGCAGGTGGTGGAGAATTGTATGGCAGCGGGGGGAAGGAGTGAATTGGTGTTTTGTGGTGAGGAAGGTGTGTGTGTCTGGAGGTATGAATTAGGCTGGAGGAGCAGTGACTGTGGCCCTCCTGAGGTACGCCCTTGGCAGCTGGTGTGTCTGGAATGGGGCCTGTCGGAGGGTCATTGTGGGTGACCATTGGAGGAGACTCTTGGTGACCGGGGAGAGGTTCAAGAGTTGCCGGGAGGCAGGGAGCCTGTTTTGGAGACCCTCCCCGGCGGGACGTACAGCAAGGAGCTGTTTGGCTGCTTGGGACCGAGAAGTTGAGGGGGGGGGCAAAGAAGTCATGAGGTGGTGACTGTGTTTGGACTACGGGCACCATAGCCTGAGCCCTCCCTCCCACCCACACCATCTTGTTTGTGCAGGACCTCCCCGCTGCCAAGTTGAGGGCCACACCAGCAGTGCTTAGAAGATTAAGCCATGGCTTTGCAGGGAATGTAATGGTTGTTCTTCTTCTTGTTGTGTCGGATTGTGAGAATGTTTCCACTCGGTTCCATGCAGGTTGAAATGTGCTATGGAAAGCGGTAGCCCATTAAATTGGTTATGTACATCTAAATTGGGGTATTTGAGCTCAGCTGACAGCTGGAGCAGGTGACATCCATGGGGGACGTGGTCATTGGATGTGGGTTTGATTGGTTAAGTTAAATTGTCGGTAAGGTAGGCCTGTTTGGTTTTTGCCAGCTATTTCTCTTCCCTTCCCCAGGACATCGGAGCAAGGAGACAGAGAGAAAATCTGCTGTCCATAAAATTGTACATTTTGGAATTTTGTTTGGAACCAGGTGGTAGTACGATAAGGAGGTTTAGGTAGTTAGCTGCGGTGTTGTTCCCTCAGCTCTCCTGATTTATTTTTGTTGAGGTTAATTTGGTGTGAGTCTATAAGTGCTTAGGCTGGAGTGTTGCCCTGCAGTGAATCTTGCAGGAGCTGTGGTTGGGGGTGGGGGTGGGCTGTGTTCTGTCTGTGGCGGGTTTGATATTCCCTAGAATAGCATTGGTCAATGTGTGGAGAGTTAGCCAATCTCGATGAAATAAGTAGGGATACGTTCAGCTTAAGATCGTCTTGCTTGAATGTGCACTGTACAGGGGGTGGTGTGTTTGCCGGTATTAATTAGTTAGGGATTTGCGTGAAGAATTGTACATAAAACCCCTTTGTGATGTCCACTGGGTGGATCGGGTGGCTTGGGGCTCTGCCAGGCAAGAGAGGATGATAGAGAGGGTGCGAATACACATCACCTCGAAGTGAGGGAGAGGAGTGTTTTATGTCTCCTCCCGAGGGTGGAGCCTGGAATCACCCAAGGGGTGGCAGTTTTCATTTGTCCGGTGAGAAAAGGAGGGAGCCTATAGTGGTTGGGTGTACCTTGTGTGAGAGAGGATCATGGAGTTCTCAGGAGAACACTGAGGGGAGGGAGAGAGAGAGAGAGAGAGAGAGAGAGAGGAGATAGAGAAGATGGAGAGAGGGAGTTGCCCTCTGAGACATATGGGAGATGTTTTCGCTGAGAGGAGATTGTCCTGCTTTCCACACTCTGCGTGTTTTTGTCGTCCCTGGATCCTGCATGTTCCCTTGGTCGCCTGCTCATCATCTCCTCAGTCGCCTGCTCGTTTACCACAACACCAGAGATAAGCCACCCAGTTTTTTTTTGTATCTTTCCCATCTGTGATTGAGTCGAGAGTGAAGCGCCTTAGTTTGGTCATGTCTGGACTGTGCACAGCACCAGCAACCACAAGGTACACACCACAACCCCCCCATCCCCCCCACCAATGGTTTATGAGATGAATGGCACTCAACCACACTGACTCACGCAAGTACCAACAGGAGTGTGCCACGATCGACTCGGATTCCGTCACAGAGACATGAGGGCAGGAGGCAGCGAGTACTGGTACCTCATCTCTCTCT
>CM068957.1:99223846-99239742 GCA_035128595.1 Eptatretus atami | reverse complement strand
GAACTCTTAAACAGGTTAAAAAAGTTACTCAAAATGTTAAAATTTATCCCTTTGAAAATGGATATAGCAAAATATTGAAACAAAAATCCGGACATTTTTGATATTTTTAAAACGCGGCCGGATTGGAGATTTGAACGGAAAAGGAGGACATTTCGGGAAAACGGACTAATGGTAGTCGATGTAATACGCCAATATGCTTAAAACATTTGAAAACAAACCACCAGAGAGAGCACCTATAATGAATACTTTTATTTGGTGCATTCTGTATTGACAGTTTATAGACAGGAATTATACCAGTAATCCTTACGGTATTTACAAATGCATGTGGGGTGGGGGTTGGGGGGGTTGGCGGCGGTGAGGGGAGGGCGGTGGGGGTTCTGATCTTCTGAAAGAATTAAGATGTTTCTCAAAGGATATCATTGTAGTATGTTGTGGACACCAATCACATGATCTTTTTTTCTTTTTTTCGTGCAGTGAATGTTTCACAGTTGCATGAACTTAAGCGGTTTTGTATTTCCCTATCGCTCTTTGGAGAGTAGGTTCGGTTTGTGCATAAAAATTGTTGAGGTTTGCATCAGATGGCATCACATGCTAATGGAGATCGCTGGAACTTTCTGCGCTACATTTTTGTGGACAGTACGTACCGCTAAGGCTACCCTAGACTATCTATGGGTATCTTTAACTACTCGCATGCTTTATTAATCTCCGCCACCGAAAGTTAAGGAGTTATGTTTTCACCCCTTCTGTCTGTTGCTTGTTTATGTACAGGAATATCTCAAAAAAGTTGTTGACTGTTTGGACGAATGGTGGGCATGCTGGGAAGGTGGTAAGACACTGATTAATTTTGGTAAGATTCCGGATCCGGATCAACTACTAGAATTTTTAAAAGTGATTCTTTCACATGAGAGATTGGCCAAAAACGATATATAGAACGATCTCCAAAAAGATGTGGACGGATCGGATGAAACTTGGGGACACGTGGTGTGTGACGGGAACAATTGATTCAATTTCTGAGTTGAAGATACGAACCGGATCTGACTACTTGAAAATTTTTAAGTGAATCTTCCGTTGAGAGATGGAGCTCAAAAAAACGACATACATCAGCGGATATCTCAAAAAAAGTATTGGGCCAGATATGTTTCGTAGATCAGCATTACCGGGTGGAGGTATGTATGTTCTACCGGTGCCCTTTCTAGTTTTGCGTTGAAATTAGAGGATAACACTTCATATTCGAAGCTACTTTTTCAGTTATAATTTTAGAGTGTGATTTTACGTGACATTTTCCTTTAAACATCTTCCACGCAAGTTCACAATTTTCAGGTATTTATTATATTCAAAAGGATCTTTAAGCTCATGGAAGGAGCGAAAACAACAAGGGTATGCAAACTACCAAAGGATATTGAGGAGGAGGTGTGGACATACACAAGAGGAAAGGAGGCAATAACACAAAAAACGCAGTACAATGTGGGGAGGAACGGGAACGGGAAAGCAGTGGGAAGGAATCGAGGAGTGCCCAGAATATCGTAGATATGGACGGGGTGAGAGCACGATCGTTGGTATAGTGAATGGGCAGCCTCTCAGCTCTGATCTCAAATGTAGTCACTTTTCACAAAATACTACTTGAGAGGAAGACTGAATACAATGCACACAGATGGATTATATAATGAAAAAGAAAGCACATGTCATTAGTATGTGCTTGTGCGATGAAGCGGATTGAATGAAATGAGAATATCCATGACGTAGATAAACTTTGGGTTGAAGATAATCAGCTTTGCGAGTTTTTGGCATGTATGGCTAACCACGAATGATACCTGAACATCATTTCCTCTATTCTCACTGCCACCCTGGCCAGCCCTAGTACGCCTAGCAATTTGCTGTACATGGGGGCACCTACCTAAACATGACCCTGAATGTTCTTATACCCCTCCTACAAACAGTATTCATCTCTTTCACTCTGTTTATGACATTTTACACACTATCACTGGTTCAAAACCTTCGATCTCCTGTCCTGCCCTTCACTCACCCCACATCCGCTTAAAAGAGATAATGGCAAATTAAGGTCAGAAGCGCTCCAGGTGGCATCATCAAATCACAATGGACTGCTGATTGGTATAGACCTACTGGCTTCCCACACAATTTGAAAACGGAACTAGAAAGGGTGACCTGAGAGTTTGTGAGGCTGTGACTTCCCAGGATGTTAGGGCCTCTTGCGCTTTTCCCATGAGTTCAGTGCTAGCCAGGACACAGCTGCATCGGTTATAGCCCTATAGCGGCGTGTACTGTTCCTCAGCTGCGGCTGTAGACTTCCCTGGAGGATAAGGCCCCAGTACATTAAAAGGCATTAAATATACCAAAACCAAAGCACAGTTTCGAATATGGGCTCCAGGACATTCGCTTTGAAAACACTATAAAGTACAGAGATCTAGTTGTTCCCGAGCCCTCCAATTGTTTCTCATCAGCCGTACCGTGTTTAAGATCAAGGACACTGTTTGGTAGTCCTGTAAGTATGGTAGTTTTACTTTAGGGTGTAATACCACAGTGTCTTGATTTCTGTTTTAATTTGCAACGGACAATTCACAGTGAGACAAAAAGTGAGTTAAACAACAATGTTCTCTGTTAATGATGCTAAAAATATCTGAAGACTGATCACAGTGCAATGAGTGTAGGTTGTTGGAGGGGATTATAAAGCAAGTGGCACAGATGGGTTGCGCTCGTTCTGCCTTTTAATCCCAAAGTGTGATTGCCGAAATGATCAGCAGCAAGATGAGAAATATTTTTGAAGCCCGTTACCTCAACACTGCTTTATCCGATTTCATGTCCACCGGTCATTAAACAAGCCATATTATCGCAGGCTGACGTCACAATGAGGGACAGGACAAACATCCAGAGCCCTCGGTGGAATTACAAACTGATGAAACGGCCACCCACTCACCCATCGACCCTTCAACCCATGCACAAAGCCTGGGGTCCAGTAAAGAGGAGAACACAATAAAGGTTCAGGGGGCACAGAGGACAAAATGAAGGACTCGACAGACACACGCACACTGCCGTTAAACGTCCACTGGTTTTCTCGTCGCGAAGCCGGGCAGAAAAACTCTCGGGAAAACAAAGCTCGGTCTTTGTGTAATCCATGTGTCTGCCTGGAGTGGCCTTGACCCGACTTCCTCGTGCTACCGATCTCAAGCTCCCATTTTCCATCCTTTCATTATGTTTCCATTGTGTTTTCAGCATCTTCCCGTTTTTTCCTTATCTCCACGTGAACGTCTTATCCCATCAATACGGAACATTATTAGCCATAACCGCAGCAGGTTTCCATCATTCCCAATTAAAGCATACAAGAATATGAATATTTGTAAAATATGAAGGACTCGACTACTCCCTATTTTAACCAGCTCGATGATTCCCACTTGTTTGTGGGCTCGGGTCTGGGGAGTTTTTGTCCTAAGTCTTTCACGATTCGGCTGGTCAGTTGGACATTCAAGGAAGGTGATTTGGGCAGGAAATTCCATTTCTTCAGGATACGGCAATAAGCTCGCCTACTGTTCGATAAAGACACCATATAGAAATGTGTTGCGAGAGTGGAGTGACAGAGGAACGCCTCACACATTTGCTTGTCATCCTTGTTATGGCTCCAGATTTTGCATATGTGTGAAGAGAGCAGACAGAGGGAGAGATAGAGAGAGACTGAGAGATGAGAGAGAGAGAAGAGAGAGAGAGAGAGAGAGAAGAAGGAGGATGAGAGACGAGAGAAAAGAGAAGGAGCTAGAGAGGGAGAGAGCTAGCGAGATCAGAAGCTAAGAGAGAGAACTAGAGAGACAGCGAGATGAGAAGACAGCGACGAAGGAGACACGAGAGAGGAGAGAGAGCAGCGAGAGAGAAGAGAAAGAAGAGACGAGAAGAGAGAGAGAGAGAAGAGAGAGAGACGAGACAGGAGAGAGAGAGAGAAGAGAGAGAGAGAGAGAGATGAGAAGGAGACAGAGACAGAGAGACAGAGAGAGACAGACAGATAGAAAGAGACAGAGAGACACAGAGATATTGGAGTTAAGTATATGATCGGAAACATGTGGTTAGCGCAGGTGATGCTGTCGTAGCCGAAAAGCCACGGGGAGGCACGTTTGTTGTTAGATTAGAGCATGTTGCTCACGGAGGAAGAAGAGAAATGTGATCAGAATATCACTGGGCCTTTAATATGATGCAGTGAGCAGAAGGCAGACCGAGATTGCGGAGAGGCGAAGGAGGTGGTGGAGAGGGATATGTGAGAGAGAAGAGAGAGAGAAGAGAGAATGAGAAGAGAGAGAGAGAGAGAAGCGAGACGAGAGAGAGAGAGAGGATCTCAGGGATTAGAAGGGTGTACAAAGAAGAGAAAAGTCATCAGTGAACCACGAAACAACAAAATGGGAGTCATTGGGGCTGTCACAGTGGGAGTAATAGCTTCCCAACACAATCCTTACAGTCCTCCCCGCATCCACGCGAATTTCTCTGATGATTGGAAAACATTCGTTACTAACGATTACTGCATGAAGCTTTTGGTATTTCCGTTTCACTCAGTTGTCGCCCATTCTCGTTTAAAATCCCGAATTTCTCAAAACAAATAGTGGGGAGTTGTGACGACAATAACAACCCCCCCCCCCCCCCCCCCCCCCCATGAAACGGCTCAACAGTTTGGTGTTGTGCAAAGGAATCCCACTTGGCTCGAAGCGGCTGGCAATCTGGCATGCACTCACAAATTGTTGTTTGGTCCATGAGTGAGCAGACCTTAGCTGAAGACTCACTCGTGAGGAATACATCTCCCTTGGCGTCAGGAATGACACCTTTCGAGAGCTTATTGTCACATGGGTTAGATTTATCAATTTACAGGAATGTGATTATTCAGGATTATTATAATTTGGCTCTGTCGTAAGAATATTTGTGGATAAACTGAGCTGTTACGTTCCCCTCATGGACCGAACACCCAATTAACCGTTTCCCTTTCAAGGGTTTTCCAAAACCAAGTTCATTTTCCCATTCCACGGGTCTTCCAGGATTTCATATTTACCTTCCCATTGTCTCCCAAAACACGCAGCTAGTTTCCCCTTCCATGGATACGACCTTGATTAAGCGAGTTGTCAAACCACTGGGTTGACAGAGTACTTTTGAAGTATCATGTGTTATATATAAATGGATTGTGAAATTGAGGAGACATCAGGAAACACAAGGATATCAAAATGCTTACGCTGATTTGTCATCGAGGATGCGTTAATGTTATTTGTCTACAAGCAAAACACCGTGGCTTCGCTTGACGGGGTTATTAAGATGGGTTGGTGGGGGAGGAGCGGAAGAGAGAGGTAAGGAGAGGAAAGGATAGGACAGAGGGAAGGGAGGAAGAGGAGAGGATGGAGGAGGGAGAGGATGAGAGGAGGGGAGGAAGAGAGGACGAGGGGAGGGAGGAGCGGAGGACGGAGGGAGAGAGAGGGAGGGGAGAGGAGAGGGGAGGGGGAGGACGGAAGAGAGGGGAGGAGGGGAGAGGACGGAGGGGAGGGAGGGAGAGGACGGAAGGGAGGGAGGGAGGGAGGGAGAGGAGAGGTGACGATGCGAGGGGAGGGAGGGAGTAGGAGAAGACGGAGGGGAGGGGAGAGAGAGGGTGACGAATGGAGGGGAGGGAGGGGAAGGAGAAGACGGAGGGGAGGGAGAGAGAGGTGACGATGGAGGGGAGGGTAGGGAGAAGGGAGAGGAGGGACGGAGGGAGGGGAGAGAGGAGGAATCTAGAGGGGGAAAGTGAGGAAAGGGGAGGGGGTGCGATGCTCACCAAATGTTGCTCAACTGCGGGAGGGAGGGGTGCGAGGAGTGTGTGTGTGAGACAGAGGCGAGAGGAAGGGAGAGGGAGAGGGAGAGGGAGAGGAGGGAGGAGGAAAAGAAAAAGAGAATAGAAAGGTGAGGGTGGAGGATGGGTGTAGCAAAGATAATATGTTATGCTTAATGACCCAACACACACACACACACGTCCAGAACGATTTGACACACAATGACATAACAGAGTGTAAATAATATACTGGCACATCTGCAAAAACTTTGATATCCCAGTTCTCGGAGAATTCATGGGAACTGAACAAAAGCAATCACTGAAACATGGAAGTACCGCTCACGTACGACCTCATGATCCCATCGAGCGTAAACATTGAAAACAAAGCATTGTATCCAGATATCACACTTAGGTACAAAAGATAAGGCATTGCTTATTGAGGTGTTTATACCAGTGATTTGGACTAAACAATGCAGAAATCAAGTTATTTGTTCTTACATATGCAGCTGTGGCTGCCAGGTTAGCTCTCATTTCGTGGAGCACCGTTGTGCATGATACTGTGCCCCTCTACCAGTACACCTGTACTCACTGACTTCACTGATTTCACGAGGATGACAGGCTGAAGTTGACCCCATTGCTGGTGTTAACACGGGTGCAGCCAACTGGTGCAGCCAACAGGGCTCAAACTCAGGACCCTAGGATCCCAAGCCAGCTACCCTGAACCACTAAGCCAACCACAAGCTTATTGAAATCAAGAAAATGACCAAATACCAAGACCTCAAGAATGAAGTGAAAAGATCCTGGAAGCTGAAGAATGCCAAGTTGCTACCAGTGATAGTTGGAGCTACAGGAATGATGACAAAGAACCTCACAGAGATATTAAAAACCATCCCTGGAATATTTACGACAAACAAACTGCAGTTGGAAGCTGTCCGGGGCTCAGAGAGGCAGAGGGGTGAGGATTCCGGCACATGCGCATGCCCAGTTTATCGTCCATCAGAGGGACGGCACACACATTATGAATAACCCTTGCCTGTGAAACACCGGGATGACAGTTTATAGCTTGGTCGAGATTCCAAATCCAGGCTACACAGAGCAAGCACGCGTACCTCTCGGCTTTCCCCGCCTTGACATGGCAATTCATTATGCCATAACTGAAACCATTTTTTACTCATTTAATTTGCCTTCCTAACTCCGGTATAGAACCGCGGTATCGCCATTGAAACTTAACCGCACACCAAGCGGCTGCACCTAGCAAAACGGTTTGAAGAAACTTTTTAAAAATGAAATGTTTAATTACCTCCGCCACCGAATGAAGGAGGTTATGTTTTCACCCTTCTGTCTGTTTGTTAATTGCCAGAATCCTTCGGATTTTGGCAATTATGTTTGGTCGGTTGTGTGTGTCATTCTGTGTATCTGTCTGTCTGTCTGTTTGTGTTTTGTTTACCCTGTAGCAGCCACACCGTTTCAGCCGATCATGACCAAACTGAGTACGGACGTCGGCCATGGGTCCAACTTAGACACTTGTCGTTTTTGGTGAATCTAGGTCAAGATCAAGGTCAAGGTTCACCGAAAATCTTATTTTCGCAATAACGCCCGCTAAAATGGTCGTATCGACTTCAAACCAAATCCAAAATGTGGCATCTTCCAATTTGCATCCAACCATCCATATGTTCTCATTGGGGTGTCACACCAACACCACTTCTTAGGCGTCGGGGGGTCGAATGTCAGGGGGTCGGGTCAAAAATTTAAAATTTGCCGATAAAAAACGCCATTTCAAGTCCGATTGACTTCCAGTTATGATCATGACCAAACTAAGTGTTATAACTCATAAACAGTAGCACTATCGACTTATAAGAACCAAATGATTTCCAGAGATCATGGAGATATGACAACGTTATTCAGCAATTCCTTGCTCAACGAGCATTCATTACTTGACGAAATCTACGATTTTGTCAAGTATGTTGGTTTGTTTTGTTTGTTTGTTTGTTTGTGTACGTCTCGCTCTACAGGTCGGCATTTCGAGTAGGAATATCATGGAACTTCACCAATGGACTTATTGGCCACCAGAATAGAACCCTATAACTTTTGGGCATGTCAAGGTCAAAGGTCCAAGGTCAGGAAAAATTCCTGAAAATCGCGAAAATCCGTATCTTTTAGCATGGGCCGATTTTCAAAAATTCATGTCTCCGCAAATCTTAACGGATTCCTTCAAATTTGAAACACGGAACGTAGGAGGGGAGTATCTTTGACTGGATTAAAAATTGGTCACATCCGTTACGGGATTACGGAGCTGACAGATATTTTAATTAACATGGGTAAGTGCTATCTACGGTTTTTCATGGTAGTCATGATCACTTATGAATCATAATGCCACCAAATATTCAGAAAAATTACCATTCACAGTGAACAATTTAACGGAATTTAAAACGAATTCTCCTCGGCCCTCTAATATTACACAATCCTCTCATCGCAAATCTGAACCTCGGGGTTCAGATCTATGGGGTTCAGATCTATTCTTCATATTGCAATTCTAGAAAAACCTATGAGTAGGCGCGTCCTAATACGCATGCAAATACGCACGCAATACGCACGTGAAGTCAGCAATATAAGCCGCACCGGGCCTGCTTTTTTTTCTTCTCAATAACTTCTGCAAAATCTTATCGGATTCATTGAAACATTAAACATAGATGTATCGTGATTAGTGTGTTATTATACGCATGTTGGATGGGGTGTACACTGCGCTTGCGCACGCTAAGTGCATATATTAATACATGAGCGATGAATTTCGTCAAGTCCTGGCCCTATGGGCCATTTTATTTGTCTGTTTGTTTGCTTGTTCGTTTGTGTGCAGAATATCTCAAAAAGTTGTGGATGGATTTTTGAATTTGTTGACTGGTGGTTTGTGACAAGACGAACTGTTTAAAATTTTTAGATCCGAATCCGGATCCAGATTGATAATTTTAAAGTGATTCTTCACCATTGAGAGATCGGGCTAAAACTAATATATTGTTGTGGCCCGGAGTTCGGGTGGCGATAAACGACCACTAGGTGGAGCAGTGGAGTCGTCTCCCACCGAACACCTGGAATTTTAGGGTCATGACTCTCGGGTACGTCCGAAAGGTCACAGGTCCCTTAGCGGGACCGTGGTCGCTAATATTTTGACGGCGTGGGTAGGGTTAATTGCCTAATTTAAATATACCTAAGTACCCACGTCGTCCAACTACCGGGGAAAACCACACCCCGACGGACCTCGGGCGAACGGGACCGTTTAGGCCTAAGTTACCATTTGCTCTACGGCGAGGATACGGCGGCCGTACGCCCTCTGAATTGACAGAAACGTGCGGCGGCCGCAGAGTTTCTGTGGTGGCCTCAGGGTGGCCCTACTCCGTAGGGGTCGCCGTGGAATTATAACGCGGAAGTTATAACTTTTTTCATTTCTACGTTCGCCGTAGCAATTCGACAAGCAGAAACAAAAAAACTGGTAAAAAAAAAAAAAAAATTAATCCATTCGTTACCGTCCGTCTGGCCGCACGGTCGCCTTGCGGGGCACCTTGAGACTACCTTGAAAATTCTATGGCCGCCGCAGGGCCCCCTTAAGGTCACCGTGCGACATCAAATCAAAGACTGTACGGCAACCCCACGTTTTCGGTCTCCACAATTTATAAATACCCGTTGCGGCTCCCCGAAAAAATAAAAACATATGTGACTGCTACATTGTGTGACCGTGGAAATACTGCGGCCGCCCTATAATTGCTCGTGGCCGCCAGATTTTGGAGACCCCACGGCCGCCGTGGCAAATGTGACTTAGGCCTTACCGAGCTCGATCCGGGTGTAAACCGAGCGGGGATTACCAAGATCCGTCGGTCCAAATGAAACAATTTACGGCACGAACGACCTCACGAATTCTCAATACGCACCGTGCTGCGCGTCAATGGGAGAAAGCACAGAAAACGAGCTGGAACATTTAACACGGGGGGGTTTATAAACAATAACCGGGGAGGGGGCAACACAGGGCAGGGTTATCGGAACAAATATAATACAGGCAATGTACAGAGAGGGAGAATCACTTAACAGTTCTACTTAACAAACTGGCCCCCACGCGACACACCACACACCACACACACACACACACACCACACACAACACACACACACACTGAGGGCCGGGACCTATTCTGCACCTGTCCGGCTCGTGCGGTCTGGTCGAGCTTGTCCGGTGGCGGACTCGAACCCGCCGCCAACAACGCGCAGCACCAGGACGAGGGAAGGAGCGATGGTCACCAGCCAGCACGAAGGGACGACGAGCGAGAGATGACGAGCGAGAGATGACGAGGGCGAGAGATGACGAGGCGAGAGATGACGAGGCGACCGGCGATATGTCCGGACAAGCTTTCCCTGATCGGGCGACACCAGGCGAGGCAGACCAAGACCGTCAGACCGAAACGCGCCGATCACTCTGGCTCTCTTGAGGTGGAGGTGTTTCTTTCCTCGCCACTCGCCTCCTGATTGGACGGTTGCGTCGCACGATTCGCTGGCCGTCCCTCATTGGACAGGCCCACGGTAGGCGGGCAACTCCCACCTTTCTGGGGCGGAGTCGGAGCTGAGGCGGATTGTAGCTCCGCCTACCTCCTCACCGAAGGCCACGTGCGTAATGGCGACGGTGGAGCGAGGGTGACGGTCCGCTGTTTTGTAGTTGTTGTTGTTGTTGTTGTAGTTGATGTATAAATTCTAACTATAAAATAGCTCGAAGCGCACACACGAAATTCCCATTAGACAGAAGGAAGGATTCTAACTATAAACACAAACTTATCGAAATAACTAAGCTTAGGGACTGCTGTCTGTTGTGCCAAATCAAAATGGCTTCCAGATTCGTAAACAATATAGCACGATATCTCAAAAGGTTGTGGACGGATTCGGACGAAACTGACGCGTTGGGTGTGTGGCGAGGCCAAATTGATTAGATTTTGGTGAAGATCCGAATCCAGATCTGGATACGAGAATTATTTCATTTGTAAAGTAATCTATCTATAATTCCAGCAATCTGTGTGCGTGCGTGCGTGCGTGCGTGTCTGTGTGTGTGTGTGTGTCTGTCTGTGACCGCTGTTTCTCGCCAACCACTGGTCCGATCTAATTGAAACTTGCCAGGTATATTGCTGGGGACCTGAGTATGTGCCTTTTCAAGGTTTGATATTAATCGGACAAGTGCTTCCCAAGTTATGGCCATTTATTTACCAAACCAATGACAGGACACGGTGCTGCGTAGGCGTGGCCGATGGGGAAGAGATTCTCAGCTGCGTTCCCCATTACGGGTTATAACGTACGGACTTCCGGATAGTGATGACTTACTGTATTCTAATAATTAATTTCTCGAATTTCTTATGCGCATTTATAGATAAACACAATTCCCCAATCCAGTCGTTTACGAGAGCGAAGGGAACGCCTGTGTGTTTGTTTCTAGCAAGCAGTTTGAAAGTTTTTTTTTTTTTTTTTTCACGTACGGCCACACACGTACGGGCACGTACTAGTTCTTCACCATTGAGAGATAGGGCCAAAAACGATATCGTACTGTATTAGCATGATATTTCGAAAATGTATTGGCCCGATATGTTCTCGTGGATCAGGCATTACGTGGCGGAGGTATGCGCTCTACCGAGTGCCCTTCTCGCTTTTATTTGTATTTATCTATGCCAAAGTGATGGGTCATATAATGTAAGATTATACAAAAAGGGGAAACGTCGTGGAAAATAAAATTTCACATTTTCAGCAAGCCAGCCACCTCCTTTTGCGCCGCAGAACAACACGTGACTAAGAACGCATGCAAGTGACCCCTGAACTTTGTTCAAGTCGATCGACGTTCAATATTCAGTGACAGTGTGAATATTGTAGAGCGCTGGCTTAAACACTCCAACGAAACGGTTGATAAGAACCGGCTCGCTTGGCACGTGATTAGCAATCACCGAACTGTCATATCAAACATTGTACTTCCTGGAGACGCGGAAAATGTCATAATGTCAGAATTGGACAATTTAACACTTTTCGAGGAGTCGGAACTGCTTTTAAGTTCGATTCTGGAGCTTAAATTTTGTAATTCAGCTTAGTTTAAGAGATACTCACGGCGATCGCATGTGCAACAATGATATAAAGCCACGAACGCTGATGTCTCCAAGCATTTATAAGCATTGCAACGTACCCAGCCATTTGTAGCTATGATGAACAGGCATTCGATAATATGAGTGAGGAAGGTGAAAAAAAAACTTCACCATTAAATTGTTGTGGCCTGTTCCAAGTCAAGGCATGGTTGAGCAGGCCAAAAAACATGGTGGCTTCAGACCCCAGTGAGGTTACCTATGATGCGCCTTAAGACCCTGACGAGAGCGGTCACTGAGGATGCACCTGATGAAAGATATAATTAAATAAGGCCGTTAATTATCCACAAAAGGGATGTTTTAATTAATCCAAACATCCAATTTTCACTCTTGCACTTCCTTGGCATTTTCTTAGTATGCATGCAAAGTTTCAGGCTGCTAGGTTTTAGTTTTGGAGTTATGGAGGACACACACACTGACACACACCACACCACACACACAAACACACGACCACACCACACACACACACTTGTTAGTATAGATAATCTATACTCAATGGAATGTAAGAAAATGTATTACATGTATGGGTTAATTATTGATGTCATAATTCATTGTCAATATCCAATTGATACCTTGAAATAAATTTCGCCGAAAACACAATCTACATACTTAGTGTTTTGCTCATCAAGATCGAGGCTCGTGGAAGAGTCGGGTGTCAGAGGGTATGAACTGACAGGAGGGCAGTGGGGTGATTCGGGGACAAACACAATAAGCAAGGGCATGAATAAACAGGAAAATAAGAGGGAGAAGGAGAGGAAACACCAAGGAAAGGTGCATACTCGTATAAGAGGGTTAGTTGTGTTCGGAAGGGTTAATGGGGGTAATAAAGATCATGGTTCATGATGGGGGATGACGTGATGAGGCGATGCACTGCAGTTGAAGTACTGGAGGGAAGAGTGGGAAAGAATTCCGGATAGATGGGAGAAATTAGTAACAAAGGAGTTGAGGTGTGCACGTATAGTCAGCCTGGATTTTGGAACTTTAACTAGAATGGGGTTACTGGAAAAACGGAGTTGCATCTTGGAGTTGCTGGGAAGGGTCGGAGGACTGAGACAGAGCAGAGGGAACAACATTGGATAAGAGGTGATTTTTTTTTTCATTGTTTCATATGCAGCTTGAGGCTGCTGGTTGCATCATTGTTGGGGGCGCAGCTGTGCCGCTAATGTGGTGCCACCTGTTTCCAGTAAGCCGGTACTCATTTTGCCAACCTGGGAAGGATGATGGGCTGAGTCAACTCACCTGGTGTTATTTGTCGGATCGACACGGGCTCAAAATCAACACCCTAAGATCATAAGCCAGACACCTTAACCATTAAGCCAACACCAGACTTGAAAAGAGTCTGTAAAATACAGAGACCAGCGATCTGCCTGTGATGTGAGAGCAACAGACCTTGTGCTTCGGCCTCATCTCTGGAGATTACAATAATGTTGAGAGCTTTAGATTCCATAGAATCCAGGAAAGAGAAATGTGATGCGGAGCGCCAGCCCGTAGAGGAGTTTCGCATCTTGTAATATTAAATAATTATTTCCTTAATATTGGACTGTTTTTAAAATATTAGTCAAATAATTGATGATTAAATACGGCATGTACTGTAATTATGATGTTATAATTGATATGCATCATCATGCACATCGATTATAACATCATAATATAATTGTGATGTGCATGTTGAAACTGTACATGTGTAAATGCAGTGGTGAAAACATTAAATGTATTAAATACCTTTTTCTCAATTTCTACCCTGTAATTCGAAACTTCCTTTCCTCATTGAGAGAGTGGTTTGGTTTGCAGGTGTTGCCTTGCTCACGAAGATCGAACATATAAACTTTAAAACTTCTGTAATACCTTGTTATAGAGATAACCCTATATTACACCCAAGCGTGTCCCATATAAATCACCTATTACTGCCATGTATTGATGAGTACATGAGGACATGATTGAACACACGAACAACTATTATACCCCACATTTAATAGTCCCATGAAATACAAGGAAACAAGGCACAGAATGAGGCCGCATCGCCCCATCGTACCTGTTCCATATATCTCCACCCAGCACTGTACAGTCATCCATAACCAGTTAATCTTTCCAGAGTACCAGCACATAATGTACTATACATCACTACAGGATGTTTCTAAAAACATTGGAGTATCATAATTTAACCCCCCCCCCCCCCCCCCCCCAACCTAAATTCACAAGACAGCCGGCTTCATACTCCCATTGGAAAGACGATGTGCTGGGCAAGAGGTATGCACACCTGTCTCTGAGCTGTCTAGCCTGGGTTCGAATCTTGACCCAGCTATAACCTGTTATCTTGGTGTTTCCCATGCAGGACGAAGCATCAATGTGTGGGACATGGGATGGGTGTCCTGTCCGCTAGCATTAGTTGGTGGCAATTAAAGATCCCTCCACAGTGCTTCTTGACACAGAGTAGAGTAGACGATTTATTGCTGGCATCCTGAACAAGTTAAATAATCTTGCCAAAGTTTTTCCCATTGAATACCAGGCCTGGCCAGCCGGTTCGTGAAAGACTTGGGACAAAAACGTTCCCTGGCTGTCCCCAAAACAATTTTGGAATAATTGGGGCCGTTAAGGTAGTCGGTAGTAAAGTGGAAATACGGGTGATCCACCGACCCATTACGCACTGTTAGTGCATCACAATGGAAGTTTATAGTTGAGTCCGACCACGCTCGGGCTTGAACCGAGACCACACAGCTGAACGGTGAGCACACACTAAATAAACTGGAAACCATAAGTTGGAGCACGTGTTCAACTTGCCCATCAATAGAGCTGGCTTGTTGGACACTTGCAACCATTATTATTATTATTATGATCACAGGTACAAACAGCTGTCTCCGTAAACTTGCAAAGTCACGGGTTTCATGTGTCGTCACAATAGGTGATATAACACAGAGGAAATGTGTTATTTATTTTAAAAATATAAAAGGAAGTTTATTCTGTAATCACAAACATCCGTGGATGACAGTTGGTGAATTAAAGAGAACATACGTCATAATGTTCCAATACAAATACAACGACAGATTCCAAAATTCAAAACTCAAACACAACGACGATGCGCTCAAACAAATTCAAACCCTAACCGATGATTGTCTCAAACAAACTCAAATCCAAAGATGATTCTCTCGGACAAACTCAAACCCCAAGATGATTCTCTCAAACAAACTCAAACCCAATGACGATGCGCTCAAACAAATTCAAACCCTAACCGATGATTCTCTCAAACAAACTTCAAACCCTGTGATTCTCTCAAACAAACTCAAACCCTGTGATTCTCTCAAACAAACTCAAACCCTAGATGATTTACTCAAACAAATTCAAACCCTAACCGATGATTCTCCAAACAAACTCAAACCCTGTGATTCTCTCAAACAAACTCAAACCCTGTGATTCTCTCAACAAACTCAACCCTGTGATTCTTCCAAACAAACTCAAAACCCTTTGATTCTCTCAAACAAACTCAAAGCCTGTGATTCTCTCAAACAAACTCAAACCCTGTGATTCTCTCAAACAAACTCAAACCAAGGACGATTCTCTCAGACAAACTCAAACCCAAAAATGATTCTCTCAGACAAACTCAAACCCTGATATCTCTCAAACAAACTCAAACCCAAGATGATTCTCTCAAACAAACTCAAACCCTGTGATTCTCTCAAAAAAACTCAAACCCAAGATGATTCTCCCGACAAACTCAAACCCTGTGATTCTTCAAAAAACTCAAACCAAGGACGATTCTCTCAATCAAATTTCAAACCCAACCGATGATTCTCCAACAAACTCAAACCCAAAGATGATTCTCTCGGACAAACTCAAGCCCTGTGATTCTCTCAAACAAATTCAAACCCTGTGATTCTCTCAAACAAACTCAAATCCAAAGATGATTCTCTCGGACAAACTCAAGCCCTGTGATTCTCTCAAAAAACTCAAACCCAAAGATGATTCTCTCAGACA
>CM068957.1:99200925-99214437 GCA_035128595.1 Eptatretus atami | reverse complement strand
CTGTCTCATTTTCTTGTACTAAGTACGATATCTAGCGCAACGCTTTGTTTTTCATTGTCAGCTCAGATGGACATTTCCGCCGTACATGACGGTTTCCATTATCAGTTCGATTACTTTTGGTAATCATTTTCCCACAAATTTTCTAGAACTGGACATCAATTTTGCAATGCTGCCAGCTATTACTTTATACCCTTCTGATTGGTCGTTGTTTACACGCTGTTTTCTGACATTGAGTTGTTTTTGGAAGTGTGTTGTCCATTAAAGCATAACATATCATTCTCTTTACATTAACTCCACCTCCACCCCTCACCTTCTCTCTATTTTTCATCTCTCTCTCTCTCTCTCTCTCCCCTACCCCCCCTCCCTCCTTGCATCCCTCCCTCCCAGTTTTATAGCAACGTTTGCTATACGCATTATGCTGCTCCCCACCTCCCCCCTCCCTCCTGCTATCTCCTCCCTCCCACGGAATAGCAGACGTTTGCTAAGCATCATTAGCTCTCCCACCTCCCCCCCTACCCTTCCTTCGCTCTTCCCCCTTCCTAGTTCCCCTCCCCTGCCTCCTCCTTCTCTTCCCCTCCCTCTTCCCTCTTCTCTCCCTCCCCTTCCTGCTCTCTCAACCCCCCTCCCTTATATACCCCCACCAGCAAATGTGACGATCTGTTATTGCTGGGATTATATTAAATTCTCTTTCTAACCACTGACGACTCACTACTGAATAAAGATCAACTTCCGTGGTGACGTTAGATAAGCTTTCATTTTGTTGCTGATGAAAATCAAAGAGACAACCGCCGGAAAAAATAACAGTGAACCATTAGAAAGCGTTCCTGTTAATGAAAAATTAATAAATGAAAAAAAACAAATGCAGGTGAGTGAACCGAGACAATGGGAACAAGTTCGTTTATGCTTAACAATTATTAGCATTTACCCCCCTTAATATATATATATATATATGCAAATATAATATACATGATATAATGTAATTATATAATATCCCGTTTTAATATTTTTACTATTCATATTGTATTCTATACTCTATTGGTCGTTTTATGATTTCAAAGAAAACTTTTTGAATTTGCTAACTGTAGCCTCCCTGTAGACATACACGTACTAGTTGTTTTAATCTATTGATAAGTTATAAGTCTATAAGGTTTTGCTTCCACTGTCCGAATTCATTTCACCGCAAACCTACCACGAATAGCTCTTCTATAATGTGCCTTGTCTTGAAATATTCGACAAATTTGTAAGAAAACGTTCCCCATTTATGAAATATTGGTGTAAATTTTATTACTACTGATATTTCAATTGTAATCCAAAAAAGAAACTAAGTGTGATGAATTTTGGTTCCCCTTTTTAACGAGTTCTTGGATATTATTCATCATGAAGCTGTATCAAATATTAAAACCGATCAATAATTCAATAATCAACAACAATCTAAAGATATCCACACCTTCGGCACTTGTTAGTTTATTCCTCACATTTCGACCCCAAATTCAGACTCGTTACATTTGCAGGAATACATTTGCCAAAGAAAGTGGGCGGAGTTCTGAACCCAATTTATCCCCCACTGTTGCTGAAGTAATTGTTTGCAAAATGTAAAGAAGCTGTTGTTCAAGAAATTAAATTTCAGAAACCCTTGTTTTCAAAAGTAATTTTTGTCTTTTTTGATAGACTTTAATGTTTATACTTTTATTACCTCTGAAAATGTCTTTATCTACTCCTCTGTCCAATCGTGCTACAAAGCTCAGTGAATGTTTTTGTATCAGCTGAAATATCATAAGTTGATAACATTGAGCCTTACCCTTTTATTATGTTCTGGATTACTGTCTTTACAGATTTGGAAATTATCCAATCTCCCAAAAATCTCAATAAAATTAAGATGTTTCACACGAAAACATGTGGACAGATGGGTTAAATCGGTAAATCTTGTGAAGATCCGAATCCCGATCCAGATCTGATAATTTTAAAGTGATTCTTCACCATTAGAAATGATGCCAAAAGTGATACAATCACAATATCGGAAATGATATGAATATTCACACGAAACTTGTTGGAAGGTGGTTTTGACAAGGACAAATCGAGTTAAATCTTGGTGAAGACCGAATCCTGGACCAATCTGAAAATTTTAAAAGTGATTCTTCGACCATTGAGAGATATGCCAAGTGATAACATACACCATATCGAACATGATTCATAATTGATCACACAAAACTGGTGAACAGGTTGGAGATGGGACAAGACAAATCGATGCATTTTTGCTAATAGCAAATCCAGATCCATACGTAGAATTATTTAATTTTTAGAGTGTTTCTTCACCAATTGAAGATGGGGCCAAAAACGATAGATAACACAATATCTCAAAAGGTTATGATTAAATTCTGACAATACTGGCGTGGACATTGGAGTTCCACAGAAAATTGATCAATTTTGGTGAAGACCGAATCCAAATTGACAGTGTGTGGAAGATTGAAAAAGTTGTGTTGTGGAGTTCCGGATGAAAACTTGTCTCCATGTTTGGGGTTGATGAGATGCATCGTCAGATGGAAACGCCCTTTACTCGTTCAACCCGATTAAACTGTTTATGACTCTGAAAACCCTATAAACCCTTTACACCGCTAAAAACCCCATAATCTTCAGAAGTAAGACCCCTAAGACCCCCACTGAGTCCGCTCCGTTCGCCAAAATGACACTCTATAAATGAGTATTTTTCACTTGTTTTTGTTGTTTGTTGTCCGGCGTATCTCAGCCATCCTTTATCTAGAGCTAAATTTTGGAAAAAGTTTTGAAGATTGGCTTGGCCCACAACTGTATTTTTTTTTATTAATCATTTATATTTAACTTAAATCTATTAGCATATATACTATTATTTATTTTCACTGTGGCAGTATCTCACCATCCTTTATCTCGAAGCGAAATTTGGGGATCAAAAGTAAATGTGTTTGGCAAAAATTGCTATGCTTCTTCTATTTTGTGTTAACCATAATTGTGTTAATTACTTAATCTATTATCGATTATATTAAATTTTCTCTATTGTATATTCTCATCCTGGCAATATCTCCAGCATTTTTGACGTACTCACAAGATGATATTGTTCATTACTACAGTGACAGATGATTTGCCTATAATGGTATATTTTAAACGTACGTGATAATCCAATTAATCTGATTAATTATCATTTTCGATAATACTTAAATGTAACAAAAGTATACAGATTTCGGATGAAAACAGTGATCTATTGGTATGCTTTTTGAGCAATTTATTTAAGTCTTTTATGATGTTTATATATTTATTTTAATTCTGGCAATTCAAAACAATTAGATCAATCAATATGTACAACCGATACTCCTCATCTCAATTCCCATCCACTCTTTGCTTAGCACAGCTGCATAGCCGGATCGGCGCATCCCAGCAATGTCTCTCGCTGGCATGATTGTTATTTTATTTATTTATTTGGCAGGCATTGTACTTTTGAATGTAACACAACTTGTCAAAACGTAATTTGATTATATCATTGTCTTTTTATGAATAAACTTATTTAGTTTCTTCTTGTACATTCGATGCGTCAATCATGTCCAGAATTGCTTCTATGTGTTAGGTTGGGAGTTTCCTCTTGATCATCCTCCTCCATTAATCTGTTAACAATTGGCCAAACTTCTTTTAGTTGTTTTTTCAAAGTATTGATCTAAATTCTCCTGCTGTTAAGTAATCTATAGATATTTGATTTTTAAAAGATCTAAACGTAAAACAAAAAAAACACACACACACACACACACACACACACACACCACATTTAGATGAAAAACACAACTGAGATTGGGGAGGTGTCATCATTTCCGGGGTACTTTTTGTATACTGTACATAGTCAAGGCTTGTGAGAGAGCTAGCACAATGAACGACCAGGATGCAACCGGACAAAGAACAGCAAGAGATAGAGGGATGAGGGGGAAACACCAACATCAGAGTCCAAAGGCCAAGATGGAGGGAGACCCCGGACAAACAATGGGCATGGGGAGGAACAGGGGGCAGGAGAGGACGCATGGGGTGGACAAGATGGATGCAGAAGAAACATCTCAGGAGGGAAAAGTGAAACATTCAGAAGGAGGAGGGATTGGGCTGGATGGAGAAAGGAGGGGGAAACGAGGTACACAACATCATGGTTTGATTGGGGATGATCTGAGATGGTGGTGAAGAGCTGGCTTGAAGACCTGGAGGGAAGAATGAGATTGAAGAGAATCTGGAAGTTGGTTCCACAGGTGGAAAATAAGAGAAAAATGATGGAGTGAGCAGCGATCCTCTGGGTACCGCGCGTCGTCACCAACAATCGCCGCTTTTCTACTGCACTCAGCACAGCATTTCTCAGGAAGATTTCCTTTCTCCCCATGGAATAGCTACCAGCAGTCTATCTCTTGTGTATGAGTTTAACGTTCGGGCTGACCACATCTGAAATACAACCCCTTTGATAAATTATATGACATGTACCATAACTCTGTACACAGGAGCAATAGTTTTGCAAAGCAGTTCTTGGCCTGGGGTCATCTGGGCAGTTGCCATCCTCTTCCCTAAGCAGTATGTTAGGGCAGGAATTCGGAATTTGTTCATGCTGATAAAAGCTCCCTACTCTTTGCGAAGAACACCGTGGAGATCTTTAACATCCACCACAAATGCTCGCATACAGGGAAGCCAGTTTATCGTCCCATACCGAGAGTGCCGCACACACATTGATTAAATACTCCAGCTGTGAAACACATGTGATGACAGCTTTGAGCTTGGGCCGAGATTCAAACCCAGGCCTGAGACAGAGCAGAGGAGTTACATACCTCTAGCCACACTGCAGACTATATGTCCATATTGACCTCCGCTTACCAAGTTGAATGGAGGTATGTTTTCATGTCTGTCTGTTGTATTTATTTTCTGTGACCAACGGAATCTTAAAACGTTGTGGGATGTTTCGGACGAAATTTAGTGGACAGTTTAGCTGTGTGACAAGACAACTGATATATCTTGGTGACGATCCGAACTCCATCCAGGTACAGAATTTTAAAGAATTCTTCACCATTGAGAGATGGGACAAAAACGATGTATAGCACGATATCTCAAAAAGTTATATAAGATTATGACAAAAACTGGTGTCGTGAGTTAGTTATGGTGACAAGAACAACAGCCAATTCCATTTTGTTAAGGGCCGTGCCACATCCGGCTTATCAGTGGCGTACAAAAATTGTCAACCGTTTCAGCCTGGTGGAGTATGTTCTCTACGAGTGCCATTCCAGTTCATACATTCTCAATGGCTGGTTGTACAGGTGGTCATGAATTGGTACAGCAATCATTCGATGTAAACAAAACCATGAAAATACACATATATATTCAAATAACACAGCATTGTTTTTCCATCTAATAATTAGGACAAATGAGTGATGCTAGTGTAGAAAGCAGGGACACCGACTTGCACCACTCCATGTGATAAAAGCAAAAGGACGTGGAGCCATGTACAGACGAGCAGATGCACAAAACAGACAGTTCATCAGACTCGAAACACCACACGTATTGTGAGCTCAGAATGCCACCCATTACGTATTGCCAGCCTGGGAATCTTGCACAAATTCACATCTTTGTGGCTCTAATGGGAATTTTTACTGGAGTGTTTGGGAATGAAAACAGATCAGTGTGGCCAGCTGGATGAAATAGCACTTCTCCCATGTAATCCAAATTCCAAGTTCCACCATTATAATGACCTGGTGAGCATAATAATAATGACAGATAATAATAATAATAATAAACAGCTTAAAATTAGAGAGAAAAATAAATTTCCACAGCATTGTGTAGCAACAAGTCAGCTTCTCAAAATGTTTCCAGACGATGCGCGTAATGTTGAAGATGTAATGGCCCGAGCCTGTCCCCCTCCTTCTCCTCGACTTCTCCTCCTTCAGTGTGATGAGAATGAAGGAGGAAAACCACGTGGAAGCCAAACGATAACTACAGAAAGCTGTTTGCCAGGACTCATTGCTCCAACAGCAATACAACCCTCCCCTTTTCCCCCCCCCCCTTCCACTCGCATCCATTCTTCACCAAAAACCCTACCCAAGCATCTCCCTCAACAACCCTGGAAACAGATTATTCAGCAACGTCTGGAAAGTATGAAAAATGTTGAGTGTTCACTGCCATAACACGCGCATACACTCTAATAAAGGGTTTTTTTGTACTCTGGGGAGCAACGAGAACCATCACAGGTTTTGAGTTTATTGAGAGATATCAGAGGTTTGAGAAGAAGGTTTGAGAGAATCATCTTTAGAGGGTTTGAGTTTGTTTGAGAGAATCATCAGAGGGTTTGAGAGAATCATAGAGGTAGAGTTGTTTGAGAGAATCATACTTTGGATTTGAGTTTGTTTGAGAGAATCATTAGAGGTTTTGAGGGCATCATTGATTTAGGTTTGATGAGCATCATCAGAGGGTTAGAGTTTGTTGAGAGAATCGACAGTTTGAGTTTTGTTTGACAGAATCATTGAGGTTTGAGTTGTTGAGAGAATCATCTGAGGTTGAGTTTATTGAGAATCATCAGAGTTGAGAGAATCATTGTCTTTCGGTTTGAGTTGTTTGAGAGAATCATTCAGAGGTTTGAAGAATAAGGGTTTGAGAGATCATCTCTGGTTAAGTTTTTGAGAATCTATTGAGATCTTGAGTTGGATCATTATAGAGGGTTTGAGAGCATCATCAGAGTTATGAGAGTTTGTTTGAGAGGAATCAGACAGTTTGAGTTTGTTTGACAGAATCATTGGAGGTTGAGTTTGTTTGAGAGAATCATCTGAGGGTAGAGTTTGTTTGAAAGAATCATCGACGGTTTGAGTTTGTTTGACAGAATCATGAGGGTTTGAGTTTGTTTGAAAGAATCATCAGAGGTTGGAATTTGTTTGAGATGAATCAGCTGAAGGTTTGAGTTTTTTAGATAATCATTGAGGGTTTGAGTTTGTTTTGAGAGAATCAATCGGAAAGTTTGAGTTTGTTTTGAGAAAATCACTCGGAAGTTTGAGTTGTGTTTGAGAGAATCATCGAAGTTTGAGTTTGTTTGAGACATCGGAAGTTGAGTTTTGAGAGAATCACCCGGAGAGAGTTGAGTTTGTTTGAGAGATCATCGGAGGAGTTGAGTTTTGTTTGAGAAGAATCATGAAGTTTATGTTTGTTTGAGAAAACATCGAGTTTGAGTTTGTTTGAGAGAATCATCTGAGAGTTTGAGTTTGTTTGAAGAGATACCATCGAAGGTTTGAGTTATTTGAGAGAATCAACCGGAGAGTTGAGTGTTGAGAGAGTCATCGAGGTTTGAGTTTGTTTGAGAGAGTCAACAGAGATGTTTTGAGTTTGTTTGAGAGAATCATCGAGCAGTTTGATTTGTTTGAGAGAATCATCGGAAGTTTGATTTTTTGAGAGAATACACAGTTGAGTTTTTGATGAAACATCGAAGGTTTAGTTTTTTGAGAGAATCACCGGAGATTTGAAGTTTGTTTGAGAGAGTCATCGGAAGGTTTGGAGTTTGTTTGAGAGAATCACCGAGAATTTGCAGTTGTTTGAGAGAGTCATCAGGGATGAGTTTGAGAGAATCACCGGAGAGTTTGAGTTTGTTTAGAGAGTCATCCAGAGGTTTGAGTTTGTTTGAGAGATCACCGAGAGTTTGAGTTTGTTTGAGAGAGTCATCGAAGTTTGAGTTTGTTTGAGAGAATCATTGGAGGGTTGATTTGTTTAGAGATCACGAAGTTTGAGTTTGTTTGAGAGAATCATGGAGGTTTGAGTTTGTTTGAAGAATCATTGGGAGTTTGAGTTGTGAGAATCATTGAGTTGAGTTTGTGGAGTAATCAGATGGTTTGAGTTTTTTGGGAAAATCATTGACGTTGAGTTTCAGAAAGAACTAATGCGTTGAGTTTAAAGAAGCAATCACAGGTGAGTTGTTTGAGAGAATCATTGGAGAGTTTGAGTTTGTTTCAGTCAGATTAGATCTGTGACTGCTACAGCTATCATGTAACCTGCACTATCTGGTGCCAAACTGTGTCTGTGGCCGTCTCCTGCAGTTGGGTAACTTTTGTGAGGAGGTTGTGGCAGGATTTGCACTCCGGCCACCGTAAAACCCTTCATTCCAAAAAATTCAAAAGCATTAAAAAAAAATCTAAACACACTCCGTGGAGTACTCCTGTGCAGCTGCCCTTCCAGGGCAGCTCACCGGATGACGGGTTGGGGCAAAGCCTTAGGGACCCTCAATCTTTTATGATAGAGGAAGAAAGCACAGGGTACCTTCCCGGTCAGATCGCATGAGAGTGTGTCAGTGTGGTGCTGAGTGTCGACCACCAGACGGCAGTCAACTTGGGTTAACCTGAAGCGGTCCCTTCGGTGGGTGCCTGGAATGTTCTATCCGAGGAGAGGATGATCACCTGTCTCTTTTATCATCTGAGCTTCAAGCGTTTGGACATCGGTATTGCAGACTTCTCTGAGGTTCGGAGACCGATTGCGGCGAGAATAATGTGGGTGGTTACACCTACTATGGTCTGGTCGCTCTGATGGTTGCCATGCCCAAGGAGTTGCTGTAGCTATGTCCAATAAGCTGACTCAATGATAATTGAGTAGCACCGATCAAACGAGCATATTAATGAGACTAAGGATTCGTCACTCCTTGATGTCATTTCCCTGGTCTCGTATATGCTCCGACTGAGGCGAGTGATCTCAGCATAAAGACACATTCTATGCCACGCTCGAGTCTGTGTTGATCAGGCCCCAGGCAAGACATCTTCTAGTCTTTGGGGATTTAATGCATCGACTGGAACTGATAGGGATGTTATGAGACGTGTGTTGGTCCCAAGGTCTGGAACTGTGAACTCGAATAGCATTAAGTTCCTTGACTTTGAAAGAAGTCATAGATTAGGGTGGCTGGTTCATGGTTTCAGCGCCCACAAGCTCATCGCTGGACTGGTATTCCAATGCTGGCAGTGTGACAAAGGAGATTGACCATGTGCTTGTTGATTGTCACTGGAGATGATCCAGAACTGCAGGGTCTACTGGAGTGCTCAATTCCTCAATACCGACCACAGGCTCTTGTAGCAACTCTGAAGTTGTAGCTTAATCCAGGAGTATGTCACCATCCCAGCCTTGGCTGGATGTTGGCAAGCTCAAGAGAGAGGGTAGCTGAGGATCTTGCAACATGCTGAGTGGGGATTTGGGTCTGGTGCTTTGGGGATTTCTGAAGAGTTGTGGAGTGTCTTCAAGACCACCGTCCTTTATGTTGCCGGTAGATGTCTTGTAACTCACGTAGGCAAAAAGAATTTTGTCTCTAAATGGACACTGGATAACATTGACCAGAGTCGCAGGGCCAGGCTGAATGGCAGAGCTGAGCTGTTCAGGGAGCTGAGGTGGAAAACTGAATTTGCACTAATGGTGGACAAGGAGGACTATGTGCGAGGAATCTGTGAGGGGGGAGCATCACTGTGGTCAAGTAATTCTCGTCCTGTTTACAGGGTAATATTCCATTGCGTTCATCCAAGCCCATCCCTCGATGTACTGCAGTTAGAGTAGAGAGTGGTAGGCTCTTGGCAGAGGAGTCCAAAGTGAAGCCCGCTGGGCCAGTTACATTGAGCGGCTGTACAAGGCTGATCCACCAGCTGTCGAGTTGGATGTCGGGTGTTACAATCCCGATTGCTGACCTCCACTCAACTGTGGTCATTTTGTTTGTGTGAAACACAGCTGCGGTAAACCGGTTGAAATGGGTAAAGCTCCAGGGATCTGTGGCATCCATGCTGAACTTCTCAAGGTGGTGGAAATGCTGCACTCGTGTCATTGCATTGCAGTTCTGTGCTCTCCTGGAACACAGGCATCATCCCAACTGACTGGAAGAGGGGCCTTGTTGTCCCTCTCTGGAAAGGGAAGGGTGATTGCCAAGACTGCAACAACTGCTGAGGATGATGCTGCTCTCAGTGCCAGCAAGGTCTTCGCTCAGATAATTCTTGATCGGTTCACCATCATCTGCTTGAGCACCAGCACCAGAGCAGTCAGGCTTTTACACCAAAGAGGTCAACGATTGACCGTATCCTTGCTCTTCGGTCCTCACCGAATGCAAACGAGAGTTTCGGCAGGGGCTGCTTGCAGCCTATGTTGATCTCTGTAAAGCGTTCGATTCAGTGAATCAGGATGCCTCTGGAGGATTCTTGGTCTTTGTGGGGTGCACCAAAACTGATCGATCTGATGTCTGAACTATACTCTGGGACTGAGAGTGCTGTAGATGTGGGTGGACCATCTTACTTATTTACAGTTGTTACTGGAGTTCGTCAGGAGTGTGTACTGGACCCCACACTTTTCAGCACTTGTATGGACTGGATTCTAGGAGGATATTACCTGCATAGTCCATGAGCGTCAGCTATGGCTGTGTGGACATGTGGCTCATTTTCCTGATGCTGATCCGCTCTTTGTGAGTTTGTTTGAGAGAAATCCAGAGAGTTTGAGGGTTTGTTTGAGAGAAATATCGAGGGTTTGTGTTTGTTAGAGAATTATCATTTGTTTGAGTTGTTTGAGAGAATTATCATTGGTTTGAGTTTTTTGGGAGATCATTGTTTGAGTTTCAGAGAAAAATCTATGGGGTTGAGTTTAACAGAAGCTCACAGGTTTGAGTTTGTTTGAGAGATTCATCGGAGGTTTGAGTTTGCTGAGAGAATCATCTTGTGTTGAGTTTGTTTGAGAGAATCACAGGTTTGAGTTGTTTGAAAGAATCACAGGGTTTGAGTTTGTTTGAGAGAATCATCTTTGGGTTTGAGTTTGTTTGAGAGAATCACAGGGTTTGAGTTTGTTTGAAAGAATCACAGGGTTTGAGTTTGTCCGAGAGAATCATCTTTGGTCTGAGTGTGTTTGAGAGAATCGTCCTTGGGTTTGAGTTTTTTGAGAGAATCACGGTTGATTGTTGAGAGAAACAGGTTGGAGTTTTCTGAGAGAATCACAGGTTTGAGTGTGTTTGAGAGAATCGTCGTTGGGTTTGAGTTGTTTGAGAGAATCACAGAGTTTGAGTTTGTCTGAGAGATTCATCGGAGGGTTTGAGTTTGCTGAGAAAATCATCTTTGATTTGAGTTTGTCTGAGAGATTCATCACAGGTTTGATTTTGTTGAGAGACTCACAGGGTTTGAGTTTAATTGAGAGAATCACAGGTTTGAGTTTTTAAAGATCACAGGGCTTGAGTTTGTTGAGAGAATCACAGGTTTGAGTTTATTTGAGAGAATCACAGGGTTTGATTTGTTTGAGAGAATCATCGTTGGATTGAGTTTGTCTGAGAGAATCACAGGGTTTGAGTTTGTTTGAGAGAATCATCGTGGATTTGAGTTTGTCTGAAGAATCATCTTGGGTTTGAGTTTTTTGAGAGAATCACAGGGTTTGAGTTTGTTGAGAGAATCACTTTGGGTTTGAAGTTTGTTGAGAGAATACACGGGTTTGAGTTTGTTTGAGAGATCTCACAGGCTTTGAGTTTGTTTGAGAGAATCATCTTTGGTTTGAGTTTGTTTTGAGAGAATCATCAGGTTTGATATTGTCCGAGCAGAATCACTTTGTGTTTAGATTGTTTGAGAGAACACAGGGTTGAGTTTGTGAAGAATCATCTTGGTTTGTTGTCTTGAGGAGAATCATCTTGGATTTAGTTTGTTTGAGAGAATCACTCTTGGTTTGAGTTTTGAAAGAATCACAGGGTTTGAGTTTGTTTGAGAGAATCACACGGGTTTGAGTTTTTGAGAGAATCACAGGGTTTGAGTTTGTTTGAGAGAATCATCAGGGTTTGAGTTTGTGAGAGAATCACAGGTTTGAGTTTGTTTGAGAGAATCACAGGGTTTGAGTTGTTTGAGAGAATCACAGGTGATTGTTTAGAACACAGTTTGTCTTGAAGAATCATCTTTGGTCTTGAGTTGTTCTTTGATGAAATCGATCCTTGGTTAGTTGTCTGAAGAGAATCCTATCTTTGCGGTGAGTTTGTCTTGAGAAATCACAGGGCTTGAATAAATGTCTGTAAGAGAATAATCTTTGGGTTGAGTTGTTTGAAAATCGCCTTGGGTTGAGTTGTGAAGAATCATTTGGGTTTGAGTTGTTTGAGAAGAATCACAGGTTTGAGTTTGTTTGAAAGAATCACAGGGTTTGAGTTGTCTGAGAGAATCATCTTGGTTTGAGTTGTTTGAGAGAAATCGTCTTGGGTTTGGAGTTTGTTGAGAGAATCATCTGGGTTTGAGTTTGTTTGAGAGAATCATCTTGGGTTTGAGTTTGTTGAGAGAATCACAGGGTTTGATTTGTCTGAGAGAATCATCTTTGGGTTTGAGTTGTTTGAGAAATCGTCTTGGTTGAGTTTGTTTGAGAGAATCACTTGGTTTGAGTTGTTTGAGAGAATCACAGGTTGAAGTTTGTTGAAGAATCACTTGGGTTTGAGTTTGTTTGAGAGAATCACAGGGTCTTGGAGTTTGTTGAGAGCAATCATCTTTGGTTTGAGTTTGTTTGAGGAATCATAGGGTTGAATTTTTGAAGAATCACAGGGTTGAGTTTGTTAGAGAAAGCATCTTTTGGTTTGAGTTTGTTTTGAGAGAATCACAGCGGTTTGAGTTTTGCTGATAGTAAAATCATCTTTGGGTTGAGTTGTTGAGAGAATCTCTCTGATTTGTGTTTGAGAGAATCACAGGGTTGAGTTTGTTTGAGAGAATCACAGGTTTGAGTTTGTCAGAAATCATCTTTGGTTTGAGTTGTTTATTGAGTAGAATCACAGGGCTTGAGTTTGGCAGAGAGATCATCTTGGTGAGTTTTGAGATCATTACTGAGAATCATCAGGGTTTGAGTTTGTTTAGAGAAATCACAGGTTTGAGTTTGTCTGAGAGAATCATTTGATTTGGTTTGATTTGTTGAGAGAATCACTCTGGATTTGAGTTTTTGCGTAAACACACAGGTTTGAGTTTGTTTGAGAAATCACAGGGTTTGAGTTTGTCCGAGAGAATCATCTTTGGCCACTGTTGAGTTTGTTTGAGAGAATCACAGGTTAGTTTGTCGAGAGAATCATCTTTGGGTTTGAGTTTGTTTGAGAGAATCACATGGTTTGAGTTGTTTGAGAGAATCACAGTTTGAGATTCTCTCAAACAAACTCAAACCCTGTGATTCTCTCAGACAAACTCAAATCCAACGATGATTCTCTCAAACAAACTCAAACCCTGTGATTCTCTCAAATAAACTCAAACCCTGTGATTCTCTCAAACAAACTCAAGCCCTGTGATTCTTTCAAACAAACTCAAACCCTGTGATTCTCTCAATTAAACTCAAACCCTGTGAGTCTCTCAAACAAACTCAAACCCTGTGATGAATCTCTCAGACAAACTCAAATCCAAAGATGATTTTCTCAGCAAACTCAAACCCTCCGATGAATCTCTCAGACAAACTCAAACTCTGTGATTCTCTCAAACAAACTCAAACCCAACGACGATTCTCTCAAACACACTCAAACCCTGTGATTCTCTCAGACAAACTCCAACCCTGTGATTCTCT
>CM068957.1:99175748-99188275 GCA_035128595.1 Eptatretus atami | reverse complement strand
ATGATGCTCCAGACAGTGTCCTTGTTGATGGAAAATTCCTCAGCAATCATCCAACCGTGAGTCAACGATCTGCGCGCACCATCTGCTTCACACGTCGATGTTGTCTGCCGTTCTGCTCGTTGAAGGTCTTCCAGACCATGGATCGTCTTCAACCTCCTCCCGAATTTGCGAACCGTTATAGGACGTTAATATTGTCTGGGGTTTCTCTTGAACACGGCCAGGTAGCGGCAGCCCAGATGAGTCAACGTTTTGGGGATACATTTGCCTGTACATCCGAAGGAGCAAGGTATTGCCCTCTGCCCCAGTGTCGACCTTGATCCTCAGGGAGTGATTACCAGCTCGGCCAGAAAGTGAAATGGCCAATTCGGTGAAAATCTCTTGCCGGGGTGAGTTGAACGTCGCGAATAGCTGGGAGCGATGATCAAGCTTGTTTGACCAGTAGCCAATGAGCCTGCAAACTTATGAGTTAACTCTTTGAACGTGGGAGTATGGTGGTGGCACCTCTTGATGGTGCGGTTCAAGTCTTTCGAGTCCAGGCATAGTCTAGGTTTGCCGTTTGCTTTCCACACATAGGTGAGACTGCTGACCCAGTCTGTAGTCTCGTTGACCTTCCATATGATGCCCTTTCTCAGCATTCAGACCATTTCTGACTTTACTTCATCTATCATCTGGATCGTGGAAGACCCCAGGGTGCCCCTTGTAATAAGATGACTCCACGTCTCAAGGTAAGAGATCACCAGTTTTAATGAACAGCATAGCATGCAACGTCGCTCAGCATGGTATCCCGCGGAGCCATCGCAGCTTCACTCGTGCTCCGTTTCCGCTCCCACATGCCCTGCCGCCCTTGCCAGGGGCTGCAGTTTACAGCTCACACGACACTCCTCCCCTTTGTGTACTGGGTCAGCTGGGCGAGAGTTTTGCGGTCTACCAATACTTCATCAACGTATAATTACCTTCCCATCGATTGACTTCACCGAGGAACCTTAGCAATCTGAACAGTCAGTGACTATTAATTATGCTGTCAAAGGACATTCATAGCGATCTCCATAAATATTCCACACTCCATTGGGAACGAATGCCCTTACACGTGGAACCTGGGACTCCTTACTAACACTTCCACCATCTTTTCATGCAGATGTGAGGCGTACAAAAGAATGCTCTGACAATGCCTTGTGTAAGCGGAAGCACAAAGTTTCACAGGCAGTGTATAACCTCAGTGTTGCTGGTTCGCACACCTACCAGAGGTAAAAAAATAATATAACCACAAATTATTCCGTCCAACGAAAAATTTCCTTTTTATCAACTTACTTCATCGAGAAAACTTCAGGTGTGTGTGAATGTGTGCATGTGTCTGTCTGTCTATCTAAGTGTGTGTGTGTGTGTGTGTGTGTGTGTGTGTGTGTGTGTGTTGTCTGTGAACCGTGTTTTCTCGACAACCACTAGGTCGACATAGATGAAAACTTCCCAGGTATATTGCTGGGGACCTGAGTATGTGCCTTTTCAAGGTTTGATATTAATCAGACAAGTGCTACCCAAGTTATGGCCATTTATTTAACAACCAATGACAAGACACGTTGCTGCGTAGGCATGGCCGATGGGGAAGAGATCCTCAGCGTGTTCCCCATTACGGGTTACAACGTACGGACTTCGGATAATGATGACTTAGTGTATTCTAATAATTTCTCGATTTCTTATGCGCATTTATAGATAAACACAATACCCCAATCCAGTCGTCATTTACGAGAGCGAAGGAACGCCTGTGTGGTTGTTTGAAAAAAAATTTCCCCACGTACGTTTTTTTTTTTTTCTTCTTTTTTCTCTTCTCTTCTCTTCTCTTTGTGTTTTTCCTTGCGATGACATTGCGAAAAGGCAAAATACGTTGGCGCTAATTGAATAATTGGCCATTAAAACTAAATTGCGAATAATCGTAACTGCGATATGCGAACTTCCGGACACGAGGACTTAACTTCGCGTAGGCCGATGTGTGGCCGGCCGACGATGACGTCACGGGCCGTGCCGGTTACGATGGGGATCGATCGGCGCCTCAGTACCGTGGCGTAGGAGTGCAATGGTCAATGGCAGCGAATGTTCATGGCAAGCAAAGGCAGGAGGTAAACTTGATTTTAATTAACTCTGTGTGTAAGTATCACAGCAGTTGTTAATTCAATACAAGCGATAATTCGTGGAATGCATGTGAACATTTCGTACGGCACGCACTACTTCCGGATAGTGATGACTTACTGTATTCTAATAATTTCTCGATTCTTATGCGCATTTATAGATAAACACAAGCCCCAATCCAGTCATCGTTTACGAGAGCGAAGGACGGCCTGTGTGGTGTTTCTGGCTCGCGGTTTGAAAGTTTTTTGTTTGTTTTTGGGGGGTTTGCACGTACCGGCACGCGAGAACAAAGGAATAGCCTGTGTGGTTGTTTCTGGCTCGCGGTTTGAGTTTTTTTTTGTTTGGGGGGGGTGCACGTACGGGCACGGAGAGCGAAGGAACGGCCTGTGTGGTTGTTGTTCTGGCTCGCGGTTTGAAAGTTTTTTTTTTTTTGCACTTACGGCCACGCACGTACGGGCACGTACTCGTATTTTAAAACAGACATCCACAGTGAAGGAGGGATCGAAGATCTTCTGCACACAAACCTGTGATGGTTTATTCGCCGTCGGTTCCTTTGCCACTGTCGCTCATCTTTAACCCACTGTGTGTGTGTCCGGGGAGGAGATTCAGATTATCTTCGTAGTTCATACATCTACCCTGTGAAGTATTCTTCTCTGCTGAACTAACTAAACAATTTGTTGGACCTGCATGTCGGCCATTACACTGCGCGTATCTCAGGGGCAATGTAAACGCTCCTCCTTGAAGTCCATCATTGGTGCCATTTAGATGATTTACATGACATTTTGGGAAGGCACTCGCTATGTTGACCAGTACGTACACTCGGAGCATATTCGTCCCTCCAACCTTTCCTGTCCTTTAACCACATCATACTTTTCAGCTTGGAGTTCTCGTCTTCATTATCTGTCGTGCAGCTTTAACGGCTGAGTCGGGTTCTTCTCTATGCTTTGGTGATTCGGGGGTTCACCTTCTGAGGACTTGTGAAATGACTGCCTGTGTTGTCTTCACTATTTGTGCGCACTCTCCAGACCTTGATCCTTTCAACGGTCTCCCAGGTCTCAAAGTATCCACCTCCGTGTGTGTGTGTGTGTGTCATTGATTGGTATTTAAATATGCGGGTTTCAGAATGTGGAATGGAGTCCTCCCAGGGCAGGTTCAAAGTATCCACCTTTATTTCAGTAAGGGGTCACGATTCATGGACCAAGGTGTGAAGTTTTCTGTTCTCAAAGTTTTGTGCCGAGGGCTCTCTTCAGGATCGTTACTGAGCCCCAGACAGCTTCCAATTGGAGTTCATTTGTCGTAATATTCCCAGGGATGGTTTTTAATATCTCTGTAATGTTCTTTGTCATCATTCCCGTAGTTCCAACTATCACTGGTACAACTTTGGCATTCTTCAGCTTCCAGGATCTTCTCACTTCATTCTTGAGGTCTTTGTATTTGGTCATTTTCTTGATTTCTGCATCGTGTAGTCCAAAATCACTGGTATTAGCACGTCAATTAGCAATGCCTTCTTCTCTCTTTTGTACCCAAGTGTGATATCTGGATGCAATGCTTTGTTTTCGATGTTCACGCTCGATGGGATTATGAGGTCATACGTGAGCGGTACTTCCATGTTTTCAGTGATTGCTTTTGGTTCATGTTCCTATGAATTCTCCAGAACTGGGATATCCAAGTTTTTGCAGATGTGCCAGCAGATTACCTTACAAACTCTGTTATGTCATTGTGTGTACAACTGTTCTGACATGAGTTTTATTTTTTTGTGTTTGGTCATTAAACAAAACATATCATTCTCTTTGCGAACCCAACCTCCACCCCTCACCTTTCTATCTTTTTTTTTTCCTCCTCCTCCCCCCCCCACCCTCTCCTCAATGTCTCTCTCCCCTCCTAATGAAATGCAGCACTCTCTTCCACACTTTGCTCTCTTTCTCTCTCTCTTTCTTCTCTCTTTCTCTATCTCACTCTCTCTTTCTCTCTCTCACTCTCAATCTCTCTCATCCCTCGCTCCCACAGTGTATAGCAAATTTGGTGAGGTGTCTCTCCCCACATCCCCACCTTCCTCACTCTTCTCCCCTCCTTGCTCTTCCCCTATTCCTAGCTCCCCCTTCTTCACTCATTACTAGCTTCCCCTCCCTCCTCCCCTCCCTTCGTCCTCTCTGCTCCCCTCCCCCCCTCTCTCCTCCCCTCCCCCACCTGTTCCTCTCTCTCACCTCCACTCTCTCCTCTCATCCTCTGTCTCCCTCCCTCTTTCTACCCCCACTCCCTCCCACCTTCGTACCCCCATCAGCGAAGCGACAGGTTGTAGTTGCTAGTTATTAATATTGTATCATAACGTTATCGAATTTCATTCAAATTTGTACTTAAAAAGGTTTGCTGCATTCTTAAGTGTGTTTTTTTTTAAATGTCTTGGAACCAAAACATTTTCCATAGAAATGCATCTCCGATGATATAATGGAAGTCAATGGGGGAAAACAGGCTTCGATAAACGGAATTTCACTTTATGTACAAGGTTTCTCGAATGTGTACTCAGTCAATCGAGGGACGGGGTACACTCTCTTTCTAATCTTTTTTTCTCCATCTCCCACCAAAACGCCACAACCCCAATGTGTCCAAAAAAATTAAATTTAACTTTAAAGGTTATGCTGGCCGGGATCAACCCGTGCACAACGGTTCATGTTCTTTGAACCACCAAAACTATCAACACATCGACATATACCAAACAAACTTTATTTTCTTCATCCACTCAATGCGAAACAATTGTACTATTACTTAAAACTCTCTATTGCGTAGCTCTATCCCCCTCCGGTGGTTCGGCTGTGGACCTGATGAATTCAGGGTTTCGCTTGCGAACCTCAACCTTCCATTACTGTACATAAACCATAACTTGTCACCAGCACGAATGTCACACATTCTCATGAGCTATAATTATCTATTCTTTCTTCATTTTGCTTCTCACCCAATACGGTTGGAATCCTACTGTTCAAGCTGGTTTTTAATAAGTGTAATAATTATTATTATTTTTCCAAGCCTCAGAAATTATCATCCAACTAACCCACCGATCGATTTAAATGGTCAGTTACCTGCAAGACGTTCAGTCTCTTGAATTTATTGGCGTCTCCACCAGCCTTGATCTCTTCTAGGCCAAGCAAGTAGTAAAAGCAACCGCACATTGGGCATCCGGCTCTTTCATTCAAAGTCATTTCTTGAATAATCAGAAATATTCAGTCTTTGTCCGTAGCTCGATGGATTACTGCTCCCCAGTAGGGGCTGGTGCCACAGAATCACGTCTCTCCTGGATCCAATGAAATCTAAAGCTCTCAACGTTATTGGCATATCCTGTGATGAGGCCGAAGGAGGACGTCTGTTGCTGCCAAGTCTCGTATTATTACCTCCTTCCCTTTGGCCGAGCTCCTTCTGAAGACCCTCCCCAGCTCCTCCAGGATGCACATGTTCCTCCAGGAAGCCCTCCTCGTTGAACTCCAAAAATGCAGGTTTACCGCACACCTTCACTCTTTTGTTCCTTTTGTGGATGAGGTTGTGGTTTGGTGATGATAAGTGTAACCAAAATATTCACTCCCACAAATTTCAGATTACGATGTGGCTCTGGATGGTGAATAACAAGAGTGATGCAGTGGAGGCGAGAGATTGTGGTGAAGATAGCAGCTAAGCAGAGGGAAGAAGAGAGATGTTCCTGTCTTCAAGGTTCAAACTGCCATGCACAGCCACGGTTACGACTCTCATGCACTCTGGGACTGTCATCATGCACGGCGAGTCCCTGTTATTGCCTGCCTGCTGCTTGCGGGTGAGGCCATCTTCTTGGCTGTCCTGTCCTGAACAAATGTGTTCTGCTTTTCTTCAGGGCTCCGCTGTTTGTAATGGTGTTTGTAATGGTCATTAGGAGGAATGACCATTACAAACTGGTTGGCTCTGCCGGCCAATCAGTTTGTAATGGTCGTGCCTCCTAAAGCACAATGTGCTTTCCAGTGTGCCTTTAGTGTAAAATGGCACAATATCTTACCTGGCCTCACCCACAAAAGGAGGCTTTACACCACAATCTTACCCTATCCGCTTTATAATGGGCGTTCACTGCTTCCTCAGTGCATGCTTAACAAGATGACTTAAAAATCTAACCGACTCGATCACACGGTCCATTCTATTCTTAACGCAATCTAACTATCCCCCCCCCACCCCCTTTGCATGTAAGAATACATGTTGTTACGGTTTTGGAAATTTACCCTCGGGGAGAGCATTCATGTACATGTAGGGTTCCCCAGAATGAATTATTTCATTAGTTTATGTGCTAGGTAGACCTTTGGCTTTTGTTCAGGGGATTGAGGGGGGGAATGCGTTATGAGATTAATTTGTGTATTTCTGATGTGATGGCTCCCCATTTTCCACTTTTAATCTCCTCAATCCACCAACAATCTGCATCACCAAACCTCAATTCAACAACCTCTTCTTCACCCCATCAGTATTTCCTTCAACTCCGCAGTTGGTTTATTCTTATCCATCGGTCTGTCTGTACATTTGATCCACTCATTCTGTTATTCCTTCACAATCAACTATCTGCTCGTCTGTCCACAAATCACCATCCCTCCGTCGAACCCCATACTCGCTAAAGAATACGTCACGGATAAAAATTAATTCTCCAGACCAGTCAAATTACCTTCGCCAATTCTTCCTTCCCTGCACTTCCACATTCATCAGTGGGACAACGCTTCTCACATATGTACAGTACAAAGGAACATTTCTGTGCTTCAAGGAGTGGCAAGATCACCCGTGACGGCTGAACTATTCCAGTATTTTCATGTGCGGGGAGGAACCATTTGAGTGTTTGCATGCCTAAGGGAAGGAGTGGGGGGTGCCCGTGCCCGTGGCCATCAAACGTCACCTGAGCATAATGATGTGGGGTTTTTTCACTTCCCTCTTGCTGGACCCTTTCCATCGGGCGCACACCAATGGGAAGGGGGCACACAGGGTCAAGGGATACTCATGTGAACTTTGCTCCCTCGAAGTCACACTCAGCATGGCACATAAAAGGCCAGGACGCAGCTCGTTTTGGGGCTGTTGTGTGTGTGTGTGTGCTGGGGACTCGACCGGAAGACTATGTGCCTGCTCGGGGAATCGCCTGCCAGAACGAACTGCATTGGGTCTGGGGCGAAACACGCTGGTTCCAAAGTCCTCCACTGGGTGAGGGGAGCGCGATGCGAGGGAGCGGTGAAGCCAAGCGTTCCTCGGCTCGTCGCGCAGCTGCACATACACTCACACTATATTTTCCTTGCTTTCCTGACCATCCGCTCAATCGTCTACTTTGGACACACAAAAAACAATCAGCCTTCCTCAGAGAGGTATCGGAGATTACCCCCCAGTGACAAGACATTGTTCACACCTCACACCCTTCCTCTAAGCCTACACTCGCTACGCCGCACTCCCCAACACAGCATCAACACTCCACTGCCCATCCTCCCCATCCTTTACCCTTTACCCACCCGACATTTTCTGAAGACGACATTTTCTGCCAGCATGAACAGGTACGTGGAGAGCGCACATGGTACAAATGGAGAGAATGGAGTTTGCTTGGAGACTCTCCAGAGCGATGTGTCCATTCCTGTGTGTTTGGATGTGTGCGATGCGGGACGGAGCCCACAGGTGAATAACTTGTGCCCGAATATGGTGCCATGACACGGTTGTGCGCAGCCAATGGCGAACCACTGGTGTGCGAAGCGTGCGCCTCGGTGCCCGCTAAGCTGCCAGCGAGGGAGGTTGAGGTCGTACCATCCATGTGTGTCGGTCCGGGTGAGGGTGACAAAGTGGGTTCCACAGCGCACGGTCTGAAATTGCACCCAGGCCCGTAGTGCAGATAAATGTGGTCGAGGTTACGCAGCCGTCTCACGAACTGTGTGCTTTGGCATGTGGGGAGCGGATGTGCCGTGGCACCAAAGCTTCACGATCCATACGTGGATGTGGGGGAAGTCAAGCGTGCCGGCTGGAATCTGTGCAAATGCTTCAGTGTGAAGAGTGAAGAAGTGTATGTGATGGCGGTGTGTGAGGGTGCAATTAGAAAGAACAATGAGAATGGAGTCATGCGTATGGGGAAGCCATCATTAAGGATGGACTGTTTAGCAATAGATGAAGAATGGCTTCCCCATGGTGTTGTAGGTGCGAGTACGGTTTGGAATGAGCTGACCGGTGGGGGCAAAGAATGGCACCACATGTGCAAGCATGCATGCATGCAGATCTTTGCATAGATAGCTTAAGGCCCAGTCACACCTTGACGTTTTAGCCAACGTATGCCGATTTTTGAAAAAATTGTCTAAAACGCTGCGACACGCGATTACGTTAGGCGTAAGGTTTTTGGGAATAAAAACCAATTGGAAGAGCACGCTGAAAAACACTGCCATACGTCGTGCACGCTGGCTTTAAACGTTGTACTTTTCGATTGTCCTCAAAGCTTTCCATGCTTGAAATTTTACGACTTATGCCAGCGTATGACTCACACGTTCCACATAACGCTCGCCATGAGTTGTAGGCACGTCACGCGATCGTTGACACACGTACTTTAAGTTACTCATAAGTTACTCATAAGTCGAATCACGTCGAGGTAATGTTTAGCGTACCGAAACTTATTTCTAAGCTATGAGTTACGTGTTGTACTAACGTTACGCGATCGTTGACACCACATCGACACACTTTACTTGTAAGGTGCTCATCGGTCGAAACACGTCAAGGTAATGGTTAGCGTCAGTGTTCCAGACTCCCTGGTTTTATTTTTTTTAATTTTTTTTCTTCCTTCCTTCGGTATGATGGTGATGTTGACACTTCGATTTCTATGCGGTTGTAATATAATATAATTAATAGACTGCCGCTCAACGATTTAAATCATAACCGCACTGTACACTGAACACCGTCATACCGAAGAAAAAAAAAAAACCGGGAGTCTGGAACACTGACGCTAACCATTACCTTGACGTGTTCGACTTATGAGCACCTTACAAGTAACGTGTGTCGATGTGTGTCAACGATCGCTATACGTGCGTACAACTTATTCCCATCCATACGGAACGTGTGTCATACGGCAAGTACGTCGTAAAATTTTCAACATGCTTAAAATTACAAGACGTACTCCACTTAATAGGACGTATGATAGCGTACTTTAGCGTTCTATTCACGCATACCAAACTTACCCATACCGTATTCGACGTGCGCCAGCGTTTTAGACGCCATTTTTCAGAGTCGGCATACGCTGGCAAGATCGCCAAGGTGTGACTGCGATGTTGACACTTCCATTTCTGCGCGCGGTTATGATTTGAATCGTTGTGCGGCAGCCTTTCCATAACCTACGCCACGTCATCGTCGGCGATGCGTGCAGCGTGCTATGCATGAGTTAGACTATCGTTGGGCATAGTTGTGAAGGCCGACAACAGGTTCAGCATTCGTTGGTATAAGTTATCTATAACACAACGAAACGTTCTGTGTCCATTACTAATACGTTATGCATAAGACCAAGTCGTTATGAATACGTCCGAATCTTTAAAAAAAACATCAAAAGTTCAACGTAAGCCAGCGTTTTACATACATTCTAATCACGTTGCCATCGCTGGCTAAAACGTCAAAGTGTGACTGCGCCTTTAGTGGGTGTGAAATGCTCCCGCTGAGTTTTATATCGAACCCGGCAGTTAAAACCAAAACACAGCGGTTTGGTCGCATTTTACTGCCTGGTAAGCCTCACGGTATGGGGAAGTAAGGCAAGTTGGAGAAGAAGAGCTATTCCGGGTTCGCCTTGGAGAAAAGGAGCCGGGAGTTAGGAAAACCTTTACCTTGGAGAAAAGGAGCTGGGAGTTAGGAAAATCTTTGCCTTGGAGAAAAGGAGCCGGGAGTTAGGAAAACCTTTGCCTTGGAGAAAAGGAGCAAGGAGTTAGGAAAACATTTGCCTTGGAGAAAAGGAGCCGGGAGTTAGGAAAACCTTTGCCTTGGAGAAAAGGAGCCGGGAGTTAGGAAACCTTTGCCTTGGAAGAAAGGAGCCGGGAGTTAGGAAAACCTTTGCCTTGCGAGAAAAGGAGCCGGGAGTTAGGAAAACTTTGCCTGGAGAAAAGAGCGGGAAGTTTAGGAAACCTTCTGCTTGGAGAAAAGGAGCTGGGAGTTAGGAAAACCTTTGCCTTGGAGAAAAGGAGCAAGGAGTTAGAACCTTTGCCTTGGAGAAAAGGAGCTGGAGTTAGGAAAACCTTTGCCTTGGAGAAAAGGAGCAAGGAGTTAGGAAAACCTTTGCCTTGGAGAAAAGGAGCAAGGAGTTAGGAAAACCTTTGCTGGAGAAAAGGAGCAAGGAGTTAGGAAAACACTTTGCCTTAGGAGAAAGGAGCGGGAGTTAGGAAAACATTTGCCTTAGAGAAAAGGAGCCGGGAGTTAGGAAAACATTCTGGCCTTGGAAAAGGAGCGGGAGTTAGGAAAAACATTTGCCTTGGAGAAAAGGAGCCGGGAGTTAGGAAAACATTTGCCTTAGAGAAAAGGAGCCGGGAGTTAGGAAAACCTTTGCCTTAGAGAAAAGGAGCAAGGAGTTAGGAAAACCTTTGCATGGTGTTTCCAGCACTAATTGGTGATGTGACTGGAAATACGGGGACTGCAGGGAGGGGTCATGTTTTGACCAGGAGGCAGTGTTGTCAACACCATGCCTTAGGTGCACAATTGGGCTCCTTTGGACTTGCCTGCCGCGCCACAGAAAAGGCTGCTGCACCTCGGCAAAAATTGGGTTAATTTGCTTTCGGTCAAGGCGCGGCATTCTTCTTCAATTTCAAGGTGCATTGCAGTGCATTACAGTGTTACACACGGTGAAAAGAACCGCTGAACTGGAGCATATCTTCCAAGCAGGACGGTGATTGGATGACAGGGGTTTCTAGCCTCTGGGTGCAAAAAACAAAGCATGTGATTGGGTGATCATCATGAGCAGTTGTTATTGATATACACAGGAGGCCAAGAATAGAGGGGAAGAACAGGGGTGTGTCTGACAAACGATTAGAATGATTGGCAGCTCGGGGAAATGATCGAAATGACAAAATGATGCAATGTTTTTTTTACGGCTTGGGAAGGAGAATGAGCGAAACACACTTTGCCGTCACAATCACGATCACGACTCGACCTTCATATCCGCGCCATCCTCCATCTTGACGATCGCCTCTAGAAGCTAGAGAAATCAGAAAGTGAACATCACTATCTTTTTAAATTGCGAATAATGTCATCGACTTATTAACTTCAATTTCCTCTCCAGAGTTCGGCAATTAAACTCCGTCATCGTGCCAAAAACCAACTGGTCAGGGTACAAGAAGCGCTACAATGTGAAATGAGAGAGCGCGGCCTTGCTGAAGGACTGGATTTGCCATGTTCCTGGAGACAACACCAAAGCTGGCTGCCGCTACTGTAACTAAACCATTCATGCTCATCATGCTGATCTTGGGAAGCATACCACGCTTGACACACAAGATGTAGGCTGAAGGGAGAAAGAGTAATGAAGCTGGATTTCTTGCTGAGCATGCTAAGCCTGTCGAATAAAAATCCCTCATACCCCTACAAAAAAAATATGGGCAATACCCCTGGGCACTCATCTGGTAGCGGTTGGATTACATTACCAGGGAACCACTTGGAAGGGTGGATGATCCACAAAATATGTAACAGAGAAGAAAGTAAACACCTATTTTGAGTTGAACCCAACTGATTTTTTTTTATGTCCATGAACAACCTTTGGTACATCACGCGATGATGAAATTGTGTCAACATTTCATGAAATTATATGTGTAGGTTTTGGAGAAAAAAGCAAATGCATATTTTAGGGGGCAATTCCCCCCCCCCCACCCCGTAAACCTCAACTTTTTTTTTTAATGGCGATGAACAAACTTTGGTACATCACGAGGATGATGAAGGTTGAAGTCAAGTTTCATGGAATTGTGTGTGCTGTTTCTAAGAAGAAATCAAATACCTCTTCGGGGTTTGGGGGGGGGAGGCAACCCCACAGTAAACTCCCTCCGTAGACCCCTCATACCGCTTTCTATTAATGCCGTGAGCAAACATTGGTACACCACGGGTGATGAAGGTTGTGGTCAAGTTTCATCAGAATTGCATGTGTAGTTTCAGAGAGGAAAGAAAATACCGATTTTGAGGGGCAACCCTGCCGTAAACTCCCCCAGGGCCCAATTTTTTTATGCCGTGAACAAACTTCAGTACTTGTATGGTGATGAACATTGTGGTAAAGTTTCATGGAACTCACATGTGTAGTTTCAGAGAAGAAGTTGCAAATATATGTGGACGGACGGACGGACTACGCACCATCCCAGAAGCTCGCCGAATCTACGTTCCAGGTGAGAACCCCAGAGAGAGTATTATTTAGCTGCCCCTATCGACTACTATTACGGTGTTTTTTTTTTTAT
>CM068957.1:99138200-99150076 GCA_035128595.1 Eptatretus atami | reverse complement strand
GAATCACTTGACCACAGGTGATGCTGCACCTCTTCACAGATTCCTCGCACATCGGCCTCCTTGTCCACCCTTAGCACACTTACAGTTTTACGCCTCAGCTCTCTGAACAGCTCAGCTCTGCCATTCAGCCTGTCCCTGCGACTCTGGTCAATTGTATCCAGTGTCCCTTGAGAGACAAAATTATTCTTCACCCTACAGTGAATTCCAAGACATCCACCTGCACCAACAAGGATGGTGGTCTTGAAGGCATTCCACAACTTCAGGATTCTCCAAAGCACCCAACCTCCCCACCCCCCCCCCAAATCCCCATCAGGCTGTTCTCAAACTCCTCAGCTACCTCTCATCCTTGAGTTTGCCAACATCCAGCCTCGGCTGGGATGGTACCATTCTCTTGGATTTACGCTGCAACTTCAGAGTTGCCAGAACAAGTCGGTGGTCGGTATTGAGGAACTGAGCACTCCAGTGGACCCTGCAGTTCTGGATCATCCTCCAGCAACATCAATGAGCACATTGTCAATCTCCTTTGCCACACCGCCAGTGTTGGAATACCAAGTCCGTGATGAGCCGATGGGCATTGTAACCATGAACCAGCCACCCTAAGTCCATGACTTCTTGCAAAGTCAAGGAAACAATGTGCTATTCTGGTTCACAGTTCCAGACCCATGGGGACCAACACATGTCTCATAACCATCCCTATCAGTTCTGGTTGTTGCATTGAAACCCCCCAGAATGAGAAGAGTATCTCGCCTGGGGCACTGATCAACCACAGACTCGAGTGTGGCATAGAATGTGTCCTTTATGGCGAGATCACTCGCCTCAGTCGGAGCATATTCAGAGACCAGGGAAATGACACCCAAGGAGTGATGAATCCTTCGTCTCACAATACGCTCGTTGACCGATGTGACCTCAATTATCATTGGAGTCAGCTTATTAGACACAGCTACAGCAACTCCTTGAGTATGGTAACCATCACAGCGACCAGACCAATAGTCGGTGTAACCACCCGTCATGATCTCACCACAATCCGGTCTCCGAACCTCAGAGAGTGCTGCAATACCGATGTCCAAACACTTGACCTCAGATGATAAGAGAGACAGGTGATCATCCTCTCTTAAGGATAGGACATTCCAGGCACCCACCCAAAGGGACTGCCTCAGGTTAACCCAAGGAGACCACCCTCTGGTGGACGACACCTCAGCACCACTCCGACACACACGACCGCAATCTGACCCGGGAAGGTTACCCTGTGGTTTTCCTCCTATAATCAAAGAGTGGGGTTCCTGAAAGCTTTTCCCCAATCCCGTGCAGAGGGCAGCTGCACAGGAGGTACTTCCACCGAGTGGGTTTTCAGATTTATTTTTGCTTTTTGCATGTTTTGCAAATTGAAGGGTTTTACGGAGGCCGGAGTGCAGATCCTGCCACCAACTTCCTAATTAAAAGTCCGAGATTTTAAAGACTTTAAAAGGTTTATTCTTCAAAAAAATCATAGCTGTCAAACCATGTGACCAATGACGTCATAGGTGGAGAACCTTTTGTTCCTCATGGATAGGCGATCATATCTGTAAAGTTTCACTTCGATCTGTTCAGCCGTTTCGGAGAAGATTTTTGAAAGTTAAAAAATGTGGCTGTTAACCACGTGACTGATGATGTCATAAATTTTTCCCCCATACAATTTAGCCCTAGATGCCCCTCAAAATTTTAATACTGATAAGATAAAGCGTTTGACGTATGCAATTATGACATCATTACGAAGCCACCTATGACATCATAAATCACATTTATTTCCCATGTGGAGTACTTGCTATGTGCCAAGTTTCAAGTTTTTTTTCCATGGAGCAGTTTCAGAGATAGAGATCCAAAGTTTTATCTTTTTTCCAATACGGCTGCCACACCACATGACCTATGACATCATAATTATCATAAAAACATTCTACATGAGTCGTCACACCAATGGTGAACGTTTCGGGTCAATCTGAAAAGCGTTTGCAAAGAAAACAGAGAAAAGTAGCATGGACGTACATCTATATACAAGGTGTTATGTACGTACGGACGGATGGACAACCTGAAAACATAATGCCTCCGGCGACTTTGTCTGCGGAGGCATAAAAATATGATGACATCACAGTGTGCAGGTGAATGCAAAGAGTTCAGAAAATGGTCATATGATGTTTTACGACAAAAAAATATATATGAAGAATTAGAGCATAAATAAGGAGAAAAATCTATTATTTTAAACACAATTTACTCATTAAATAAGCTACCAAATCGGCAAAAAAGTGGTCAGAATCCATTTCCTTGACAAAAAGTATCCTGAAAATGTATCTTCAATTATTAATTTTTATTTTAAAACAATATCTTCAAATATGCCTCGAACAATACGTAGTTCATATTCTCTGTATTAACTTTACTGCGTTTTTTGTGACATTTCATTCGAGCTCACCCGTCCATAATTTGACGTCACAGAGTGATGAAAGTTATCATGTAACATCGCTATTATCTCCTCTTTCCGAAAATGTAATAATCTTTCCCTTTAATATCTCATATCAGGATGTTTTCATCGCTTTATTCCAAGGCGGTGCGTAATATTGCACAACACGCTTCCATGTTTTGATTTTTTGTTTTTTAAGGCTATTTATATGGCTAAGATGTTATTATATAACTCTCATGCATTGATGCACACGTGGTGAAGCTGCAAACGCCAACTTGCGATGCTGCTTCTACCCGCATGGAGGGCAACAAATCCCCAGGAATCATTTTTTGTGCTTGCCCTCATTGATTAGCAGCAAAGATTGCTATTCGTGTCAGCGAAAGTGCCGGGTCTTATTTGCTAGTATCGAGTAAAATGAGAAAAGTTTTTCTTTAAGAGTTTCACTTCAACAGTGAAGGGCTAAGTCACCCGATATGTGACGTGTAGAAATTGCGAAGATGATAAATACAATTCCTACTCACTATTTATGAAGTCTATTGCAGAACATTTGGAGTTGACATTCACAAGTGAAAATTTGGCTTCAGGGATGTGTTCCATTACCAATCAGCTTGTAGGGCACTTCCCAAGTGGCTTTAGCACTCCAACAAAACGGTTTATAAGGAGCAGCTGGCTTGGCAAGCGATCGCAAGCTGATTGGTAATGGAACACTCCCCAGGTTCACAATAAAACACTCTCCACTCAGGCATCACGATATGAAACAAACGGCGAGCAGTATTGAGAAAACTAAATAACTTTGGGAAAGTCGGTGATAAAACATCCGAGGCCTCAGAGATAAACTCCTTTGGGAAGATGTGGATTGTCCATGAAGAAAAGAAGAACACCTCTGGTGAGCACAAGTATGGTGAAAAATTCAAGTGATAAAGTAGAATCCACAACCAGGTTGCATAAGAGACGTTCCCTGAAAATGATGCTTCACTGGGTATAACTCCAAAATTGATTTTTAGCATTCGGAACTGCTACTAAGCTCAATTCTGGAGCTTAAATTTTGTAATTTGGCTTGGGTATAACTCCAAATTAACTCCACAAAAAAAACCAAGCCAAAGATTGGAAAAAAACACCCAGAAAGAAAAACGATGATTGGTGGTTAAAAACGGTAAAACTACCGCCAGTGTTGGTGGACGCAACTTTGGACAATTTCCGGTTAACGATGGCCGCCACCTTTTTAGCACATTCAAAAAAACAACTCCTTATCGCAACAATTTGAACGCCATTGCTTTCTGTGATGGTGGTCGTAATTTTTGTTGTGTAGTCCACCCAAATGTCATGGGCAAATTACGAACGACACAATGCAAAATGCAACGACGGGTCCATTGGACCCGAGCCATGCAGTCTAAGGGTAGCGTTTTTATTAAATGAAAATTAATTATTCCCATTAAAACTGAACGGCATAAAAAAAAATTGCCACAGAAATATTGTAAAAATTAGACTTGAAGGACCCGTGAAAGGGCATGCAAATATAAATTGAAATAAAAAAGTTATAGCACATCAAAAAAATTGGTCCAATGGACCATCCTATGCATGTTGGGGTTAACAAAAGGGTAGGGGCAGGGGGAGGGGGAGGGAGGGGATGAGAGAGTGTGGAGGGGGAGAGGGGAAGAGGAAGGAGTGGAGGATTCCAGCAGATGTGACCTCCAATTTTACATGCATCCGAGAGACGGCACACACATTGATGAATCACCCTGCTGTGAAACACCGGGATGAGTTTATAGCTGGGTCGGGATTCAAATCCAGGATAGACAGCTTAGAGCAAGCATGCATACCTCTCAGCTATCCTGCAATGATGTGGTGATTCATTGCTTTGTAACAGCTGAAACTACTCATTGTAATCGTCTAACTTATTTTGCCTTCCTAACTCCAGTATCAAATTGCGGTTTCGCCATCAAAGCTTGAAGAGCGTGTGCCAAGTGGCTTTACCAAGCACTCCACAAAACAGTTGAAGAAACTTTTAAAAAACGAAACACATAATTTGTCATGTGTAGCTATCTATGCCGAAGGGACAGGTCATATAATGAAAGATGATTGTACAAAAAGGAGAAACTTGGTGTCAAATAATATTGCCCATTTTCAGTGAGCCAGCCAACACCCAATGCAACGCAGGACCAAATGCGGGCGAGCGGCCCCTGAACTTTGTTCAAGTCAATCGAAGCACTCCAACTTCATGTTTCATCAGGAATGGCTGGCTTGGCAAGTGATTATAGCGATCACTGATCCCTCATATTCAACACTTCCCGGAGATGCCCAAAATATCAAACTATGTCCGAATTAGATAGACAAAGGAACACTTTTTAGCATTCGGAACTGCTACTAAGCTCAATTCTGGAGCTTAAATTTTGGAATTTGGCTTGGTTTAAGAGATTCTCAAGGTTATAGCATGTGCAGAAATGAAATAAATCCACGAACGCTGGTGTCTCCGGGCGTTTATAAGCACTGAAATGTATCCAGCAATTCGTAGCTATGATGAACAGGCCTTTTATTTGATGATGTGAGTGAGAAAAGTGAATAAAAAACTTTATCGTTAAGAAATCGTTGTGGCATGTTCCAAGTTAAGGCATTGTTGAGCAGGCCAAAAAGTGGCGAATTAAGTCCCCATCAAGGGACAGCGAGGTATCCGAGGATGTGCCTGATAAAAGATTTAATTAAACAAGGCCATTAATCATCTTCAAAAGGGGTGTTTTAATTATCTCTTACAACAAATTTTCACTTGTGCACCTCCTTGGGGTTTTCTTAGTGTGTATGAAAAGTTTCACGCTGCTAGGTTTCATGGTTTTAGAGTTATGGAGGACACACACACACACACACACACACACACACACACACACACACACACACTCTGACATTTATTATTGTAGATGTGGTGTATTGGATCAAGTGGAAGTAGGAGGAGCCCACGGTGGAGCCAGACGCTCATACAGTGGAGACGGGCCTGCCGTGGGTTCTTTGGTTTTAAGTATGGCGCACACAATAAAAGACTGGCAATGCACTCAAACTGCTGTGTCCATTAGATACTTTACAATTGATGACATTAAGATTGTGCTTGTACATGGCAGGACAACATCCATTCAACATTGCTATCCATTATTTGTCTGTCAACCCAACCTTGACCTTCCCAGTAATGGTTACAGTTTAAATTGGAAAAGCACCAACATGACTAGTTTGCACATGATGTTGGAATGAACCGATGGTCCACCCAGAAGCAAAGTGGTGTCGAAATGCCATTGGGGTGCTGTGTGTTGTTCTTCAGCATAGACCTCCACTTTTACTGCATCTTCAGTGTCTCAAATGTCTTTTTGTTGTCGTTGAACACCTCAAGGTTCGTCCAAAGTATTCCATTCCGGGCCGTGAGACCCAGCAGATGGAACATCTGGAAAAGCGCTCAGAGCCAATGGTCGAGGAGCCCTCAGAGCGAGTTCTGGAAGGTTCAGGATCGAATCGAGTCCAGGAAACTGCAAGCGGTAAAGCATGGATCCACATGATATCTTGTAATCTCATGGTCATTGTATTGTTGTGGAAATGACTTCTTGGGTTTAACATTGCTTAGCATAGTTTTGTTATATCCCATATTATATGACTTAGAATAAGTGTGAAGTAACATAATTGTGATATTAGATATGTGTCACTTTATGTCGAGATGATGTCCATGGTCCACCATCCCTTTGAACCTTTATTTAATGTTCTACACTCCGTAATCTGTCTTTTATGTTCTTTTAAAGCATCCCCGGGGACCTTTAAGCACAAGTTTGTGCTGGAAAATTAAAACGGACATGCGATGCTGGTGCAGGATGACCTGCATGGTGACCGTGGTGACTGCAGCTGCAGGGTCTCTGTAGTTCCCTTGTGGATCCCGTGGCACAAGTGCTGGGGACGTGAAGGCTGAGAATCCACAGGGCCCAGGGGATAATTAGGAGGGCAGAAGACGAATAGTGCAGGCTCTCTCTATCAAGTGCAGCCTGTGGCTGCTGGTTGCATCATTGGTTGGGACGCGGCTATGCCGCTGATGCAGTGTCCCCCTTACCAGTACACTGGTACTCATTTTGCCGACCTCGGAAGGATGACAGGCTGAGTCAACCTCCTGGTGTATTAATTCAGCGGCCCAAAGAGGCTTGAACTCAAGACCCGAGGATCCCAAGCCGCCACCCTAACCACTAAGACAACACCGGGCTATAGAGCAGGCAGGATGACTGGAATGACCATGAGTAAAAGAGGGATTTTAGATGACATTTTAAATTGACGTTGGGATATTTATTTTGAATTGGCTGATGTTCGGATAGATGCCTTCCTCCTTGTCCCCACGAGATTAGGAATGGTTGAGGAATGGATGATGAGTTAATGAGGTGAATGTGAATGAGGTATGTGGATCCAAATTGTTTAGTGAACAATATTAGAGTCGTGTCGATAGAGGGTATTCAGCTGTTTCAGAACGCGAATGCCGTTTGGGTGTTGTTGTTGGTTGTGGAAAGTTTTTTTTCTTTTTAATTGCAAAGGTGCAAGATTTAATGTAATGGGCAGGGAGTGTGGCTCATGGTATGTTTGTTTTTGAGGAGGGGTACCCGGGTGCTGGGAGCATCCTGGCCCAGAGGCCATGGGGCTGAAAGGAGCAACACAAATTTTTGAGGGAGGCTTGAGTACCTGGGAGAGGACTCAAGGCGCTACGTGCCAGAAAGGGCACTTCTGGGGGAGCCAGAGAGGGCTCCCCAGAATTTTGCTGGAGCGAGGTAACTCGGAGGGGGTCTCAGCAGCACGGAGGTGTCGTATCTGTAAAGCAGGCAGTGGCCTGAAAAGGGAGCCACACTGCCCATCCATGGATTGTGTGATGGCACAGGAGGAAGATTTGACGGTGAGGGCTAAACTTGTTGGAGCACCAGCACATGGAGCAGCAGGTAAGTTGGTTACATATGGCCACACTAGAGGGGGTATAATGGTAAAAAAGAGAAAAATGTTTTGATGTACTCGGATAGTTAGAGATGCTTCCCCCTTGTACCATTTTTGATGTCGATGGCCACGAGAGATAAACAGAGTGGGGTAATTGGCTTTTGCAAGGACCCATTGATACCTTGGAGATGCTTCCCCCTTGTACCATTTTTTATGTCGATGGCCACTAGAGATAAATAGAGTGGGGTAATTGGCTTTTGCAAGGACCCATTGATACCCAAATTGTCCACCACTACCCATCTAAAAACCACCAACCCTTTGAACCTTTATTTGATGTTTTACCCTCTAAGTTTTTTGTATGTTCTTTTAAAGCGTCCAGGTAGGCGTTTCAGCACAATTTGGAGAGGAAACCCAAGACGGCCACACCGATCACTAGCAGCCTGGTTCGGTGAGGTCAGGAAGAGTTTGCCCTGCCCATGGACCAATGGCAACCCAGAAGGGAGGGGCTAAGTGTTCCATAGCAGAAGGTGGGGACAAACCTTATACAAGTGGGCACACAGTGGAGGAGGGGGAAGGAGAGATGAGCCTGGGACCTCACCATGACGACTTGCGTGGGAGTGCCATGGGAGCTTTCCCTTTGAACGTTGTCCCTCCAGCGCTGTGCTCCACCATGCCCCACCCTCCATCCATGCTCATCTCTCTCCTCTCGGACCGGACTTGAATTGCAGCAAAGCCATGGTCGGTGCCTGCTCATGTCCTGTCAGGCATCGCCGGGTATTCCTGTCTTGTCACTCTGTTGTCTATCTCACGTACGTAGAATGATTGGGCCCCGATAAGACATAGGCTATTTAAGGAATCTTCCGATCGTTCTTTGTTTCGTGGGCACGATAAATGTTGGTGAGTAAAGGGTTTCATTGTGTCATCATTATTGTATTCCCATTCCCCGTGCACCATAATTTGTTATTAAATATTCCTGGTGTCGGGGTGAATTTGGCCAGTCGTGATGGCAATTCCAATTTTGAAAAGTGTGTTAAGGGACTAATTGGTTATGGGTAACCAGCGCTCTATGCAAGACCGTACCGTGCGCCTCACTGGCTACGCTCAGCCGTTAATTAGAGATCAGGGATGCAGCACCAAAGTAGCACAACAAATCAGCTGACTCGGAGGTCCCACCAGCACGGTATTGTGGCAGTGGACACTTGATCTGGCTCGGTGCCATCGACTGAGTCAGCCGTTGCAGCCATTGTTGACACGGCCCGCCAGAACTCGCACCGGGACCCTGGGACGAACCGCGCGGCTACAACAGTATTATCGGTGAAGCTCCAACATAATATTCCAGAATTGTTTGGGAATTTAATGAACATGTCATATGTACTGATGAAATATGGAGGACGATGACATGGCAAACAGCATGGAGTTCCAAAACTACTGCCATTGGGGAAAAAATGGTTCAGTCTCAATCCCACAATTTATGAGAGGATCAAGTTGAATTGAACGGACCATCAATACTGTTATAACATGTTGATAACAGCATTCCATCCTTTCCTGACAGCCCCGTGAGGAGCTTGCTGACTCTGGATCGACACATGATTGAGCTTGTGCTCCGTGATTTTAACCTCCGGTGATAAAACGAAAAAGCCATAAGGCCTCATCCTGTGTATCCCAATGGGTTTAAAGGGGGTGTTTTTTTTGTTAAATCATGAGATGAAGATGTTTGTGATGATAAAATGAAAACTCTTTTGTTCCCATTGTAGTACAAATGAGTATATGATGATGAATATTGATTGTGCTGATAATAATGATGACATATTTGTGGTGCTTTTTCCAGCGCTGTGCAATGGACATGTGATTGTCCTGTGGGGCAAGACAGACCAGAGCTGGGATATGATATGCGATTGCAAGCAAGTTCAGCAAGAACTCGACCTGGCTGGTGTACAGGTAATCATTGACCGTTGCACTTTGGGCCCCTTTTGACCGGTGGTCTGTCATGCTGGCTCATGTAGGTCTGCCTTCGCAGTAATTATCAAGGAAGGCAGGAACACTCGGTTTCTGATGTGCTCACCTTTGAACCCTCCGCACCTGGGATTGATACCGGACGGAGTTAAACACGACACTGCCTTCCTGGGGTGCCAACAGGTGCCGCTGCATCTTGGATCTCACCCTTCTTCGGAAAAGACATTGAGCCGGCTGTTCCATCCGCAATTACATCGACATAAGATTGCACAATATATTTTCCTGTATGTCTCCTTGTGGATGTCTGTTTAACATCTTATTACCTCCGCCACCGAAGGTACATGGAGGTTTTTTCACCCCTGTCTGTCTGTTTGTTAACAAAATATCTCAAAAAACTGTGAATGGATATGGACGAAATTTGGTGGAGAGCTTGGGTGTGTGACACAGACAAAATGATTCGATTTTGGTGAATATCTGAATCCGGATCTGGATCCCAGAATTTTTAAAGTGATTTTTCACCATTGGGAGATTAGGCCAAAAACGACATCTGGCAGGATATCTCAAAAAGTTGTTGATGGATTTGGGCGAAACTTGGTGGGCAGGTTGCATAAGTGACAAGGAAGAATTGATTCGATTTTGCTGAAGATCTGGATCCAGATACCAGAATTGTTAATGTGATTTTTCACCATTGAGTGATTGGGCTAAAACGATATATAGCACGATATCTCAAAAAGTTATTGATGGATTTGGACAAAACTAGCTGAATGAGTTGGTTAGGTGACAAGAACAAGCCAATTAGATTTTGGTTCAGGTCCAAATGCAGAGCTGGCCTATCAGTGGGATACAAAATCTAAACTAATCAGCTTGTTGGAGGTATGCACTTTACCTAGTGCCCTTGTAGTTGTTTTATTGTTTTCTCTCCTGGTAATCACGTGGAATCCCTTTTTTTTTCCTCCACAATGTTGTAGTTTTTAATTTAATGCTCTAATAACAGATCAAACACAACTACTACTCATATTATAGTATGGCACTACTATTACTCTGATGACTAAACTACAATAGCTTAATCATTCCCACCTTCTCGGGGGTCAGCCAGGAAAGTTTTTGGCCTCAAGTCTTTCATGAACCGGATGGCCTGACGTTTGACCAAGTTGGGTAGAGTAGGAATTTGGAATTTGTTCAGTGTGCCAGACGATTCGTCACCTACTCTTGGGGAAGGACACCATGCAATCTTTAACGTCCACCAGCTAATGCTAGTAGATGGATCGCCCACTTTAACATCCATCCAAGGGATGGTGCACTCTTCCTTAGTCAGTCACTTGTACAAGGTTATTCTGAATAAATAAAAAAATACAGGTAAGAAGGCTCATGGACGAGCATAGCAACAGGAGGACCAACACACAAAATGGAGTGAAAAGGAAACTGGAAAGAACCATAATGTACGGATGCATTGGGGAGAGGAGAGAATTGGTCAATTAGAAAAGAATGCAGGGATACGAACCTGAAGTAGACCCTGAGACTCGACCTTTTGTCACAACATCCCATTGACTCGTAGGACCATTGACCGATGTAATTGCTCTGATTGTTCCATTGGTTCTGTGAGCAGGTACCCTTGGGTGATATTAACGTGGCTCTCTCGGCAACGATACAAGATCCACAGTTACGCCGTCTTGTCGTGCTCGTGTCTGAGTCCTGCAGCCTGCTGCTTCTGCTGGTCAGATTGACACATTCACGCTCACCTTCTGAACTTTGCAGCTAGATGAACACCTTACAAAAACTAGATTGTCACTTTGTCAATTGTGCTGTGCTGGGAGACCCTTCAGTTTCCATAAACCTTAACTTCAATCTCATCTGTCTCATTTACCCCCATCGTCCCCTCTCCTACCCCTCCAAACCCTGCATCAGCTGTTCTTCATCACTGGGTGGTGTGACATCTCTGCCACAATCTGGCACTTTTCTCCAAACCTCGGCGTTTGGAGTGCTGCCTTCCTCGGACTACCTCTTGCTTTTGGCCTCACACTTTCTTTCGCCACCATGAGCCACTTTCACAGCAAAGAGGTATGACGTGCTTCTCTTCCAGCTTTCATCATCTTCATCTCACCTGAAATATATATATATATATACTTCCTTGTGAGTGGTTAATCCACTCGTGAGGCTCATGATAAGCAAGAACTCCAAAAACACATTCATCCTTTTTGGCCTTTCCTCTTTCTGCCCTTTATTTCACTCATTTATGAATGTCTTCTTTCTGAAGTGTTTTTATTTCTTTCTCTTATGGCAGAAACAGCATTGTCCAGGGTGGGTGTTGATGTGATCTTGTGACAATCAATGTGACTATTGCACAATGTCCCTTGTGGATGATTGTTCATGGTTGGCCTGGGGGGACATCACCTGATCATGAACATTTCACCAAATATGCTGATGAAATGAGTAGCTCTTTGTTGATTACTGTTCTATCATGCCAAGCATCACCTTTTACTCTTCTTCTAAACTGCAGTTGCACAATTTGTCTGTTCAATAACTTGCTTGTGTTTTCAATAACTTGCTTAGCACACACACACACACA
>CM068957.1:99091327-99102936 GCA_035128595.1 Eptatretus atami | reverse complement strand
CATGAATCTTTACTACTACTCCGCAGATCACGCACTTTGGTGTGTACACAAGGATGGGCCGACTGGCGTGTGTAACAAAGCGTGTGCACGGCAAAGACTCCCTCACACTTCCTGAGCTGTTAGTGGCGACGCAGACCGAAGATCAGGTGCGATATAACGGACCGCTTAATTGCTCAGGAAGTTGCTCATGATAGGTTTTGTAACCAAAAGCATATGGTGGCGGTTACTGACCGGCCGCTCAGTTTTATGGAGGTTAATTAGCGGCTGGTAGGGTTCAAAGGTTAATCAATCGACGTGAATTCACAATTGTGATCCCGTAGTGATGGGAATATATTGTTATGGATTTCCGCCCGCTCGGCGTGTGCACGACCTTTTCAGCCTAATCCAGGCCGCGCGTCCACGAACGCGACAATCTAGTCGTAGCTTCCGGACAAACGCCGAAACCAGCTACGGGTGTTTTTAATACACCATAAACCAGCCAACTATCAGTCCACGCGCTACAGGGTCAATAGCCGAATTATCGATATACCTAACTATTCGCGCGGACAGAAATGCCGGGAGTTTATACCTCGATGGGGCCTGCATGGAAACGAGCCGCTTAAGCGGTTCATTCCGTATGCGAATGCCGAGCGGTTTTAATTCGCCAGATTATTTTATCGGCTTTATAATCAGCCAGCTAATTTCCGAACGCATCATGGCAGTCAATGGAGAAAGTGACGCAACGAGCGGTTGACATTCAAACAACGGGTATTTTATTTTCACCAGCACGTAAGCAGTCAATGGGGGAATAGGGACAGGACACGAGCAAAAAGCCTACAGCCAAGTTCTATCGGAATGCAAGTATATACAGGCACTTAACAACAATTCTACTCAAGGACAAGACTTTCATGCAAAACCCAAGAAAGAAAGAATCGGGCTCGTGAGCCTTTAATGCACTCAGGGCCGGGATACCGGAATGGCCCTGAGAGACCGGGCAGGTTACCTCGTCACCCTTGTGGTGACTCGATGGGTCTTTATTATCGGCAACCCCTGGTGTCTCAGTTCGGCCCGTGCGTCGCGAACGCGCCAGTCGCTTGGGCGGCTTGACGAGCAGCTTGTGCGGTTCCCTCGGTCGTCCGGCCTTCACTGCGGCCTGGCCTAGCCGACGACGCGCTGGAGGAGTGAACGGGTCTCATCCCGGCTTCCTGGTTGCGCTGGCGAACGAACTCCACTGCTCGATGAACCAACTCAACTCCTCCGACCAACGAACTCCACTCCGCTCGCCATCTTCACCACAACCGCTCTGCTCACAGCGAATGTCCCACTCGCAACTCCTTCACTGCGACCCGACCAACGACCCAACCGACGACTCGGCGTCTCTCCAACCCAGCGTTTCTCAACCTTTTTACCCTTGTGGAATCCTTTAAATAGTTTTCATGTCTCAGGGATCCCCTGCATAAAATTATTATATACCATTATTAATATCTAGCTTTTATTTTTTATCGTAGTTCACGTGGTAAAATAATATTTTTTTCGGATACCTGGTTTAAGGAAAAATGACCCCCTTTTGTCCAATTTATTGGCAATGAAAAAAAAAACATACTCTTCGTTTATGACCTCACACCGAGGTTTTAATTCACAAAAAAAACTCTTTTTTAAATATAAAAACACACCTCATGTAACTTGATAAACAAAACTTACAAATAAAACTGAAGCATAAAGGTAAACAGAAGAACTAACCTAGAGAGAGGAGACTTCGCGCTAGAAGCACAGAGAAGATAGATGGACACCGTGCATGCGTCCGTACTTGAGTCGGTCACTCAATGATGCACGAATCCGCGCGTGCAGGACGTCCACTAACCAGTAAGGGCGGTTTCACACTGGCGCCATATAGACATCGTTAAATACATTCCTATGGTTGTTATAATTGTAAATAATATGAGGTTGAAGCCTCTAATATGAATAGGCAAAGCCTAGAAGCGAACGTAGAATTCTTCTTACATTCGCTTCTTAAATATCAAATTAAAGTCTTTTTGCTATGAAAAAATATATATTACCTCAACATTACTTCAACAACAACTACACCGCCTAGAACAGGATCTCATCTGAAAAAAAAAATTCCTCAACATTACCTTCACAACGACAACTACACCACTAGAACAGGATCTCATCTAAAAAAATAAATATTACCTAACATTATACCTCAACATTACCTTCAACAACACTACACGCCTAGAACAGGATCTCATCTGAAGAAAAAAAATTCCTCAACATTACCTTCACGACAACTACACCGCTAGAACAGGATCTCATCTAAAAAAATTATATTATCAACATTATACCTCAACATTACCTTCACAACAACTACACCGCCTGGAACAGGATCTCATCTGAAAGAAAAAAAAAATTCCTCAACATTACCTTCACAACGACAACTACACGCCTAGAACAGGATCTCATCTAAAAAAATTAATATTACCTCAACATTATACCTCAACATTACCTTCACAAACAACTACACCGCCTAGAACAGGAACTCATCTGAAAGAAAAAAAATTCCTCAACATTACCTTCACAACGACAACTACAACGCCTAGACAGGATCTCATCTAAAAAAATTAATATTACCTCAACATTATACCTCAACATTACCTTCACAACAACTACACCGCCTGAACAGGAACTCATCTGAAAGAAAAAAATTCCTCAACATTACCTTCACAACGACAACTACACCGCCTAGAACAGGATCTCATCTTTAAAAATAATATTACCTCAACATTATACCTCAACATTACCTTCACAACGACAACTACACCGCTAATCAGGATCTCATCTAAAAAAAAAATACTAGAAGCGAACGTAGAATTCTTCTTACATTCGCTTCTGACTTTACTATAACTTGTTCACAACTATATACGCAATCGGTTACTTGGCCTGGATTCGGGATCAGCGATCAAATAATGTAAATCACGATTAAAAATTATTTTTTGATGATGCGGGAGATATCTTTATTAAATCAGTGGAGGAAATATACACCATGTCTGATATTATTGGGTTTCATGTCTCCGACGATGCCTTTATCTCCGGCATGCATCATTCCCCATGACAAAAACCGGAAACAAAAAAAACAGAAGCAAAAAAAAAACGGAAGCAAAAGGGTCATAGCCAACGACACGGATTCACAATTGCCAGGGTATTGTGTTGTTTTTGTTGTTTCCTATTCTCTCATGTGCACGCGTTAAGCAATATTCACAAGATAGAAATAAAACCGATCGTGTTTATACACCGCACAGCGTTTAACAACAACCGGAAGCAAAAGGTCATATCCAACGACACGGATTCCAAATTCTAGGGGTATTGTGTTGTTGTTGTTGTTGTTTTTTCCTATTCTCTCATGTGCATGTGTGCACGCGTTAAGTATGAAGCTCACTGCGTTCGCTATTATAATAACCAAGGAGTTTCCAACAAATTGCCGTACGTGTATAGTAAAATTACGAATATTAAATCAAACAAAAACTACTCAAAAATACATTAGCCTATTTATTACTGTTTCTCGCGGAACCCTAGCGACCTCTTGCGGAACCCTAGGGTTCCGGGAACCCCGGTTGAGAAACACTGCTCCAACCACTCAACTCCTTGTCGGCGAGCGAACGCGGCCTTTATAGCCCCAAGGGGAGGGCGCTGTGGGCTTCGCACCTGAAATCAGCGCCCTCCCCCTTTTCACCTTTGAACCTTCACCCAGGCTGGATCCGCCCCTCTCACTTCTGATTGGCCAGCTCCTTCAGAGGGTAACGCCGTTTTGATCCGATTTTGCCGTGAAATCGCCGATCAAACGCGGACGTGGATGAAACGTTGTTGGTGTGTGATGATGTGTTTGTTTTAAAATAAAAGATAGAAGAAGAATAACGGCTAACTCAAAGGTTCACAGCCCGGCACACGAATAATTCCCTTTATACATCGGTGGGGAAATCTAACCTGGAACACACACTTACCGAAATAACTAACCTCTGGGGAACCTGACTGGTGTTTCTGTGAATTTCCACAACCGTAACAATAAGTTTTAAATTTCAACTTGATCGGACACATGGTCTGGCAGCCAGAATTATTTACTTTTTTGATTTTGGTTCTTTTCTTTGAGTGAGGCTCACTTGGCTGTACCTGGATGGGTTTGAGGTAGAGGAGTAGAGCTGAAATGTGTATCCTATCCAGGTTCCTCCTGATGACTTCATCTTTGCTTGTTTGGGTTCCTTCTGATGACTCCAATGCAGGACTGTACCGATTTGGTCTTCCATTTGATTTGAATTTAATTAATTAAATCCAATTCTGAATTAAATTGAATAAGAATAACGTCATGGGTCAGGGTCAGGTGTCCGATCAAAGTGAGACATCTTGGTACCCGGTCATCACTGCCAGCAGTTATAAAGTGCAGTTTCAAATCATTATTATCAGAGTGAAGGGAGAAACACCACGTTCTTGTGGGGTTTGCCAGGGGAAGCTTGGCCGAAGTCTTTCACGAAGCAGCTGACCAGGCCTGACGTTCAATTAAGTTCCGGACAGGAATTTGTAATTTGTTCGTCGTGCCGGCGATGGCTCGCCTACTCTTCACGAAGGACACCATGGGATCTTTAACGTCCACCAACTAATGCGGGTAGACGGGAGGCCCAGTTTAACGTCCATCTGAGGGAAGGCACACACATGATGAATCACCCTGCTTGTGAAACACCAGAATGGTAGTTTATTGCTGGGTCATCCTCGCTGCTCCGGCGCATGCTCCCATAGCTGACCTTACCTGACATCCTCAAGCCCACACTAGACAGCTCATATGTGAGGTCACCCCTGCCAGCCCTATCAAAATTCTTGCATCGACATGCATAAAGGCAGATATGAAAATCCACAAGAAGGTATGAACTTCAATCTCAACACAAGACACAAGAAGCCAGAATTCAAGGTTAAAATAAAACTTTTTAATTTTTGATGCAGGGGATCTTATTCCAATACGTTCTATCTACCCGTTTCCTCGGACCTGCTGATTTGTCAAGCTCAGCCATTTCTAGCACAACAAGCCCATCACTGGTACCCCCTTTTATCAGTCAGTCCAACTGCTCCATACTGTGACACAGAAGTTTATTATTCCAGTTTCTTTGCAATAAGTGGAATGTTGAAGAGAGTGTTGGTTCTTCTTGTGATTTGTACAGTGTTTGTGTGTGTGTGTGTGTGTGTGTGTGTGTGTGTGTGTGTGTGTGTGTGTGTGTGTGTGTGAGTGCGTGCCATTGTGTCGAGTCCAACATGTTTGTTTTTTTTAACCATTTGAGCTTTTGTCATCAAATTTGCAACAAGCCTTTGTTATGAGAATCTGAAGAACATCAATTAATAAAACTTATGATTCTTTTTTATTTTTTTAAAATCTGTTGTTTTTGGTAAGTTTACATCGAGTACAAAGCGGACGTCGATGGGCTTTAGCTTTTGAGATGCTTTCTAGTTATGATCTGTAAAAGAGGTTGACTCATTGCTAACATCAATGATGGTCACAACACCCCACCTATCAAAGACTCAAAAGAATAAATGATCACATTCCAGTTAAGAGCAAGTGGGTGATTTTTCCAAAGAGATGTTCGGTCGAAGAATGCTTTTGTTGTTGTTAAAAGCACCCTTTAATGTAGGTTCCAACGTTCTTCCCCTTGCACTTCTTTTGCCATCCGTACCTGGCAGACAAAGCACGTTGAGTTAGTACGGTACTTGGTAAATAGACTCAAACATTGAACTGAAATGATTGACACATTTGATCTATTGTTTTTTTTTGTCCTATCTGAGTCCACACTCGGCTCATTCAACTCCAGATTCAAATCCCATAAATCGCGTTGGATTGTCCATGGCTTCCTCTGGTCCCCTTTCATGCTCAATACATGGACATCTCGTAATGCCTTTATGGACTCACAAGATTCTCTTAAAACAATAGAGAACTCAAAAATTACATCAGGTATGTTACGTGTGCACAAGCAAACATACAGTACATGTACGACGTACACAACTTGATAATCTGGTGTCCTGGTGATGAGGGCATGGGACTGGTTCCGCATATTGTCAGGTCAGGTCAGATCAGATAGGTGAATTGCTACAGGTACCATGTAAAACTGTTTCATGGTCGGGTTGTCGTTGTCGGTGACAAAACCATCTCCCCCACCAGGTTTCATGGTGAGGAGGGTGTATGGATATGGACACCCAACAGGATTAAAACCAAAACCTGTCAAAGGGCAGAGGAGCTCCTGGTATGCCAATGGCCATCCATACCTGGTGCCCAACGAGCATCCTCCTGCAGTTTGGTTACCGTTTTCTCGGAGGTTGGTGGCAGGATTTGCACTCCAGCCATCGTAAAACACACATAAAAAAATAAAACAGCAAGAAAAACCCACTCCATGGGCGTGCTTCCTGTGCAGATTCCCTTTGCAGGGACAACCCCACCAGATGACAGGAGTGGGGCAAAGCTTTTGGGACCCCCCACTCTTTGATGATAGAAGGAAAAACACGAGGCAACTCTGCTGAGTCGGGTTGTGTTGGTATGTGTCGGGTTGGTACTGTGGTGTCGTCCACCAGATGCCGATCTCCTCAGGTTAACCTGAGGCAGTCCCTTTGGGTGGGTGCCTGGAATGTCCTCATTCCAAGAGAGGATGATCACCTGTCTCGGGTGTCACCTGAGCTCCATTGCTTGAACACCAGTATTGCAGCACTCTGAGGTTCAGAGACCGGATAGTGGTGAGATCATGGCTGGTGGTTACACCTACTTCTGATGTGGTCACTCTGATGGTTAGCATGCCCAAGGAGTTGTTGTAGTTGTGTCCACCAAGTTGACTCCTATGATAATTGAGGTAACATCGGTGAACGAGCATATTATGAGACTGAGGATTCGTCACTCTTTGGGTGTTATTTCCCTGGTCTCTGTATATTCTCTGAATGAGGTGAGCGATCACTGAGAAGAAGACATTCTATGCCACGCTCGAGTCTATGTTTGATCAGTGCCCCAAGTGAGATATTCATCTTGTCTTGGGGAATTTCAATGCATCGACTGGCACTGACAGGGACGGTTATGAGATCGGGGGTAAATGACAGGGAGTGTTGGTCCCCATGGGTCTGGAACCAAGAAGCAGAACAGCAGCAAGTTCCTTTACTTCTTGATATGTCATGGACACAGGGTGGCTGGTTCATGGTTTCAGCTCCCACAGCCACATCACTGGACTTGATATTCCAATGCTGATGGTGTGGCAGAGAGTAATCATGTTGTCGTTGATGATTGCTGGATGTTGCTCCAGAACTGCAGGGTCTACCAGAGTGCTCACTTCCTCAATACCGACCACTGGCTTGTTGTAGCAACTCTGAAGCTGCAGCTCAAATTCAAGAGATGTATGTTTACTGATGGCAGACAAGGAGGCCTATGAGCGAGGAATCTGTGAAAGCGTAGAGCATCACCTATGGTCAAGTATTCTCATCCTGCTTCTAGAGGAATTTGTGCATTATGTTCCTCCAAGGCTGTCCCTCGGTGGACTGCAGTTCGAGTGGATGACTACAGAGGGTGGTGAGTTCTTGGCAGAGGAATCTAAAGTGAAGCCCCGCTGGGCCAGTTACTTTGAGTGGCTTTACCGCTCAAAGTAACCGGACCAGTGGGGCTTTTGTTACTAATCCTATTGCTGACCCTCCACTAAATGGTAAACCGCCTTCGTTAGTTGAAACACAGGCTGCGGTGAACCGGTTGAAAGAGGGCAAAGCTCCTGGGATTTGTGGCATCCATACTGAACCCTCAAGGTTGGAGGAAATGCTGCACTCATGTTGTTGCATGCAGTTCCGTACTCCTTTTGGTGCACAGGCATCATGCCAACTGATTGTAAGAGGGGCCGCCTTGTTGTCCCTGTGGAAAGGGAAGGGTGGTTGCCAGAACTGCAACAACTACCGAGGGGTGACGCAGCTATCAGTGCTGGGCAAGGTCTTTGCTCGGATAATTCTTGATTGGATCCCCTTACCGTCTGCTTGAGCACCATCGCTCGGAGCAGTTTGGCTTTACACCAAAGAGGTCAACGATTGACCGTATCCTTGCTCTTCGGATCCTCACCGAAAGCAGGTGAAAGTTTCAGCAGGGGCTGCTTGCAGCCTACGTTGATCTCCACAAAGCGTGAGATTCATTGAATCGGGATGCTCTCTGGAGGATCCACAGTCCTTGTGGGGTGCCACCAAAGCTGATCTGATTTCAGAATTATACTCTGGTACTGAGAGTACTGTGAGGTGTGGTTGGCCTGCTTGTTTTGCCATTTGCCAAAGACCTGACCATCATGAATCCTGGGGGTTTCAGAGCAATTTCCCTCCAGCGAAACTTTAAGGTGCTTCAGGCGTTTTACGTCAAGAGATTGTTTTGGTGGTGCCTCACCTGTTTTATGTATGGTAGATTTATGTAATTACTCAAATCACAATGTGGTGCAAGGAAAAGAGTGGTGTAAGAAGTCTCACCAGGCCTTGAATCCCTGCTGTTTTATAATAATCTTGGCACAGTTCACAGAAGCTCTTATGTCTGAGTTCAGCAGCTCTGTGGACACAGACAATGTACAGATGAGACAAAGAAAGAATGTGAGCACTAAATTCAGCGCAAAATTTAGTCTTCATGGGTGGCAAAAGAAGGAAAAACAAATTCCACTAATCTTTTTAAATGGTAGTTTATCTGTCGTGAATAAAATAAGAGTTGACATTTTAGGCTTTACCCTTCGTCAGAACAAGGAGAGAGAAAGAGAGAGAGAGAGAGAGAGAGAGAGAGAGAGAGAGAGAGAGAGAGAGAGAGAGAGAGAGAGAGAGAGAGAGAGAGAGAGAGAGAGAGAGAGAATGAGAAGGGTAGCGGTGTGGGATTCATTTCCAAACAGGAGCTTCCACCCACCTCCCGCAATCTCAATGTCAGTACCCCTCGTGCATCACACATATACTTTCTGCCAAAGATTCACAAACCCAACAACCTAGCCGTCCCATTGTGTATACCTGTGGCAGTCCCACTGAAATAATTTCCAGCTATCTGGACAACAAAAAAATGGCTCCAATTGTATCCTCTCTGCCATCCCACATGAAAGACACTAATCATGCCTTACAGATTTTTGATCGGTTTTAGTTTTCTCGCAACAACAAATTTCTGTTCACTGTGGACATTTCATCACTCCACACGGTTATTCCAAATGACGAGGGTGTTCAGGCACTCAAACATTTTTTCAATTGTCGCACCATCTAAGACCCCAGCACTGAAACTTTGCTTCGTTTGGCTGAATTGGTTCTCACACTCAATTGCTTTAAATTTTCCAATTAATTTGTCTAAAAAGATCAATGGTGCAGCTATGGGTACAAAAATGGGTCTGAATTACGCAAATGTCTTTGTCGGTTTCATTGAAGAACAAATTTTTTCTCAATTTGATTGCTCGACACAAGATTTCTTTGGACGCTACATCGATGATCGTATTGGATCAACCTCCGCTCACAGATTCGAACTTGAACGATTCGTCAACTTCATCAATGACTTCTATCCAGCGCAGCTCTTAACAAGTCTGAAGACGACGATGGTCAGGAGCGGTATTTGATGATGTAGATGTTTCAGAAGTCAAGGATGAGACAATATGATAATTTTTGACCAAGTATAAAAATGATCAACATGATGTGGTACGAGTGACAGGTTATTAGCTGCAAAATGTCGAAAACCCGGTTTCGTTCAACAACTTTCAAAATTTGACCTTTGCATAACCTTTAAAGGTCCAAAACAATGTTGTGGACATTAAAATAAGGAAGCAGGATACTGCTATAGCTTATTGAGTTAGTTCGTCGAAGAAGGTCGAAAACCGGTTCGATTCCCACAACTTTGAAATTTGACCTTTGTGAACTTTAAAGTCAAAGGTCAAGGATTATGACCTTTAGTGCAAAACTTCCTCTGGAACATTCCAGGAACAATATAACGTCATATAGGCTATATGGCATTTCGCCCTCCTCGGATTATCCATACTTTGATGAAATCAGCGTAAAAACAAACTTGAAGGGGCGCCACGGGCAAGGTGTTCGAGATAGAGAAAAATGGTTTCAAGACTTTAGGGGGGAATGACCTCAAGATTATGCTAAAAAATAGTCATCCTGCTCTCAAATTTTGGCGGTCGTATGATTTTTATGTCAAAATTCGCAATTTTCTAAGTTCGTGACCTTGTGACCTTGGGACGAAAATGAAAAATCGAGCTCTGTGGAGCTATGCAGGTGCCATTGGGCTAACCAAATACCGAAACCCCTGCCAGATTCGACAACCCCTCGGAGAAGATGTAAATTGAAATCGGCTACCCCCTAAAACACATGTTTTTTGGGCGTGGCTCCGCCCATAATGGGCGCAGCCATTCTCAGCTACAAACTAGATCATGATATAAACCTCCACCAAAATTTATCAGGATCGATCAAAACCACGGAGCTATGCTCGGGACAGACAGACAGACAGACACACACCAATAACGAAATATAGTGGTCACTTACTGACTCGTGAACCAATTATACTTGGGAAGATTTCAGATACCTTTCGCACATTTTTAGATATCAAACTCTTTGTGATAGATACCGGTTTAATGACTACTGTTCACGACAAGCCAACAGATTCACACAGCTATCTAATGTACTCATCCTTTACATGCCAAGAATTCCATTTCTTATTCCCAGTTTCTGAGGCTCTGTTGTCTCTGCAATGATGACTTGGATTTTGGGTCGAAAGCCAATGAGATGTGTCAGCTTTTCACAGATCGTGACTATCCCAGCTTTTCACAGATCGTGAAGATCCCAGCTCACTCGTGAAAAATGCTCTTAACAGTGTCCGACCAATGAACAGACAAAAATCTCCTTCTTCCAAAAACAAAACCTGAGAATGAATGAATTATTCTCACTTTGGTGTATCATCCCAATATAGTCCAGCAGCCATTTCTCATATGAGGCCAAATAAGGAAATTCGTTCAACACCCCCTACAGAAAAGACGTGGTCCCATCGCCATCTTGGAAAATCGAAAAAGTTGCACCTGATGAGGAATTTTGAGTTTCGTTGACTTCTGAAGTCTCGTTGTGATCGTTTAGAATTCCTCAGTTTTGTTGTGGAACTTTAACTGGTTCTATTTATTTCTCTTACTTTTCAAAGACCCGTTTAACCGACTCAAATCAAAAGACACCGATTAATTCATTTCCACAGCGTGAAAGTACATTACATCAGGGAGTTCTATTCGTAATTGGTACTTGGTCAGTCCAAGGAGTACAAGCCACTGAGATGCTATACATTCACACGTGCTTGCCACTCCAACAAGATTACATTTCCAGGCATTTATATACTTTCATGGGAGTGGAGGGGATGTTAAGCCTTATAGTCCAGGAGCAAGGACCTGAAAAAAAATGAAATCGTTCAACACTCCCTACAGAAAAGGTTTGACTTGACAGGTGGTAGAATAGACCCTATAGAACACCTCCAGGTAGTATGTGGTTTCAAATTGTGGTTCATTAAATTCCACAGGCCATTATACATACAAGGGTACTTACCAAGAGGGTCACTGTGAGCTAGCAAAATTTAGGGGAGGGGTAACGTAACGTGAATATCTTTGTCCGGACTC
>CM068957.1:99078079-99091302 GCA_035128595.1 Eptatretus atami | reverse complement strand
CACTAGACCCTATAGAACACCTCCAGGTAGTATGTGGTTCAAATTGTGGTATCATTAAATTCCACAGGCCATTATACAACCAAGTACTTACCAAGAGGGTCACTGTGAGCCTAGCAAAATTTAGGGGAGGGTAACGTAACGTGAATATCTTTGTCGAGACTCAACCAATTTCAATATGAGGTATCATTGGCTTCCTATTATAATTCTCTTTCAGAGTATGTACAGAAATGTCCATATTCATTCAACTGTACAACCACAAGAGGTAAAAAATCACAAAAATCAAATATTATGAGCTTTTTTTAATATATTTTAGGCATCTTTTAGAGCATACTAAGTTGTCAAGTCAAACTTTTTCTGACGTGGGTGTTGAACAATTGAATTTTTCACAGGTTCATGTTGCTGACTAAAAAATGCGTGTGTTAGTCTATTTTTATGAAATTCTTATGGACTAGATAATTACAAAAATAAAGTTTTAAAATGTCATGTTAATAATGATGGTAAAAGAGTTGGGTTACATAGTTGCTTTTCTGTGTCATTCAGATTGAAACATCTGACAAGAATCCACTAGCCAACTGAGAGCAATGGCCATTCAGAGAGTCAGGCATAGTTCTCCAACTTTTACCTGTAAAGAACAGAAGTTGACTAACTTTCACAAGTGCATAATTGTCAGAGGACTCAAACGAGACACTAAGGAAAGCCCGAGATACCTCCATACAGACACTTGTTGCAGCACTGGAACTCCAATGAGATGTAAGTATACGAACGTTTAAAATCAGATTTTTGACAGTTTGGCAACCGCAGATGTTAAATGGCACTCAAATTGCTACGAAAAATGGACAAGCAAAGAAAACCTGCGTTACATGCAGAGGAGAAGATCTGCATTCTCACCGACACCAGCAGAAGAATCTAAGATTGGCACACAATCTGAAACAAGTTTGACGGAACTCCAGGGTATCCAGGTCCCATGTCAACCTCACTGACTAGACTAGGTGCCTCTTCTGCAAGAGAAAACACACAGAAGGGTTAAAGGAGATGACCATGGTCAGAACTTTCCAAGCCTGTGAAACTATTGTGGCAACAGCGGCCGCAAATGGCGTATGAGACATGTTACGGACTACTGCTGTCCCAGCAACGATCTAGTGGCAGCAGAAGCTAGTTACCACAGAGCTTGCCATGCCTCATACATCAGCAAAGCTAATCTGCAGTATGCTGGCTTCATGAAGGGAGACAAGAAACTTGTTAAGATACGGCATTCAAGCAATTGGCTGAAGATATCTCTGCTGACCTGAATGTGGGAAGCCTTTGATATGACAATTCTTCTGGACAATACAATCATTTTCTGCGCGGACAGGGAGTGGCAGTCGACAGCCGCTACACTACCAGCGACTCAAACTCTCGACTAAAAAAACACTTTGGAGATGACATTGTCTTCCATAAGCCATATGATCTTTTAGTAAGTCTCAGCTTTGTCTACTCAAGCTCCATATCCCTCAGATTGTATACACTGATAGCCCAGAGTTGTACACCTCAACAGCACGGTGCTACAAGAAAACAGCCTACACAGCATTGGATGTGCGACAGGGTGAGTCTGCTGTACCGCACTGCGAAACTCATCAAGTCGGAGATCAATGAATGCCAAGGCATATCAGTCTCGACCCACCTAAATCATGGATCTAACCCTGACAAAATCCAAATCTAGTGATACCAGACAGTCTTACTGGCTACTACGCTGGCGTTATTGCCAAACCAGAAAGAAGATGAAGATGAGTTTCAGCCACCAGAATGTAGCAACTCATCAGATGAAAGACGTGTTTTGATGCTTGCTCAGGATGTTGTACACTGTGCCGACTCATGCTGAACTAACATGCCCAAGCATGTGGCCCTGGAATGCAGTTCGGCATATGACGAGGTCAAAACAGCTCCATTACCAGTGCTGAGCAGAATGGGCCACTGTGACTCCTACGATGATGTTGAGGCAACCGACACAAGCTTGCACAGGAGATCCTAGCCAAGAGCGACAGTCTTTGTACGGCTATTGCCATCAAACATCTCCCCAGGCGTCTCTGTCCATGGGCAGCAGACAATAATGACATGACTGAAGAGACTCTTGAGGAAGAGACAACTCATGCCACCTACAGTAGTCCTCTATCAACGAGGCACTTGTGCGTCCATTACCAGGCCTATGTATGGAAGAGAGCATTGAGCCTACACACAGCCTCCACAGCGCTGACATTGCTGCAAAATTCAGCGATGTGCCCGCAGCCTGTGCTCATGACAAAGATCCAGCACCACGGCGTCTTCCGAGCGACTGCTGCACCTGCAAGAAGTCTCTGACGATGCTCGCCCCGAGCTCGATCTGCCCACATGCAGAACCAACTGCAATCACATCCATGCCCACAGAAGCATGTGCATGATATGGCCGAAGAACTTGTGAAAATCAAGAACAATCTTTGAATCCAGTGGTGAAGAAGACGACGCTGACTAAAACTTACAACAGATGACATCTTCATTGTTCCATGGCGAATGTGTATCCTTGTTGCCAGACACAAATATTACAAACCGCTCTGACGAATGTGCTTCCGTGCAACATGCCACAACTATTATGATTCGCTCTCACTAATGTGCTTCTGTGTTGTCATGCAACAGCTCCCAGTGTCGACCATGTATAACTATTATCATCCACTATGATGACATGAGTAGCTTCCGTGCTGCCAGAGACAACTATTATACATCGGCTTTCACTAATGTACTTCCGTGTTGCCAAAGACAACTATTAGGCTCGTCTGATGTATGTGCTTCTGTTTGCTATTACACAAGTAAAAGACGAATGCTAAAAATAACAGTTGCCAGTTTTCTTGTTATGCGTGCCTCTGTATGTATATGAATTTCTGTGCAGAACAATACTTTCTTAAGCGTTTGATTCCAAAATGTATACATACCAGTAGTAATTGAGAAACACCGTTCACCTCATATGAGAACACAATTAAAAATGTCAGAAAGTTTGAATTAGTGTGATATTTAGCTTTGGTGATGCCATGGCAAAGCCCATTTCAAACAACTGTACATACTCTGATAGAGAATTATAATAGGAAGCCAATGATACCTCATATGAAAATTGGTTGAGTCCGCACAAAGATATTCACGTTTACGTTACCCCTCCCCTAAATTTTGCTAGCCACAGTGACCTCTCTGGTAAGTACCCTCGGTATTATAATGCCTGTAGAATTTAATGATACCACAATTTGAAACCACATACTACCTGGAGGTGTTCTATAGAGGTTCTATTCTACCACCCTGTCAAGTCAAACCCACATGACCTACGACGTCATAATTATGAATAAAAACATTATACAGAAGAAAGGAACTCTTGTGGTAAAATTTATTGTCAATCAGACGAAGGGTTGCCGAGAAAATGAATTTTTAAATGCAGACACGCACGCACGTACGCCAAACCCTGATTTTTGCGAAATACAAAACAATTGACGATTTTAAGCGACCTTGACCCGTTGACCTCAAAAGAAATAACCTTCAGTGACCCAATATGCAAACCGTGCTCAAATTTCAAGTAAATCAGATGGAAATCGACGATTTTGTGCCTTTGACCCTTTGACCTCAAAACAATTGGCTTCTAGCTTTTGATTTGTGAAGCAATTCAGTGAACCAATGGGCAAATTCTTAGAATTTCAGGTAAATTGGATGAAAATTGATTTTATGGATGTTGACTTTTTGACCACATTATCAATTTCCTTCTTCATATTCTCATAATAAAGCTTTGTTGAAAATTTGATGACAAAAGCTCATTTGGTAAAAAAAAAAAACAAGCTCAAATGAGCTAAGATCCTCGTCTCTCTTAATGATGACGTCATAAAACGAATATGACGTCATTGTGATGTATCAGGTTTGCGATAAATTATCTGTGCTAATGCCTGGCTTGATTCCCGCAAACAAAATTCAAACAGCTTGCCTAGTTTCGGAGATAAATGGTATAGGCGATTTCCATTAGCGGCGATATTATGACGTCAACTTTTTTTGTCGGAAGAATTTCCGAAATCGGAGATGGTTACTGCCTGCGCGTGGGCTTCTGCATATACATGGCAAGTTTCACGAAGATCGATGAAAACTCTGGGTTGTGAAACAAAAAATGTCAAAAAATAGGAATGACGTCATAAAATTGATATGACGTCATAGTGATGTATCATATGTGCGGTAATTCATCTCTGCTAATGCCCTGTTCGATTCCCGCAAACAGAATTCAAAAAGCTTGCCTAGTTTCGGAAATAATTTTTTTAGGCGATTTCCATTAGCGGAGATATTTTGACGTCATAACTTTTTTTCTTGGAGGAAATGTCAAAATCGGAGATGGTTATGTCTGCGCAGGGTATTTTTCATATATATGCCAAGTTTCAGGAAGTTTCGATGAAAACTGTAGGCTGTGAAACAAAAAAGTCCACAAGAAGAAGATGAAGAACAACAACGTGAGTAAGACTTAGAGATCCTCCAGGAGGATCTAAAAAAAAGAAAAAAGTGTTGTGGCCCCAGACAGTCACACAGACACACACACGGTTTTGTGTGAGCATGTGTGTGACATTGAAAATTGACCTTGAAACAACAACACAGCAGTTAAAAAAACGAAGCATCGTACAAATACCTTGGAGTAGACGAGGGCCATCAAATATGTCACAAACAAAATGTGCAAACAATCGCCAAAGAATACCAACGTAGAATGAAGCAGATCCAGAAAAAAACATACCTCTCCCCAAGAAACAAAATCAAAGTCATAAACCAACTCGCAGTACCAGTGCTCCAATGCAGCTGTGGAATAATAAACTGGCCACAATCAGAAATCAAAAAGTTAAACATCAAAACAAGAAAACTCCAAACCGTCCACAAAATGTTCTATAAAAACCAGTGCATCCCGAGAATGTACCTGCTGAGACGAGAGGGAGGGAGCGGCCTGATGGAACTCAACCAGGTGTACAGAGTGACGAGTGGAGGACCAGCTGAGTATGTGACATGCTCAACAGACTATCGGATTCAATTTGAAAACAAACATGAACAAAACAAACCTGAAAAAGTACCCTAATTCACCTTGCAAGGAATTTTCAAAAACTGGTGTGAATAGCAGATAGCGCACAGGAAAATGAAGAGGCACCAAATAAGCCCCAACCAACAATTGCAGAAAAGAACAATAAATATATAAAAAGAAATAACAAATATACACCAACAACTGGGAGAAGGACAAAAGAGCAGGAAAACACAAAAAACAATTTGACCGGTTGGGATCGACAAAGAAGGATCATTGGAATGGCTAAGAAGAGGTCAGCTTCAACTGGGACGGAAAACAAATAATAATAAATACCCAAGATCAAGGACACTACATCAGTGGATTTTAAAAGATGGCAGGACTGAGCCAGATGGACAAGTGTAGGTCCTGCAAGATAGAAACAAAGTACTAATCACCTGCTTTCAGGATGCAAAAAACCATTATCAGAACAACTTTACACAACGGCACAACAAAGTATGCAAAGTGATTCTTTGGCATATCTGAAAAACATTCAACATCCCATTTCCAGAAAACTCATGGAAACATGAACCAAGGGAATCATTGAAAATAAGGACGTCATGCTCACGTACGACCTGATGATACCATCGAGCATGAACATAGAAAACAACGCCTTGCAAACGGCCTTCATTCTCAGGAACAAAATGGAAAAGACAGCATTGCTGATTGAGACATCAGTACCCAGTGATTTTGGCTTAAATAATGCAGAAATCAAGAAAATGACCAAATACCAGGACCTCAAAAATGAGATAAAGAGATCTTCGAAGATGAAGCTTCAAAATTACAACAGGAATACTAAAGAAGAGCCTCACTGAGATTTTGAAAACCATCCCTGGGAATATCATCAACAACAACACAACAATTGGAGGAGGTCCAGGGTCCGGTGAGGATCCTGAAAAGAGCCCTCGGAACAAAACTCTGAGAACAACAAAGTTGAACAGCTTGGTCCATGAACTGTGATCCCTTACCGAAGCGGAGGTGGATACTTTGAGTCCTGGGAGGACTTCGTTCCACCTCCTCAAATCCGCAAATGTTGATAGCAACCAACGAAACACACGTAAGTGATTGCAATACCTAGCGGGGCACAGGCTAGTGAACACCATTGGAGTATCATAATCAGGAAGGAGAAAAAGAAGGTCGAAGGTAATTTGTGCTAAGGAGAGCAGAATGATGGTAAAACCCAGCAGTGGGTAAAATTTGAACTCAATCCCTCACGTGAGCAGTGAACGTTGCAGCCGTTGCGAGGACTTTTGTCATCTTTGCACCAATAGTGGTTATTGATCTGGAATATTCCGTAATCGATACTGTTGTCATTGTTCTTGTGCAGCGCGTCAGTTTTGTAGCTGCTTTCGGCAAATGCCATACAGACCCCTGTGGACAGGTTTGTGTACAAGGAAACACACACACACATAAGTAGGTCATTTGGCCCAACATGGCTACGCCGTCTCCATATCCCATTCATCTTGTTTATCAATTTTGTTATCTTCGACATACTCACAGCCGTTCTGACCTTTCCCTTCATCTAACTTAACATGATCATCCCCTTGTAATGAACTTACACTTCCCACTTAATGTCCATATGGGGAATTTATAGTCAGAGCGGTGACATCCAAAGGATTACTCCTTTCAAAAGATTCGATTCGACTCCTCGGGGGAGCAATTGTGCAAGACCAAACATCTCCGATGAGATCGATGCTCCGAGTCGAATATAATATCAGGGAAATGAAATCATTACATCATTGACAGTACATTCCATCAAGTGTTCACACCCCTTGACTTTTGTCACATTTTGTTGTTTTACAGTTTAAATTTAAAATGGATTAAATTAAAAGAATTTGTCACCGATCCACACAATATACCCCATAATGACAAAGTGAAAACATGCTTTCGGAATATATTTTTTATATAAATTAATTAAAAATGAAAAGCTAAAATGTCTTGTGTCAATAAGTATTCAACTCCTTTAAAGATGACGCTCCAAATTGAGCTCAGGTGCATCCAATTTCCTTTAGTCATCCTTGAGATGTCTCAACTTGATTGGAGTCAAGAAACTTCAATTGATTGATTGGAGTGGCGAATTCAATTGATTGGGCATGATTTATAAAGAAACACACCTTTATATATAAAGTGCATGTCAGAGCAGAAACTCTACCATGAAGTCCAAGGAACTGTCCGTAGAACTCAGATATAGAATTGTGAGGAGACATAGATCTAAGGAAGGGTATAAAACAATTTCTAGAGTGTTGAAATTTCCCAAGAGCACAGTGAGCTCCATAATTAGGAAATGGAAATAATATGGAACTATCAAGACTCTTCCTAAAGCTGGCTGTCTGACCAAATGGAGCAACTGGGTAAGAAGGACCTTTGTCAAGGAGGTGACCAAGAACTCAATGACCACTCTAACAGAACTACAGAATTCCTTGGCTGAGATGGGAGAACCTGCCGGAAGGACAACAGTCTCTGCGGTACTTCACAAATCGTGGCTTTATGGGAGAGTGGCGAGATGGAAGCCACTCCTGAGAAAAAGGCACATGACAGCACACCTGGAGTTTGCAAAAAGACACGTGAAAGACTCTGAGAGCATGAGGCAAAAGATTATATGGTCTGATGAGATGAAAATTGAACTCTTTGGGCTGAATGCAAAACGCTACATCTGGCGGAAACCGAGCACAGCTCATCACCCATCTAACACCATCCCTACCGTGAAGCATGGTGGTGGTACCATCATGCTATGGGGATCTACAGAGGGAGTTTACTGGGGGGTTGCACTACCCCCTTCTCCCTCCCTCCTTAAGAGGTATTTGCTATCTTCTCAGAAACGACACACACAATTTCGATGAAACTTGACTACAACCTGATGTACCAAAGATTGTAGGCTCTAAGGAGTTGTATGGGGGTTCCTCCAAAATATTGATTTGCACTCTCCTCCTTACACACACAATTTCAATGAAACTGGACCACAACCTTCATTGCCAAAAGTACCAAAGTTTGTTCACAACATTAAAAAAAAAAATTGGGGGGATAGAGGTGGGTGTATGGGAGGGGGGTTGACCCCCAAAATAGGTATTTGCTACAACATTGGTTCATCGGTACATTGTGCTGATTCCGTCCCACGATGACGTCCTCCTCAGTATCATTATTGTACCAGGTGAGCGCCCAAGGGTATGGCCCCAATTTTTAACCAGAGTTGGTGTCAAAGCCACCCAATGCTCGCCTGTTTATACATTTATCGTTTTTAAAAGACTCGTCTAATAATTCATATTTTTTATAAAGCATTGCAGTGAAGTCTAATCCAAATAATTTTAAAGCAACATATGTATTTGTATATTGTAATCAGTCACAAGAGCGCAAGTGAGCACAATATACGCCCGGACAAGAAGGTATATACAGAATTGTGCTACTACATGGAAAACAGCATCCACTTTAGATGACTAACGTATGTCGCGACACACCGTCTCCACAGTCTGTACCTATGTACCAAATATGAAACGTGAAAGTTGAAAACTTTGGGAGTTAGAGTGCGGACAGGAACGGACGGACGGACAGACAGACGACACATATGCCCCGATTATATATATATATATATATATATATATATATATATATATATATATATATATATATATATATATATATATATATATATATCGGGCGTATAAAAAATAGTGTGGTAGATAAAACATTAGAAAGGAAAAAATAACTTGCACCAAAAATTTTAACATTTTCACGCTGACGCTCACGCCGAGGGTATCACTATAGCTCTCTGTTCTTCGAACAGGCGAGCTAAAAACCAATTTCTACAAACACATTTTCACTTTATCATTATGGGGTATTTGACAATTTTTTTTAAAAAAAAAACTTTAATCCATTTTAAATTCAGTCTGTAACACATCAAAATGTGAAAACGTCAAGGGGTGGTGAACACTTGATGAAGGCACAGTACATCTTCACGGCTAACGCTTGGTAACAGAACAACCGTTCCAAATTATCATGAAACTTTATCCTTGCATTCATAAAAGCATAATTCCTAGAATTAAACAGTCACAGTGGCGTATCGTCATGAAATGACTTTAAAAGGTTTGAAGACTCAGCTTTTTTTGAAAAACTCCAAAAAAAAATAACCAAAAGTATATTTTCATCCCAATGACCGTTCTTGTTACACCTGTTACATGACTCAGAAGGAACCTGTCACACCTGCATTGGTACGTTAATGAACCAACCTATGACATATCGCTATTAAGCAGCACTACCACCTGTCCACATCTTACACCGAACACCACTGCTATGGCTGCCATAGCGTTATATACTTACAGTGTCCCAGGAATTTCTTGTGCACGTGATATCTGTTCTTCAGAAGATGAGCCAGTTCACAACGTTCGAATACCTTGCCCTGCACACCGGTGTGTACCAGCACTAGGGACAAACCGAGGAGCAACACCTGCAAGGACGCCATACTGCTGGTACATATCGGAAGGCTAAGCAGGTAACCTTTTATAAGCTGCTTGAAGAAAGCGACATTTTAATGTCGCAATGAGGGCGGTGAGCACGGATTCTCTGGCACCAGTTTTGGTGGAAATATTATCGCTGGAATGTGCTTGGTATCATTCAGGAGGCAAGGGGGGGGGGGTTAGGCTGAGTGGCCTTGTAAGATAAGGACATCTTAGAGAGTGATACAAGCTTGATACAGGCTTAACCTAACAACAGGACCTTTTGCATGGAATCAAAACCCACACCAGTACTTTATGTCTGAATAGGGCTCCGAATGGGTCCTCAAAGGTCTCCATAATGTGCCCTCACTTTACTAACTCGACAGTTCATGGAACACCGAACCCCACGCTGTCTTGAGAGAAAAAAAGGCCATGGAGGGGGGATCGGCGAGCGGCAAATGTGATTGGTCGTGATGATGTAAAATGCCATAATATTTTGTCTAAACGCAGGGTTTTTGAAAGTGCCAAGAAGGAGATTTATGTTCTACAATGTTCAAGGATGTAATTCAATTGAAATAAAATAAAGATTTTAAGGATTGGAGAAAAAAAAAAACATTTTTCAGAAGTTTACGGCTATTGCTGCAGCGTCTTTTACACCAACTTATTTAACACATTACATTAATCCGTGCCTGTTGTTTCTGCCTTTATGACGTCCTTAAAAACTGTACGTTTCCTCCTTGGAATGATTTTCAATTTGGTTTGACTGCCAGACAGGCAGAGACAGACTAAAACTGGAATGGTACTCAGTGGAGCACATATTTCCACCAGGCTGAACAGTTTAGCTTTTGTATTCCATTGAAAGGCCAGATCTGCATCCAGACCTGAACCACAATCCTCCTCCTCCTCCTCCTCCTCCTTCGTATGCATCACAAGGCTGGGGGTAGCATCATTGGCTGAGGGTCCAGCTGTGCTGCTGATGCGATGCCCCTATGACCACTACATTGGTACTCATTTAATTGACCACACAAGGATGACAGGCTGAGTCAACCCCACCGAGTGTTAATTCAACAGCCGACAGGGTCTCAAACTCAGGACCCCAAGATTCCAAGCCAGTTACCATAACCACTAAGCGAATGCCAAGCCTCAAACTCAGATCGAATCGGCTTGTTCTTGTCATTAACCCAACTCATTCATGAAAGTTACTAATCATAACTCGTCCACAACTTTTTGAAACATCGTTTTTTGGCCCCATCTCTTAACGGTGAAGAATCACTTAGAAAAATTAAATAATTATCGTATCCAGATCGGATCAGAGTCTTCACCAAAATCGAACCACTTCGTTCTCATCACACAACCAACCTGTTCATCAAGTTTCGTCCAAATCCATCAATAACTTTTTGAGATATCGTGTGTATATATATATATATATAATATATATATTATAATATATATATATATATATATTGTTACGGCTGTGGAAATTCGCATTACACCATAAAGGTCCCGTAGGTGAGATATATTTCTTAAGTACATGTGTAGTTAGCCCAAACCCATTGTTTAGAGGGAATTAATGTGATTCATTCGGGCTGCGATCCTTTGAGTTAGGCGTTTTTCTGTTCTACCTTTGTTTTGAGCCAACCACTACAACAACAACAACAACGCCAGCAGCCACAACCTACCTTCACCACTCGCTACCGCAAACCTCACATCACGCCATTCCAAGCAGCTCCATGGCCATCGGACGCCGCCGAAGCCCTCCACCACCTTCTCCTACGGCCACTCCCGCACCACCTGTGGACACCGAGCGTCGGGCTATCTGCAGCGATCCACGCGAGCCGCGAGTGCAGATGGCGTTTTCCGAGGAGAATTCGGATCAGGAATGCTACACGCCCACATCTGATCCATCCAATTAGGAAGCGCGGGGCGGCTTGGCCCGCCTCCAGACGCGCCTGACGGAAATCGGGATATGCAAATTTGAGGATCAGAAAGATTCACGCCCCTTTTTCTCCATCCAATCGGCGAGCGTGGCTCCGCCCCTGAGGTCGTTTGGATCCGAGAATTTGCATATGGTGGGTTCCTGGAGCCGATAAAAAGACGAGCGCAAGGCGAATCGTGGCAGTATCGGTGGGGCAGAGTCGGGAGACGGAGCTCGAAGCAGAAGTGGGCAGACGGCTACGGAGGCGAACGGCTACGAAGGCAAACGGCTACGGAGGCGAACGGCTGCGGAGGGAGATCGGCTGAGGAGAACTGGAGGCTCGGTCCGGGACGAGGAAGTCAGCGACGAGGTCGCGTTGAATCGCGCATCGCGGGACTCGAGCAACCAGCCATACTCCCTCCCCAGACATCAACAATTCCCCCTTTCCCCCGCGCTGAGAGAGTGCGACAAGGGGGCCCCGTTCCCACTTTACACCAGCAGGTGCCCACGAAACCGCCGTGCAGCGACATTTTGCGGCTCGCCACGAGGGCGCGGGTAGGACCCTTCGGTCTCGTGGACCTGGCCGCTCATCCAGGTTCCACGCGCATTAGGCCCACGGGCCCAGTCTGACTCCCTTGCCTTTGAGGGGTCTTTTCTTTGCTTAGGTGTGAATGCGTGTTGTGGCGCCGTGTCTTGTAAGGTAGAAACTGTAAAGTGTTGCCGAGTGTTCGCGTTTAGTCGGTCGTAGCTCTCTGTTGCTTGCATTATTGTTTTTGTCTAAATTGATATATGTGCATTTGCTAATTGTGGCTGTAAATACGTGCTATATGTGTGCTCCGTGTGCCGCGGAATAAATGTGCATTGTGTGAACTGTTTCCCGTTTCGCTTCGTCTTTTCTTCATTGACCCTCCATCCTGCTTCACGTAAAGGTTCGTAGTGGGTGCAAAACGCCCGGTAAATAATCTGAACCGTCGAGGTCGACGATAACACCGCTCGGTTATCCCGATAGTACGAACGGGCCGCCCAAGCGCTCGTGTCCGGAGTCGACCTGCGGCGAGGTACGATCGCCCGGTTTACCATCCGCGTGGGTACTTAGGTAGGTCGAGTTTGGCGAACAACCCTATCCTACGCGGGTGGCCGATTGGCACGATTGTGGTGAGGTCGAAAGGCCCACCGTGACTGGCTCCGGCGATAGTTCCCGGAGGGTCACGACTGAATTGTCCGTCCGGTGGGCGACGTGCCGCGATCCGAGTTACGTGGCCGTCCGCACGCCGACGGGCGCGAATTCGCAACAATTATATATATATATATATATATATATATTATATATATATATATATTATAATAATATACTATAATATATATATACATATACACACTGTATATCAAAACTTGTAGAGTGTGACAAGCACTCCCCAAGATTACATGGTCAACGTCAGTTAAACATCAAATGGGGCCGCCTATCCGGATTTCAAGCATATTTGCACTCATCAGGACGGCATACCAATAAATAACTAACCAATGATGACCACATTCATCGTTTATACATCAGATGCACCTCCTGTTATGGTGAGCATCACCACAGATTATGTCTCACACGGAAAAAAACGCATAAACCGCACAGAATAACCGTCCTTCTGCCACCCAGACGATTGTTCTTGCTAATGCAAACCATTTGACCAGAAGGCACGTGATGTGATCGGCGGGTAAATCGAAACATGCGGAGTGTGACGAGCACTCTCCCGATCTCCATCGGTGTAGGTCGATGTCCAATTTGGCTGTGCCTGGATGGGTTTGAGGGTAGAGGAGTATCAGCTGA
>CM068957.1:99007048-99023827 GCA_035128595.1 Eptatretus atami | reverse complement strand
CAAAGCTTGGGATACCAGGCTGTTCACGAATAATTAAGAGAACACATGGTCTGGCAGCCATATTGGAGTGAACGAAAACTTAAAACTCTCTCTTGAAGCACTTTATCAATCGACATGAAACTTCACAAGTACGATCTTAGTAGTGATGGCGGAATGTTTTAAATTTCAACATGATCGGACGCATGGTCTGGCGGTCAGAATTATTTAATATTTTGAATCTTGGTTCTGGGATTGAAATCAGACTTGGTACAAGTATGTAAAATGATGTAATGGTGTGGGTGGAGGCATATCTGTCGACATCGAGAGTGCGCTCTAGTTATTACTGTTTCTACTTCAGGTTCGGGCATTGCAGAACGGTCTTCACAATGGAACAAGAGCAGCATATCGTGGACCACGTCGTAGATATGGAATCTAGGCTGCACGAAATCACCACCCAAGACGTTCGCTATATCGCCTTTCACATGGCAGAAAGAACTACATCGCACACCCGTTCAACAAGAATGTCGGCCTTGCAGGCGAAAGACTGAAAGGATTTCAAAAACGCCATCCACAATTCACCTCCGCAGATCAAGGCAGAATACGTGTATACACCAAGACGTGCCAACAAGCAAGAAAGCGAGTCGTCGCAACAGAAGGGAGAGGATGGCACCAAACACTACCAGAAAATTGTGACATTGCGTGCAGTGCAATCTGGAAATGAAGATCGGAGTGCTTGCACTGTGCACACGAGGAGTGTGCAGGAAGCAAGATGCCGTGAAGGTGTCTTTTACCTTGTTGTCTTGTTCTTGATGTGGGACTATGATTTTTTTTCTACACCAGTTCATCATACTGTTTTTACTGAAATTTAAGCTCAAAAAAATGGTCATGCCCATGTGTTTGTCTTTGCTGTGCTAAAGTGTAATACAACCAATCGCAATTCAAAACGTTCACTGGTCCATTAACCAAGAGTTAAAGTATTGGAGTAGCCCAACTCTTCTCTGCCTTGAAATTAATTAATAAATGAGTCATTTGAAATTGCGCTTGGAACGCGTGTAATCAATACGGGTGAGGTGGTGTTGTGTTCGCCTTTTCTTTGATTTCTATACAATTCCATACCCAGTACCAACCTCACCAAATTTTGCATGCATGTGGGGATACTCAGGTCAGATCATGGGCATATCAACAAAAACCCCAACACCCCCCCCCAAATAAAGTTCTCTGCATGTACATGTGCACATCTGAAAAATCATGGGGGGGAATAGCTGGGCTAATCAAAACCAAATTTTACTTTACATGCTGGCTGTCTTTGCAGTGGAACGAGGGTAGGTCATGGGCACACAGAGGAAGGACCTCAAACGAGGAAATGAGGCCATTTGGCCCAACATTACCTTGGTACATTCTCAAGTTAATTTTTTACCCTCACCAAATGAAGAGGGGGGGGGTTGTTTGTCTGTCTGCACAGAACTTTTATGTTTTTCTCCGCAACTGCAAGTCGGATTGAGACAAAAATTTCATCATTGCGAGACTATTCATGCAAAATGCTTCATGATTATGACATCATAGGTCACGTGGTGTGGCAGCCATATTGGAAAATGGGAAAAACTTTGGACCTCTGTCTCTGAAACCGCACCAAGGAAAAAAAATGTAAACTTGGCACATAACAAGTACTCCTCATGTAGTATGGTAGCTGTTCCTCAAAAAGTGACTTTTCGTCGGCCGACAGTACTTATTTGGTTTGTTGGTACCAACATTTAGGGAATATGTCAGCATTAAGAATTGGCCTGATGTAGTGGTCAAATCTATTGCCAAAGTGATCAAATGGCGATCCAAGATGGCTGCCGCTGCCATTATCGAAAATCATACTTTATAAATACTCGGCACTAGAGTGAGATAGGAGATAATTTCAGTTTATACCCACTAAATCAGGAGTAAGCTATCCAATGGTCATGTTTGCATGCTAAACTGGGCGACGGCGGCCATATTTTCAAGATGGCCACCCCCGCATTTGATAAAAATGCTAATTTTTATGATTATTGGCCTACATAATGATGCTGGAACATAATTTCTGAGGAGACTCCCATAAAATCAGGTTCAGTGATTCAAATAACCATGTAAAGGCATTTGCAAATGCAATAGGTAATTTGGTTTCGGGGTTGGACCCCCTGGTCCAGGGGTTGGACCCCTGGAAATGGCCCATGCCATCATTACTGAAAAATACATTTTTGCTCATATCTCGGTACTCGAGTGTCATAGCATGATAATTCTTGTGGCTATACCCACTATATCTGGGGAAAGATATCCTATGGTCATGTTTGTAATGAACTGGGCAATGGGTGGCCATATTTCCAAGATGGCTGCCACCGCCTTTGAAAAAATGTCAATTTTAGTAAATATACCTATTTAATGATGCTGCAACAAATTTTCTGAGACCGTCACTACAATATTAGGCTCAGTGATTGAAAAACCCATTTAGTGACATTTGCAATATGATAGGGTGTTTGGATTTAGGGTTAAACTCTGGAGGTGGTCAAAAATGACCTATTCCACCATTGTAAAAAAAAACTTGCTCATATCTTGGTACTCAAGTGTCATAACTTAGTAATCCTTTAATTGAGCCGTACGCACTTAATCTGGGGGTATGTTATTAAATGGTGATCATTGTAGATTTAGAGGTGCAACCAGTTATCATAAAAACACGTTAATGCTTATTTTGCACATTTTGATAATTACATCAGAGAAACCAAACACAGAGTCATTTATATGAACTCAAATATAATTTATTATTTATTATATTCATCACCGTGACGGAGCTGGAATGCCATGATTGGCATGGTATTGTAAATAGTGATATCATACATGAAACAAATTCCAATAGTTAATCAGTATAGTCCAATGCTAAGAGAATTCTATTTATTGCATAGCATTGCATCTACTCTTAATGAAAATATGTATGGATGTTTGGCTATATATTATTGTAGAGCAATTCTGATCCTGGTATCCGATACGAGATTTCATGCATTCTAGAGAGAGTGTTCTGAATATCCATTTATGAAAAAAATGATAACAGCAAATTGTTGCAAAACTCTTGATTTCTTGAAGCAGCAGAGGTTTGTCAAATCTCCAGATTATGTCACGCATGAACAATTAATCACTATTTTATCAACCAACATCAGTGATAGATGAACTAGGTATTGATAAACCAAATTGATCAATTGAATGCATATAACTTTGAAATATTAGCTAGACACAATTATAGAGGGCAGGATTTTCTGGATAGAATTTCAAATTCAGATACCCATATGCAGAAATCATATGGAACCCTAAAACTGATAGTGTCAATGACGCAAAACAATATTGACATTCAAGTGTTTGTCAAGCTACTCTGTCTCTGTCTCAGAGTCACTCAGTTCTGACAAGTCATCGTCTGAAGCATCATCATTGTCTACCGCTGCTGAGAATTTGTTTTGGCAAGAATTACCACCTTCACATTTGCAGGCCTGAGTGCAGGCAAGCTGCTGCTTTAAACACGAACATCTGCCCTGGCAGCTGATTTTTCTGGTCGCACAGACATCTTGTCAATTCAGTCAATGCATATGGTGCTGGCTCCTGGTCATCAGCACTGGTTCAATGTGGCCATCATCATCTGTGCTCCCACAAAACCAATTGGTGAAGCATGATAGGCTTTGCAACGACAGCCTTTCGCCAAACATGTGTTTGATAACATGCTCGCACGGCATGCTGCCTGAGTGCATCAGCTGTAGGGGCAGGGCTTCAGTCTTGGTTTGCTTCTTGCAGAAGAGTTGATATCTTAACTTATTAATTTCAGTGACTCTGGTAGTTGGATCATACATGCAATGGTAAACAATTCTACACAGTGGAATGCATCATCTGATAGGCTTGGCTCTGATCCAACCTGAGCTATCCCTTCAAACCGTTCTGGGCATTTCTTGATTAATTTCCATGGTATGTTTTGCCTCTTCCTGATAGGGCACTTGTGGAGTCGCATCCTGTCAGGGCATGGAAAGCTGGCAACTGCTGACAGGCAAGTGGACCAACTTCCTGTGCTATCGAATGCAGAGGAATAAATCTTGCATGATCTTTCACACCGGTCCGAAACCAAACTTCTTGGCGGTTAATGAAGCAACATGAGAAATACAAATGACTGCAACATCTGTGTCAGGTGATGCAATGACGATTCGCTGTACTGCCGTTCGGCTTGCATGCAGAATCGGCCTTGTGTCAGTTCTTCGTGTGATGCAGATAAATCTGGCCTATTTATAACACCATCCCGGGTAATCTGGCGAGCAAGAAGGCGATCTTTGAATCACCCCAGACGATAATGGTCTGTCCTTCCCGTAGTTTTTGTCCAGCATGACGGCACCAGTCCTCCACTGATGAATGCGCTAATTGGCTTTGTTTGCGCCATCTTGCAGAAATTTGTTGAGTTGCTTGGGAATTGGCTGGCTTGGATATAACAATCTTCATCCCTGACTTGCTGACGTCTAGTTCTTTCGCCAGCCTTAATGGAATGCTCCTCATCATATCTATCGAAGACTACATCAACCTGATTGCACATGCCATCCCTTATTGGTTTCAGTGCAGAATGTAGCATGGTATCAGAGAGGTCTTTAAGGTTTTTGCATCACACTTCTTGATCATCTGAAGAAGTGCCATGGCATCAATAAGCCAGCTACAGCTGCTTGGTGAACATGGTGCAGAACATCCAGCATTTTGCAACTAGTCTCAAGCTGATGCAGTAGCTGAGCCTTGACTGTTTTCAGCAAGGAACCATCCATTCTTGCAAGGGACTGTGGAATGCTCACAGCTCATAAGAAAGCAACTCCTGTATGTCAACCCTTCTACCCTTGCAACAATCAATATTTGAGCAAATAGATTCCGTTCTAATATGACAGTCTTGCCTTTCCATTTTATCAACTACTTGCTTTATTTAAATGTCTGGAGCTTGTTTTTTGTGATACTTATCAAAGACACTCTTGGTAGTAGTGTTCATTTGTTCCTCTGCAAATAGCTTTGCAGCCTCTTTCCTGTCTTTCTTGCATTTAGTAAATCTTGCTCCACTTTTTGGCTGGCCAGTACCCTGTTGCAATGTTTACTAATCTGCTTTCATTGTTGTTGGTATCCACTTGAAATGGAACCAACATCTGCTTAATAATTATGGATGTGATAGCCTCAACATCTCTCTCATCTCGTGCCATTCTTGGAGTTCCAAAATCTTGTGTTCCTTGCTCTTCTATCTTCATCAAGGTCACACATGCCCTTTACTGCAGACACAGCCTCTGCATGCTTGTTAGCAGTCAGGAACCATCTCACTAGGGCAGTTGGTGATTGTTAAGCCAACTACGCCACCCTTTGTCTTGGAGTCACGATTCACTGATTGCTCTAAAGCCATATCTGACCAGACCTTGTTGAATGGGCTGCTCGATCTTTGATACTGAAGTTACCCTCCAGAAATTGTCTATGGACAAGTGGTGCAGTTGTGGGCAACAGTTTCATATCAGCGAGATATACCATCGCCCATCGAGAATAAATTGACATGGTCATAGGCGAAGAAGTATGGTAGCATTTCTGTAACAGCAGCCAGATGCATGGTCCAGTTGCCACTTCTGAATCAATTATCATCATCATTGAACAGTTTGCCCCAGATATAGTGGGTATAGCCACAAGAATTATCATGCTATGACACTCGAGTACAGAGATATGAGCAAACAATGTATTTTTCATAATGGCGGCATGGCCATTTCCAGGGGGTCCAACCCCAAAACCAAATTACCTATTGCATTGCAAATGCCTTACATGGTTATTTGAATCACTGAACCTGATTTTATGGGAGTCACCTCAGAAATTATGTTCCAGCATCATTATGTAGGCAATAATCATAAAAAATTAGCATTTTTATCAAATGCGGGGGTGGCCATCTTGAAATATGGCCGCCGTCGCCCAGTTTAGCATGCAAACATGACCATTGGATAGGTTACCCTGATTTAGTGGTATAGACACTGAAATTATCTTCCTATCTTACTCTAGTGCGAGTAATTTACAAAAGAATGATTTTCGATAATAGCGGCGGTGGCCATCTTGGATCGCCATTTTGACCACTTTGGCAATAGATTTGACCTCCACATCAGGTCAATTCATAATGCTGACATATTTCCCTAAACATTGGTACCAACACACCAAATAAGTACTCTCGGCCACCGAACTCGAAAACTAGCAGCCTTTTGAGGAACAGCAGCTACCAGACTAATGGGAACGAGTGATTTTTAGCTCGCCTGTTCGAAGAACAGAGAGCTATAGCGATACCCCCGGCGTGAGCGTGAAAATGTTAAAGTTTTTGGTGCAAGTTATTTCCTTTCTAATGTTTTTATCTACCACACTATTTTTTACTGATTACAATATACAAATACATATATGCTTTAAAATTATTTGGATCAGACTTCACTGCAATGCTTTATAAAAAATATTATTAGACTAGTCTTTTAAAAACGATAAATGTATAAACAGGCGAGCATTGGGTGGCTTTGACACCAACTCTCTGGTTTTAATATGAGGTCAGAGGTGCTGTCGTTATGACATCATAATTGCATATGTAGCACGCCACATCCGATCAGTATGAACATTTTTGAGGTCATCTTGGGATAAAATGTCCAAAAAAAAATTAATTAAATCGTCATCGGTCACATGATTCGGTGGCCATATTGTTTGTTTTTTTTGTTTGTTTTTAAACCTTCAAAAATCTTCTCTGAAGTGGCTGAACAAATCGAGGCAAAACTTTGCATGTATAACGACCTGTCCATGAGGAAGGTCACATGGTTGGCAGCCATATTACCCTAAAACCTATAAAAAATACACCACTCAAAAGAAGTCTTGGTGAGGGTCTGCAATCTCTGATTGATCTTTAAAGTTATAGCAACAAGAAAAAGAGCAATCTTCTAGATGTTTTACAAAAGTAAATAACCCAATTGTGATTTGGTCACCCAGATTTTACAAGGATTACAAGGCATTTATGCACAGGAGGAGGCCATTTAGACCATCATGCCTGCACCACACCAACACCAGATTGACTAAATCCGTCAATACCCCTTCCCTTCGTGTACAGCCTTTTGGCCGCTACCCTGGTACTCATTTCACCGACCGCGGAAGGATGACAGGCTGAGTCAACCCATTGGTGTTAATTCAGCAGCCAACGGGGCTTGAACTCAGGACCCTAGGATCCCAAGCCACCACCCTAACCACTAAGCCAGCACCAGGTAAAGTTCTGCTTCTGTGTACATATATTGGAGAATGTTGTGTGTGGCCTTTTCTTCGATATTTTATTTTATACAGCTTCACATACCTGGGCCAATTGCCCTAAATTTGCTCTTCCGCATTATTTTCACACGCAGGTCAATGTCACAATAAAAACATTCAATTCTCAATAAAATTGAAGTTAAAATATGACCAGTGTTTTGGCCAGGAGCAGGGAGCACATTGACTTGCACCTCCATGCTTTGGTGTTGAATGAAGGTGATTCTTTGTTGGGAATCAAACTTCTTGCATTTAAATACAGTATTTATATTCTGAATGCAGAATGGAAAGCAATATAAAAAAGGATCCAGTTTTCACAGGACTACACCACATGCAAGGAGGGGTCACAGGCTCTTCTACGACCTTGAACAAGGAAATTAGGAGGCCATTTGGCCAATTGCATATGACGAGCAACTCACGCTGAAGTTAGAAACCGTCCTTATTGGACAATGGTAGAGACAATGGACAATGGTATAACCCCAAGCATGTGAGAGCATGCCCCAACTAGTTACTGTCGGCTCGAGAGATTAAAAAAAGATCAAGACGAGAACGGCACGCGGTCGAGACCTGGTTGCTCTCCCCTGCTGAACAGTTTACATTTTGTATCCCACTTATGGGCTGGATCTTGATATGGACCTTAACGAACATCTAATTGGCTTGTTCTTGTCACCTCCCAACTAATCCAAGTTTTGTCATAACTCGTCCACAACCTATTGAAATATCGTTCTATATATTGTTGTTGACCCCATCTCTCAATGGAGAAGAATTGCTGAAATTCTCGTATTCTGATCTTCCCCAAAGTCGAATCGCTTTACATCCTTCTCCTACACCCAACCTTTCCACCAAGTTTCGGCCGAATTGGTCCATAACCTTTTGAGGTATCGTTTTTAGCCCCATCACTCAATGGTGAACAAATCACTTAAATTCTGGGATCTGGATCTTCACCAAAATTGAATCAATTCTTCCTTGTCAAACACCCAACCTGTCCACTAAATTTCATCTAAATTCGTCCCCAACTTTTTGAGATATCCTGTTCAGACAGACGGGGGTGAAAACATAACCTGCGTCCACTTTCGGTGACACAGGTAACAGGAAAGTGCACACCAGAGAATACGGTGCCATTGAGGTCGCTTTGCTCAGTGGGTCGTCATCTTGGTGCAGGCCCAATTGGCCACTTGGCATGCTGTTCCTGCACGGCCTCTGTGCAGTCCTGGCAGGCTGTTCATCTCTGGCAGAGTTAGGTGGAATCGCTGGCTGTAACAAATGTGACTCCAAATGGTACACTTTACACAAAGTTGTGAATCAAAGCACCTTTTCCAGTACCATTGCAATCCACTGCTCTATCTTCTGGTTCTGCTCCGTCCTTGTTTCACAATCACATTCATTGCACATTTGTTGTTAAAGTCTCTTCTGCTCATTACACCGTTAAGTTGATCATCACATGCTTGGTGTACATCTCAACGTGCCCCCATACTGTGACTGGTGCCTGGGTTGTGCTGATGCATTTTGTGAACCATTTGTATTTGCTTTAAAGAAATCTGGTCAATTTGTTGTTATTGTAAATATTTTTCTGTCGTGGACATTATGGCGTGAATCTTGTTTCCCTATTTGGTTAAAGTGTTAAACGGTCCATTTTCTCCAACCGCTCACAACCGGCACCGACTCAGAGATCTGGTTTCTGCCTTTTTGATTTGGTCTTCCGAGTACGCCCTGGGGTGGTCATGACTTCCTGAGCATAAAACACTAAAAACTGTGGACAAAGGAACTTGCCGGAACAAAACCTGATGGAGCAGACCTGGTGGAAAAACAGAAGCCAGAGTTTTCACATTTTTCTTCATAAACTCTCAATGACAATTATTGTGAGAAATAACAAACTTGTACATGTAATGTTTTGACAAAGCAAATACTGTCCTGGGCCTCGTGGGAAAGGAGGGGAAAAAAACAACAACAACAAAAAACTGTACTCATTACAAATGATGTATCATTACAAGATTCTGTTTTTGATAACCTGTGCTGGTAAGAGGTAACACTCAGATGAAATGATTTACCACCTTTTCATATGGAACCTCACACTCTGAAATCAAGACTCACCACAAACACCACACATGCTAGATTGGCACTGCTGAACATGTTTCTTTACTCATCCTCCATCTTCCTCCGCTCTATTATTTACGAGCTTCCTCATATTCTCCTTTATTATCCTCATCATCTTTATGTTTGCGGTGTTAGCATTTCAGGAATTATTCAGTGTGCAAGATGCTGAGTGATGACTATAGGGGGGGGGGGGGGATCCTGCACAAGTAGTTGAAGACAGGAACAGACTACCTCACATAAGAATGTGGAAGAACAAAATCAAATCTTGGATCACTCCATGAGGAACACGAGAGACAGGCCCATGGCGAGTATGGCTATCAGCACCGTGACCAGGAGTCCTGTAGAGTACATGGTGGTAACCTATTTAAACTGAATTCACAACCAGGTGGATCAAAAGGTGTGAAATAGAGTGGCGAGGGGGCTTCCTTACCTGGGTTCCGAAGAAGTCGCCTGTGTGTGCTCAATGTTGGTGGTGGTAAAGTGGGCCTGGTAAGAGAACCAGTCTGAGAGAATTCTTCTTGCTCCACATCTGCCAAAACTACAAATACACAAGAACGTATGATTAACAGCTTGATAAACTCAATCCTGAGTCTAACCTACCTATGAAATGCCACAAATACTACATGTCGAGGTACTCCCATATCTCAGATGCATGTTTCCCCATTTTTGTGAGTTTCCTGTACTTTTGACGTACCCAACCTCAGTCCGAATTGATCTCTTTATTTTAAGGTAAAATCCACGAGGAACAGTCAAAAGTGGAAGAAAAAAAAAATGAAGAAAAAAATAAAATAAAAACTTTTGCAGATCTTTCAATGTTATTTATTCCTCATCTCAATTAATCGTTTCCAAGTAAAATTCTTCTGAAGGGGGCTTCAAACCAATAATTTATCCACGATTCGTCATTCACAAATCTGGAGCCAAAAAGGTCTCGACACAGTAATTTGGGTGCGAGTTCAGGATATTATTGCCCATTTCCACAGGGAACCACAAAATCCTGGTGTCTATATGTAACTATTCTCATAGATTCGAGTCAAACGTGAGGCCCGGTCAGCCGGTTGGTAAAAACACTTGGGCCAACCTCACAAGATGGGATCAATTTTGACCATTAAAACACGAGTAGTAGTAATCATAGTAGTCTCAAAGCTTTGAATCAGCCAGACAGATAATGCATCCAAGACAGAATGGGGGTGAAACAAAAGGAGTAAAAGAAAGAGGTGAGCATGCTAAGACAAGAAAAAAATTAAAAAAGGTAAATTTATTATTTAATGTTAGCTTTATATTTTCAAAACGAAGGTTTGTTGAAAATTTGATGACCAAAGCATAAAAGCTAAAAACGTTATGGCCTGGACGCCTGGATGCATGCACGCACACACACTATTGTGAAACCCTGTTCCCCACTGCGCTGGCGGATGGGCTAACAAGGAAGCAAAGGGGATGTGTGGGTGGAAAAATTCTGCCATTTTGCATTTGTAAATATATGTTCCTCTCTTATTACAAGGAATGTACTCATTGTCAAGAAAACAACTAAAGTAAACAAAACCGACGGGTGATTAAACAGCACATGACAAGTTGTTAAATCAAACGGTTAGGCACTTATTGAGTAGAGTCCTGTGGATCATGCTGACCAGCAAGGGTCTCTGGAGAGGCATCCAGCTGTTCTTCACATAGAGGGAGAGGGGGATCTAGAAGCTCTTTCCAATGGCTCATGACATCAGCAAGGTTCTCGTCGCCAAACAGGTAATCGCAGAACTCCACACGAGGTGTCGGCACAAAAACACGGCGAGGCATCATGAGGCCGTGCTCTGCGAGCGCCACGGTGGAGAGAAGATCAAACTGGAGCATCAACTTCATCTAGTCTGTATGTGCTAAATGTTGTGGCAGGAAGGTGGATCGGATAAGAGAACCGATCTCAGAACAAAATGATTCTGAGCTCATCTGCGACACCAAGTTAAAGTGCCAAAAAAATATCCTTTAATGATCGTATCTGAGCATCATTACCTCATTGGAGTCCAGAAACTTATTCTTCTCCTTTCATATGCAGCACAAGGCTACGGGGGTAGCATTATTGGCTGAGGGTGTGGTTGTGCTGCTGATGTAGGTTAGGGCAGGAATTTGTTTATGGTGCTGGCAATAGCTCGCCAACTGTTCGTGAAGGACACCGTGGGATCTTTAACCTCCACCAACTAATGTCGGCAGACGGGACACTCAGCTTAACATCTCGTAGAGTCAAAATATCGAAAAATTGCTGCGTACCGCCAAAATTAGCAAGAAAACGTTTTACAGGATTTTTCTTTTCTATTAGGTCTGCAGAACAGCATATCAGTTGCCAAAAATTGGACAAAAAAGAAAGGATCTAGATCCGAGGTTCGAAAACGATGGCAGCCAATGTTAGAACATGTTTGATATCTGCTCATATCTGGTGAATTGAACACTTTCCAACCACTTTAACCCTTTGAGGTTAATTTTTGGGGGATAATATGATTTACGGTGAGCTAAATCTGTTGGGGGCCAAAGGAGCACTGATGAATGGGAGTGGCCTGGAAGACGTCTTGGAGACGATTTACGGTGAAAACGCCGTGGTGCACATGCTGAATGGAAAAGCTGTGCAGCGTGCATTTTGGGGACACCACCTTGTTGGTCAGTGTCTGATGCACCAGGTCGCAGCTGAAGTCATTGCAGATGAGCCAGGATTTGAGATCCTTGTGCAAGAACTCGACACACAATATACTATATCAGACACGAGTGAAATAGACTTGGAAACATGACTCAAAAGTGATTGTATCAAACGAATTTCCCATACACGAGTTTCCAAAAAGTCTCAATTATCTAATAGTTAAAAAACGAGCAAACTATGGCTGAACTATCTGCAAATGATGGGAGTGACCCGGGAACTTGTCGAGGCCGATCGCACAGGGTCATGGCAAGTGCATCTCCACGCTAAATATGACTGCTTACTGATGTTTGCTGCTGCTGGACATCCCAACAATCTAAAGTCTGCTTATCTTTACCTTCAGAAAATGCAGGTGTTAGAAACTGAAAACTCCACAGTATTTTCGAAATTCAGAAACGGATTCCATGTGATCCGACGCACCGACCAATACTGGGCTGGCCTTGGATCAGACCGCGATCGAACAGACCCTGATGCGGTCCCTGAAAAGTACAGGGGGCCTGACAAGAGGAAGTGGAATGACTGAACATCAACGAGCTGTTTGGACAATGTTTTCTCCTGTATCCTCCGCCTACGACGATGCCATACAGGAATTCTGTCGAATCGGATACACAACGAGCGAACAGCACAAAGAGGCATCTGCATCACGAATAGACAGGGACAAGATGGACTTGGCTAAAATTGCCACAAAGCTTGAACAGCATTCTCCATTCTCGGACAAGGTGACACTTCACATCATCAGCACAGGGATAAATGCTGAAGAGGATGTCAATGTGCTGAACCTTTTCATTGTTGGCAGAAACAGTGAAGAAAATGGAAGGACAATCTGTCTTCTCATATTCACACAAACGAAACACTGCAGTGAGGACACTAGCACCAGCCCGGGCCATGAAGGTCACCAAGGAGCGAACCATTGATCCAGCACTGTTATTTCAGAGGTTCCTTGTGGTATCTCAGTCGGGAAATCTGTGCCTATACAAGGAAAATAAATATGAACTTTCCCCATATCCTCCATCCTTGTTTGAAGGAAAGAATCGCATGCAGAAGCCAGAAAAAGCACAACTACTGGACGCTATAAAATGGCATGTTACTTCGTCAGAAGATGCTGTTCTTCAGTCCATTCCAAAGACTGATCGCTACGTTTCAGATGGTGGTTCATTTCTACATCGACTGAAATGGACCGAAGGCAGCACCTACTGCTCAATTGCCGACGCCTATGCGTCTTTCACGTCAGACTTGTACGGCAATGCCACCGTTGTCTTTGATGGATATGATGGAGGACCAAGTACAAAGGACAATACGCATCAGTGATGAAGTAGAACTCTGGTTTCGAACAAGGTCATCATATTGTTATACAACAACATTCGTTGGGAGAAAGGAAGGTTTCCTCTCAAATGATATGAACAAACACACCCTCATCTACTTGCTCTCTGAATGCTTGCGGCAGAAAGGCCATCATATCATCCAAGCTGAAGGAGATGCAGACTTGGACATAGTGAAAGCATCCGTCACAATGACATCCTACAATTCAACAACCCTGATCGGAGAAGACACAGATCCGATGGTATTGCTGCTGTATCATGCAACTACGAAGGACTGCAAGGACCTGTACTTTCGGTCAGACAAGGGGAAACCAAGTGTTTATAACATCAAAGTTCTGAAACGGTTGCTTGGTGACGATGTCTGCTCTGATCTATTGTTTGCCCATGCCTTCTCTGGATGCGACACTATTTCAAGAATCTTTGGGGTGGGGAAGAAATCTGTTTTCCAAAATCATCAAGGGTGAATCTACCTTGCGTGCCTGTTCATGGGTCTTTTGCGCACCAATGGGAGATCAATTTACTGTAGAAACCACTGGTTGCAAGGCGATGGTATCCTTGTTTAACGGGACCCAATCTGACTCTTTAGCATCATTACGCTACAAGTTCCTTTGCAAGAAAGCGGCCACAGCAAAGACCTTTGTGACACCCAAGAGACTGCCTCCAACAACCTCGGCCACAAACCTTCACTCTCGGCGGACGTACCTACAAGTCATGGTTTGGATGGGCAAGGAAGACGGCATGGACCCTAATGAATGGGGCTGGGACGTGCAAGGGGACAAACTTATTCCACTCATGATGCATAATAGCCCTGTGCCAGAAATTATGCTCAAAATGATCCACTGTAACTGCACTACAGGATGCAGCATACTGAAATGTAGCTGCAAAAAACATGGCCTTCAATGCACCCAGAGCTTGCGGACCTTGCCAAGAAGGCAACTGCGGTAATGTGGCTTCTGAGCCAGTTTCAGATGATGAAAATGAAGATTAAATATTCGGGAAAGGTACGTTGGAACATACGCTCTCCAGATCGAAACGAATTTGTCGAGGGTAGACTGTGCAAGTCTTTTGGTATTTCGGAGTATTTTAGTCAGTTTTTGTTTTTTTGTCAATCGTACATTTAATTACTTGTACTAATGCCATACTTAGACCCTTTCTGGTAGTCTATTTTTGGCAACTTTTCATTTGTTGTTCTGTAGACCTACTTAACAACCCCCCCCCCCCCAAAAAAAAAAACCAGCATAAAACGTTTTCTTGCAATTTTTTGGGGGTCACGTGGCATATTGATCCTACTAATCCATCCTCGGGACAGCAAACACATTCATTAATTACTCTGCCCGTGGAACACCCAGACGACAGTTTATAGCTGGGTCGGAATTCAAACCCAGGCTAGACAGCTTAGGGGCGAGTACGTATACCTCGAAGCCATCCTGCCAGCCCTGTCCAGGAACTGAAAGCAGTCAAATGGTAAGCTGGGATCATTACGTTAAAATGGTTTTCAATTGTTTTTGGAGCAAAGGTGTGATAATCCAATAAGATATCAAATTTAAATGTACTTTGGCTTGTCTTTGTTGATATTTCATTTTTACTCGGTAGTGCAAGCAGCGAGCATCGGGAGAATAAACTACAGGCCTATGAGAGTGACCGATTTTGTAGTTATCCTACCAAGAGATACATCATGTCTCACTGCTTCGTCGATCAGCAAATCCTCCATTAGAAGTTGGCACCTCGTCCAAAGGCTGCTCACAACGTCATGTTTCAGAGCCTGCAGAAGTAAAGCTAAAACCGTCATATTAAGCAAAGCTCAGCATCTCTCAAATCTCAAACACGATGGTGCCGAGAGCATCACCTCAACAATTAAGCAAAAAATTTGAGTAAATCTTCAATATGCAGCCACTGAGAAGAAAAACAATGTCAAAGAGATATTCCCAGCAACCCCTTTGCTTGACATTTACTGCAATCACTGAACACTCGTTCAAAGAGTGTAGCCCTAATGACCATCAGCAACTACTTCGCCTCCCATCATGAGGAGAGAGAGAGAGAGAGAGAGAGGATGGATGGATGAGAGGTGAAGCGAGATGTGAGGTGAGGCGAGATGAGATGAGAGGCGAGATGAGATGGAGAGAGAAAGAGATAGAGAGAAAACGGCAGGTTGTTGCTGGTTCAGCTGGTACCTTAAGCGCCTCGCCCACAAAAGGCTTATGGCAATGCACAAAGGCCCGGCAGTGCACGGAGCCGGTAAGAGTGAGAGCTCCGTCATGCCATGGCACGGCCTTTCGGCCCTCCACCACTCGTTCCCTTCTCTGGAAAGAAAGACGAGAAGAGGGACAGAGGAAGCCGGACATGAGAACGTCGACAGATTATTCGATTTCACCCTCCACCATTAATAATCGCCTTGTCCAATTTCATACATTTAAATGCTTACAGAACCCTTTATTTTATTCCATCAAGTTTAATTCACTTGATGTCATGTTTCTCAATCTCAGAATTACTCAGTGATCCAGTGTTCTAAAATAACTTAATGAAGTTAATTGAAATAGCTGGTGGTTTTTTTTTTGTGTGTACAAGTCACATTTAAATTTTATTCCTTCTTTCACGAGTTTCAAAAAATTAAATAAAAAGCCAAGGAGCAGTGCCACGAAGATGGAAGTAATACATTAGAGAGGCCAGCACAGAGCCAGTCTTCAGTGTTGTCGTTTGCAGGTAATTTAATGATTTAAGACGTGTTGATAATGAAGGGAATCAGAAATTATTTTATTCCACTTATCATCTATCTATTTATAATGCAGCAGATGTGAATATGGCTAAATGTGTTATATATATCTGATAAATAAATGTCATTTTCTGTCTGTCTATGTAAATGTGTATTGTGTAGCGCCACCTGGTGGTGGTGGCAGAGGGTATTACCAGTCAGCTGTGGGGATACCTTGCATTTTTGCACTGTATCCATCCCAAGAGTGGGAAGCCCCAAAGCCACCCCCCACAAATTGGGAGGGGGAGTTCCAAAGGAGAGGGAACCGACCACTCTGGGACGTGTGTGGGATGTGTGTTGGCGCCAACGACTGTTGGAAATGTTTGGTTGTGTGTGTGTGTGTGTGTGTGTGTGTGTGTGTGTGTGTGTGTGTGTGTGTGTGTGTGTGTGTTGGAAATAGCGCCACCTTTGGTAGTAGCCGGTATTGTTACGAATTTGGAAATCTATCACACTCAACATTCAGGTCCTTTAGCTCAGTTATCTCGGTAAGTACGTGTTTTATAGATAGCTCGCCTTCCCTTGTTTAATGGGTAAATTAATGTAAATGCGCTGTGATTTATTTTAATAGTTAAGAGTTCTATCAGAACAACACCAAAGAAGAAGAACGACCCTCCTCTACAAAACATATGGTCAGAAAGGAACGACAACTCCCGCCCCGATAT
>CM068957.1:98996433-99007038 GCA_035128595.1 Eptatretus atami | reverse complement strand
GCCGGGCTCGGCTGCGCGGGTCCGTCCTTCGGCGACCTGAGCCCCGGGAAGGGGACGCCCAGCTGCGCGCTCGCGGCCAGGTAGCCTGCCAACCACTGATCTGCAGCCTGACTATCCTCCGGGCTGGAGGTCCCATTAAAGACCATTGAGGTCCACCTTCTGTCTGTGTGTGCATGTCTGTGTGTGGGCACCAGTCTTTAAGTAGTGAAATGTTTAAGTGCCTGTACTGTATATACGTGCCTTTATTAATATTCGGTATAGCCCTGCTCTTACGTGCTTCCCTTCATTTCCCACCTATTGCATTATAAATAAACCCCATTTGTTAAATGTATTCAGCTCGTTCGTGTCCATTCTGCCAATTGACTGAGCGTGTCGCGTGCTGGGGAATTAGCAAGGCCGTTGTGCCGCAGTAACGGGATAATCGGACCGACGGAGCTCGGCGATTAAAACCGCTCGGGATCGCACACGGAACGAGCTCGCTAAGCGGCTCGGTTTCGTACGAGTTCCGTCGAGGGTGTGAAGACTCGGTAGATCGCCACGTGGTCTCTCAGTATTTTGAGATTTGGCGAATAACCCTGTACCACGTGGTAGAAATATTGACGCTTCACGGTCAACAACAAAGGACCCGTATTCTCCGGAGAAGTACGATCTGAATTCCGGGCGATCGGTCGAGCCGACTCTACTGCTCCACCTAGTGGTCGTGCTCGCGGCCGACGTCCCGGCCCCGCAACAGTATTACATGTCATCTTGCCTTATCTTATTATGTGGAGTATAATATTGTTGCAGGGATCGAAGGGGGTAATGTAGTGTAGTTATTTCATGACTAAATGTTCAGTATAAGAGTATGGTATTTGTGTCCAAATATCACGTGTCAAAGTATTTCCAAACAGATTTTATTGTGATCCTTCCATCCTCTGTTATCTTTCCGTTTCATGTTCTTTTTAAGTCATACACAGTCTTGAGGTTGCTAAGCCAGCAATTAGCATTACCACAGGAGGTGGAAAACCATTACGGCTCGTGAATGGAGCTGTTGGTCACGTGGCTTCGTTGGTCACGTGGCTTTGTTGATCGTGCGCTGGGGCCGTTATCTTAGATGGGCAGATGGAAAAAATATACATATTGTTACGGCTGTGGAAATTCGCAGAACACCATAAAGGTCCTTAGTTAGTTATGCCATAAGTCCGTGTTCAGTTAGATTTCCCCACCGTTGTTTAATGGAATTATCCGTGTGGACAGGGCTGTGATCTTTGAGATATCCGTTTTTCTTTCACTATCGTATTTTGGACCACCACCACCAACATCGCTCTCAAAAACACCGCTTCAGACCCACCATCTTCCACCACCACAAACCACACACGCCTCTCAACAAACCACGCCATCCTGATCACCTCAACCACCACGCCAACCACAATTACGCCAATCACCTAACCACCTTCGCCGCTACGCCCACTACCGATCACCTTCTCCACAACCCCGTGGCAACCCTTCCGCTTATAAAACCGTCTCTACCAAGGAAAAGGAACAAGGGATTCCAATAACGCCATGGGAAATAAGAAGGTATTCCGATGGCGGCGCGATTTCCCCGCCTGTTTCATTCGCGCGCAAGGGGAGGAGCGAGGCTTGGAAGTGGAAAACGCTTCCTTCTGGAAGTTTCCCGCATGTTCTGGAAGGAGGGCGGGGCGAGAGCAGAGGGGCGGAGCGTGGGGAATATAAGGGCACGCAGAGCGCCAAGTCGGTCTTCTTTTTCTTCTTCTCCTCTTATCTTCTCGTGGTCTTGGTGGAAGGAGTCGGGTGGAAGTCTTGGTGGTCTTCGTCTGTGGAGAAGCGGTCCCGTGGAGCGACCCGTTCGTTGGAGCTTGCAGTCGGTGGAGAGTCCGGGCGTCGCGAAGGAGACGCGGACTGGAGGCGCAGCTCTGCCAGCGGTGTCGCGCGAACCTGCGCGCTCGTGTGAGGAGAGCCGGAGAGAGCTCGCCGGCCACGCGGAAGGCCCGAGCTCAGGCGCGGCTACGCTAGCTGCCGTGGGGACGGGACGTCGAGGCTCACACCACAAGGCACCACGAGGGTGCAGGTAACCTGCAACGGTCTCGTGGACTCGTTTAGTCTGCCAAGTCCCACGCCAATAAGGTCTACGGGCCCAGCCTGACCCCATTGCCTTTGATGGGGTCTTTTCCTTTCTTTTGAATGAATGTTGGCGGCGCCGAGTCCCCCGTAGTAAAACTGTGTAAGTGACTGTACATTGATAATGCTTATAGATGGTTGTAGCGCTTTGTCTTGCCCGCGTGCCGTGCCGCATTCATTGCTTTTTCGGTATACGTGCATGTTGGTGTTCTTGAATACCTGCATGACTGCATGATTGTTCCTGTATACGTGTGTATTGTAATAAATGTGCTGATTTAAATGTTAACCCATTCGTCGTGTCCTCTTTCCCTTATTGAAATGCCATCTTGCATTGCGGAATGTTAGTTGGGTTTTAAATACCCGATAAATAGAATCGGATCCGGCGAGGTCGGGCGATAATACCGCTCGGTTATCTCAGAACGGAACGGACTGCTTGAGCGGTTCGTGTCCAAGCAGGCCTCCGCGGAGGTACGGGTCTCGGTAGGTTCCACGTGAGTACTTAGGTATATCGATATTCGGCGATTGACCCTATTTCGCGCGGGTAGAATACGGACTGGGGCCGTGGTGGGATTAAGAACCCACCCGTGACTGGGTTTGGCGTGGCTTGTTCCGGAAAGTCACGACTGAATTGCTCGTTCGGTGGGTGAACCGGCCGCTATTAGTTGACGCGGTCGTTCGCACGCCGGGCGGGCGGAGAATTCGTAACAATATATAAAATAAAATAAAATAATAAGAGAGCTGGAGAACGCTTGCAGACGCGGCTGAGAGAAGTGATTGAAAAAGGCAGACATGAATTGCTTTGTGTAGAGAGAAAAGGAGTTTTGTTTTCACCTCGCTACTCCTGGATGTGCCAAGCCTGCAAAGAGGGCAACTGTGACGCACCTCACCGAAGGAGCTGCATCCCTTGTTCCTTCCCCTGTTGGCGTGCAGAACGATCAGTCATTCTATTCGGCAAAGTGAAGGTCTATTCGGCTTTCCCGCCTGACGGCGTATGGTCTCTTAATGATCCGTCGCTAAATTGGTGATCGTGCGGGTGGAGGATTTGACCTCGAATCCACCCGGTGGTTTAACGTAACATTGGTTCATCAGAATTGGGATCGGGACACTGGCCAAATCCGGTGACCAGAACAATATGTTGTGATCAATAAAATTTCTTTCAAAAATAGGACCACTGGACCTGGAGCTTATCTGGGCCCTGGCCTAATATTGTAACGTAAAATTTGGTAGAATTCTGACTGTTGGGTTTGGAGACAAAGATTTTTGAAGGAATTTACACGATTTTCCAAAAAAAATTACCAATTCCGCCATTTTGATACACTGTCGGTCATGTGATCGGCATGATTTCCAAAATTTTACATCATGACCCTGGCCTAATGTTGTAACCCAAATTTGGTAGCATTCCCACTGGTGGATCTGGAGAAGAAGAATTTTTGAAGAAATTTACTAAGTCGGCCATTTTGACCTACTTACAGTCAAGTGACCGGAACGAGCGTTGCAATTCCTGTTACCAATCAGGAGAGGAACGTTACTGCAAAATTTTCGCTGGATCGGCCCAGGGGTTCGGCCGGAGAAGTCGAAAAAGGAGACGGACAGATGGCGCGCTATGACAATACCTAATCTGGAATGTAAATTCCAGATAAACTAATAATGACAAAATTTATAAAGTACTTCCACCGACACAGCACATTAACCACCGAAGGTGGGTCGTGAAGAGTACTTCGGCCCTGAGGGCGGGAGTGCCCGCTGCTGGTCATAATGTTTCATACCACAAACAGCAAGCAGAAACTAGTGATACAAAATGTTAACTCGTACAGCTATGAAAACGTTTAGTAACGCACATTTACTAAAGACACACACAACCAATGATGGGTTGTTCTTTCAGATTATATAATTACAAGTGGCGATATACATCAGTAGCCCTTTATAATCCTTACAGCACAATATGGATCAAACACATATATGTATATATATATAATTGAGCCTCAATAAATTCCATGGCAGGTGTTGGTCGACTCAGTTACGTGGACATGGACATGCTCACTGTATGAAGTCTCACCGGTGGCAAAAGCATCGTGACCAACAGGGGGCCAATGGCTCCACTCTTCTTTCCCTTCCCTTTTCCTGGCTTCGCCTGTCATGTCACACCGTGTATGAAGTTATAATCACTTATAACCGTGCATGAAGTTATAAGCCCTCCATCGAAGGAAGCGCACACAACATGATAGGTCATGGCAAACTGATGTAGTTGCTAATTCCAGCACAAAACTAGCGGTCTGTGTTTGTGGCACAAGAGAATACAAACGACAGAATAAAATGGTTTTGAGTTATCCGCTGTAAAGGATCGCAAGGTACTAACATTTCGGTCTTTACCCTTCGGCGGAGCAAAATACCAAGGGTAAAGCCTGAAACGTCAGCATCTTGTGATCCTTCATCGTGGATAAATCGTTTTATTCTTATGGTATAGCTGAGATTTAACAAAGAGATAGCATACGAGATACGGTCATGTATGTTAAACTGGTTAGACGATGTGTGTTCTGTTTTGTTGACTCACTTGAGCCGCTGCGAGGAGGTCATTGTCAGGACGGTAAGAGCCATTGATGAGGCAGACACTTGTCATGACATCATGTGCCCAGGCTCGCAGCCCAGTCTGGTGAAGGAACAACAGCAATGGATGACCAGCTACAAGAGGCTAAATAGGTCGTTGTTTGTAATCTAACAGTTCACAACATGAGTTTATTCCTTGATGTTGTTTGCCTTTCCAGGTGCACCTACAGAAAGATGTTTGTTCGGATGCACACACATTCTACTGCCAGTGTCAGCATCTCATCCCGAGTCTTTTTCACAATGTAGCCTTTCACAATGTAAAATACCAAAAGTAAACGTAAAGCTATTTATTCAAATCGAGATCAGTTACGAAGGGCCAAGTGGAACATAGCATCTCTGGTACAGAGGACAGATGGGATGGAAATTCAACGTGAGTGTGATGTACTCGTGAGCATGGGCACGGCCCAGCCGGGACGTGGGGACGGAACGTGGTCCGGCCGAGATCCAAGGGCGGCATTAACATTTAGAAATGCACAAATAAAGTGTAAATGAGGACGAAAGTTGTAATGAAGTTCTGACAGGAGAACGCCAAAAGGATAGCTAGATCATGAAAGGAGCAAAACACCCACCTTGAGGTCTTTGTTGATGCCAGAAAGACCACGGTGGTTACAGGGGATCTGCAGGTGAACCCTCAAATTGCAATGAAGTTCTGTACCACGAGAAGCATGTAACGACTGAAATTTCCACTCTGCTGGATGCGCATTGCACTGTACAACAAAGAACGTTACAAAGCGACATGAAATCAAAACATCCTGCAATAACTGTCCATCATCATTTCATTCAAGGTGACACGAACGTGCTGCCTGGTCTCCCTACATGAGGCTGAAGCGAGCTTTTCTACCCTAAAAAGCCTAAAGGACACCCTCACTGCCTTCAACAAAGTAGAGAGATCATCTGTTGTGTACCATCCCAAGTTTCCTCGAGAGTAGGCCTATTCAAATCATTCCCTGAGGGTCCTATCCCAAATGGACCACAAAGTACAAATTAGCACCACCTTTTAAGCCAGACCAAGCAGTTAGGTAGGTAGGTGGTTGGTTGATCACATACTCTTGACAGACCGCCGGGATGCTGACAAGTGCATGGTTAAGAAATAACCCATGACAGGTCACCCCTCCATCGCAGGGTGTGGAAATATCCACCGAGCAGCGATGGGAATCAAACCCACACCAATAAAGGCAATGCAACAAGACTTTACCACCACCACCGAGCTGAGACCAGGGAGGGAGGGAATATATTTGGGAAAGCTGGATTTTAAATCATACTTATTCTTACCTGTGAGATTATAAATCAACTGCGATTGGAAAATTCCTTAATACTACTGCCTTCAGCCAGATATGAACCTACAACCTATAGGACACCAGTCCATTGTCCTCAGCACTACATCGATGTTTCCATCCATCCATTGTGACCATACTCTGTGCAGAGCGTTGGTGCTGCCTAAGCAGTCTCCTTGGCTATTGGGCACAATCCTGGACGGGTCGCCACTCCGACACAGGATACCAAGCTGGCACTCATTTTACTGACCTCGGAGGGATGGCAGGCAGAGTCAACCCCACCTGGTATTAATTCAACAGCTGAGTGGGATTTGAACTCAGGATCCCAAGCCCACCACCCTAACCATTAAGCCAACACCAGGCATAATGTTTCCATACTTGTGAGATATTTCAAACCGATGACAACCGTATTCTTCAAAGGCACAAGAAGATACACAGGAAAGTCCCTAAAATATCTTAACACAACTTCCTTGTCTTTCTAAAACCATGCAACAGTACCACAGTAGCTTCACTCTTATACGACTGACTAATCACAAGGATGAAGTTTCGTTTTGTATCTATATGTGTGGTAATGCTTGAGCTGGAGACGTGTGCGTTCTTGAAAACACAAACATGGTGTACAAATATTGGATTTAATGAAATGCTCACTTTGGGATCACTGATGTCATACGAACGAACCGTGATTCTGGTTACGAGTGGTTAAGGATCCCGAGTCAGGTGGTTCCACATTGAGGTTCCAACTTTACCGCGAGATCTCAAGCCCGGTCGTGTCGAGCGGTTCGGTCAAAGTGGGATCAAATCGAGACTTGGAAGGGGCAGAGAGTGAAACCGCGAGTCTAATAACACTTTTACAAACTTCCAAACAGTTACTACACATAGAGGAAATGTCATTAGTTGTTAAAGATTGCTTGGTACAGGACAATACTCAACTCAAAATACAAATTAATGCAGAATTACCTATGGCGTCAGCTTTTACTACCCGATCAAAACTATATTATCAATGCTATTAGGACATCAAGAAAATGTGCAAGTTCATTCATTCACAAGCATTTATTACCTCCTCCACCGAAGGTAAAGGAGGTTATGTTTTCACCCCTTTCTGTCTGTTTGTGTGCAGGACATCTCAAAAAAGTTGTGGACGGATCCAGATGAAATTTTGTGGACAGGTTCCGTGTGCGACAAGGACGAACTGATTATGTCTATGTGAAGATCCGGATCCGGATGTGAGAATTTTTTAATCGATTCTTCACCATTGAGAGATAGGGCCAAAAACGATACGTACCCCGATATCTCAAAAAGTTGTGGATGGATTTGGACGAAAGTTGGTGGACATGTTGCGTGTGTGACAAAGAAGAATTGATTTGATTTGATTTTGGTGAAGATCTGAATCTAGATCCGGATCTGATCATTTTTTCAGTGATTCTTCACCATTGAGAGACCGGGCTAAACCGATATACAACACGATATCTCAAAAAGTCGTGGATGGATTCGGATAAAACTTGGACACGTTGTGTTTGTGGCAAGGACGAATTGATTCGATTTTGGTGAAGATCTGAATCCCAATCTGGATACGAGAATTATTTAATTTTTAAAGTGATTCTTCATCATTGAAAGGGCCAAAAACGATATCGTAGTGTATAGCATGATATTTCAAAAATGTAATGGGTCCGATATGTTCTCGTGGATCAGGCATTACGTGGCGCAGGTATGCGCTCTACCGAGTGCCCTTCCAGTTCGATTAGTAATATGGTGTGACAGTCTTTAGTACAAAGTCTTAATGGCAGCTTGACATGAGATTTTCCAATTGGGCAGGGCATCGAGTTGTTTTCCTCAAGGGGACAGTTAAAAAAAATTAAATAATAAAAATTTTTTTCCTGTTTTGCTTTCAATTGAGCTGGATGCTGCCAGGAAGCCTGTGTGTCATCACGTAGCTGTACAGTAGATGCAAGGAAAGTTGCCTTGCTGCTGTACCTGTTCTGTATCGGGTAGAGGCAATGTCGATTGGATGGTAGATGTAATGGCCCTAACCATAGTGTTTCATCAAAGCCAGAAATGCAGCATCATTCAAAAGGTCACAGTGAGACACTTTTACAAAGGACATGCCATTTTGCTTTGTGGGGAAATATGCCCATACAGGTTTTAAGTGTTCGTTTTAAGTTTGGTCATGCCATCCCATTACATTTGGTAACACTGTACATGTCATCGATCTATAATGTGGGGGGGATATGTATGTTGTGTGTTGCATCTACTCCTCGGAGAGATCTGGCCTAAGAAGCTGAAACTTTCAGGGATTAATGAGGGCACCCTGAAGTTGTGCAAGTTTTGTTTGATTCCATGAAGTTTTTTTTATACGGGACGTGTGAAATAGTGAAATAGGAATGCAAAAATAGAAGGCGGAAACAATATTCAAACCACGTGATGCCAGGTTGAGATATGCTTGTGGAGAACAAGGGGGACAAGAGCACAAGAAACATTGAACAGAAAGCAAAGGTAAACATGTATTTAAGGATACTTCTTGCTCTTTGTGCAAAGGTGCATCGCCACTCTCTCCTGCACCTCGTCATCTCCACGTTTCCAAAGGGAGTTTGCAGTCACCACATGTTCCACTGCAAATAACATCTGCACAAAACGGACGACGATGTTCACAAGAAATGAAATGGAAAGCAATGACTTTACATTTCCTCAAAGCAATGTCAACAACACCAAAAGCTTGCTGCTTAAAGGGTCAAGGTACAAGTGGTTTGTAGAATGTGGAAAGTAAGTGGATAAAGGGACGCCACAGACGCGGCACCAAAGCCGACGATGATCGAGAGTAATTTGTCAATTACACAACGATATGGTGCGGTGAAATATCAAATACACTCAAATCTTGTGCAACATAATGCAAAAGGAGACTTTCCTGCCTTTCGCAGTGTGCCCTGCACGTCTTCCTCCATTTCCGAACCGCACAAAAGAAATACCCCGATGACACACAGACCTCCTGGCAACATCCTGGTCAACTAAAGGAAAAACAAGTCAGTTTGCTTCGAGTGAAGTGCGTGGGGAGACAGCACGTGCAGAGACGTAGCCGCTGAGGACAGGTGGATGTGCGTGAGCGAGGGGTGTCATGGAGCTAGGAAAAGAACTGACCTGTCTCGCATGTTCAACCACCCACTCAATCTCCTTCTGCCGCTTGCCCAAACAGACTTTGCCCAACCCGGGATCATTGTCCGGCATATTAAGGTTTGGTGTGCAAGTTGCATGGAAGATGTAATCCTTCTGGGGGGAACACTGTCACAACAACAAAATAAACAGCACCAGGTGTTAGATTGTGGCTTCAGGATGGCTGCACTCCCTCACCTCGGTTCCCCCTTCCCCCTTCCCCTCACCAATCAACAATACAAAGTCAAAACATACCATTCCCACAAATAATCACTACTAAGGGATTCCTTTGTCCATCTCTCCCTGTGACTCACTTGACCAACAAACAGGCCGGCCTGTCTCTGGATCCCATCCACATTCGCCGCTCGAAGTAGGTACTGCCGGAGCTCTTCCTCTGCCAAATAGCTCTTGCCCATCGTTGGAGAGGAAGGGCAAGCCAGAGGAGGAAGGGAACGATGTTCAACCAACCACCCAACACGGAGAGTGGTGTGACCTTGGGCAACATAAAAGTTAATCATCAGTACCCACAGGCATAATCAGCAAGAGAAAGGTTTGGACGAGAAAATGATTAGAGAGAGGGCCTGGAACAGGGAGCTGCACCCAAATGTTGCAGGAATTGCATTGAATGAGCCAAAAGGCTTCATCAACTCTCTCTCTCTATCGAGTGCAGCCTGTGGCTGCTGGTTGCATCATTGCTTGGGACGCGGCTATGCCGCTGATGCAGTGTCCCCCTTACCAGTACACTGGTACTCATTTTGCCGACCTCGGAAGGATGACGGGCTGAGTAAACCTCCTGGTGTATTTAATTCACCGGTCAATGGGGCTTGAACTCAGGACCCTAGGATCCCAAGCCGCCACCAGGCTTTTTGCTTCATCAACTACCTCAGAAACCATGTTAACGGCCCCAATTATGTCCATTTCTTGCGGGGTTGGCCAAGGAAGGTTTTTGCCCCAAGTCTTTCAAGAAGCAGCTGGCCAGGCCTGATGTTCGACTGAAGGCGATTTTGGCAGGAATTTGTTCAGGGTACCGGCGTTAACTCTGTTATGTCCACCAACCACCCTTGCTGGCAGACGGGTTCACTGGCCGAACGCCAATTTGGATAGCGAATGCCGAACGCGATAGCACACACGTTGCTGCCTCGCTCTGCGTGTGAAGCACCAGGGTGGCAGTTTCTAGCTGGGTGAGGATTCAAACACAAGCTAGACCACTCAGAGGCATGTGCATTACCCCCATAACTATCCAGGCAGCACAACCTGAAAGTTTTCAAAAATGTTCAATTCCCTTGAGAAAAAGTGAAGTATATAATTATATTGAAATAAAATAACGATTTTAAAGTTTGTAGAAGAAAAAAAAACATTCGGAAATTTACAGTCATTGCTGCAGCGTCTTAGACACCACCCTATCTAACACGTTACATTAGTTCATTGTGTCTGTTTGTGTCCTTTATAACGTCCTTAAAAACAGTAA
>CM068957.1:98958425-98983324 GCA_035128595.1 Eptatretus atami | reverse complement strand
TTTGCTGTCACAAACATCTTATATAAACGCAAACAAAACGGCAGAACTTCACTTACACCGACAGGAGAGAACGAGTACGTTCTTTATTTTCGGCCCAACACCGACATCCCGAGTGGGTGCGTTCAGGACTAGTTCCGCAAAGTGTAAATGCCCTGAGGACATACCGTACATCGTCGTAGGATCAGTAAATAAATCAAATCTGCCCGAGGGCATTTGTATTCAGAAATTCGTACGCCTTGAGTTACGGTGAGTTTGGTGCTGCTGGTGCTGCTGTCGCTGCCGTCCTTGTTGGAGCTGCCAGCTCGGCTCGGCACCCATGTGATTTCCTGTCCCCTGACGGAGGACGAGGAGGCGCTGCAGAAGAAAATTCGCTCGGCTGAAGAAGAAGGTAAACGAGAGGCCGTGGATTAATGAATGATCTGATCAATCTGTTGTCAACCCCCATGATCTACATTACCCCCATGAGCCTTACCAACTCAACCATCTTCACCTCTTTCGTTAATCCTTTGACGTTTGTTCCACTGCGGTTATTACCTTGCTCTTCCATGAGCCTCGACCATGTAAACAAAGGAAATACCTGTAGTGTAGGGCTGTAGGCCCGACTGATGCTTATCAATGGATGTCGGTTAGGGCACTGTATCCCATCTGAGCACCACGCTCATGGTCCGAGGTCGAATCCCGCGTAGTGCACTGATTTTGTCTGAGGTCGACCAAGGTCCTTGTAATCGTACCCGAGTTCACGGATATCTCTCTCTCTCCCTCGGGGATCCTAAATAACCGGACGGGAATGTTAACGTGAGTTTAAACAATCCTGTAATCCAAGTCGACTCGCAGCACCAACTGTCCTGGTTCAAACGACACGTCCATTTGTTTGAGGGAATTAAATATATCACGCAACTGTGTCTGCACTTGGATCCATCATGGTTTTAGAGAAGGGTCAAGAGACTGAAACGGTGATTCTGCTGTTTCGGTAACGTGTGTGTGTGTGTGTGGTGTGTCTGTCTTCGGTGTGTGTGGTGTGTGTGTCTGTCTGTCGGTGTGTGTGTGTGTGTCTGTGTGTGTGTGTCTGTCTGTCTCGGTGTGTGTGTCTGTCTGTGTGTGTGTGTGTCTGTCTGTCGTGTGGTGTGTGTGTCTGTCGTCTGCTTCTGTCGGTGGGTGTGGTGTGTCTGTCTGTCTGTTGGTGTGTGTGTGTGTGTGTGTGTGTTCTGTCTGTCTGTGGTGTGTGTGTCTGTCTGTCTGTCGGTGTGTGTGTCTGTCTGTCTGTCGGTGTGTGTGTGTGGGTGTGTGTGTGTGTGGTGTGTGTGTGTGTGTGTGTGCTTTCAACTTGAATTATTCTCATGATCCTCTGTCATGGCCAAATCTCCCCTAAAGCATCGACCACAGATACATCTCGATAATCCTCAGTCCTGGCCCAAGATCCCCTAAAGCATCGACCACATACATCTCGGTGATTCTCCATCATGGCAAATCTCCCCTAAAGCATCGACCACAGACGCATCTCGGGTCGCAATATGTGCAGCTCAGTTGGAGGGGCACATGACGAGCAAAATGAACGACTTCAGCAATGTCGTGACGGAGAATTAAACGATCCACATTCGATTTGTTCAGCCGACTGACCATTTGACACCGCGTAATGAGGGAGCGTCCAGCAGAATACTGCAGCAGGACATTTTGGGGTTTGGTGGTTACGTTTAGCGCTGGCAGGGTAGCCTGGAAGGCGACACACTTGCCTTCAATCTGTCTAACCTGGGTTAAAATGCTGACTAACTGTAAACCGTCATCCTGGTGTTTCACCTGCGAGCGACACTTCAACGTGTGCACTGACCTTCAGCCGGAGGACCCATCTGACAGCGTTTAATTGGTGGACATTAAAGATCCCATTGTGTCCATCGTGAAGAATAGTGAGTTATCACTGGCACCATGAACAAATTACAAAACTCCTGCCCTGACTGCAGGGAAGGTAACTGAGGCCGAACTGCCCCAGCACAATATCTACCCACGAAGTTTTAGCAGCGCTCATGCCCGTGGAGAGTAAATGGTACATTTGATCGATTGCTCATGTTATTAAAATGTAACATTTATGGGATTTAACCTGCTGTGTCCTCAACACCAGACCTGGTGGAAACGAGCAACGTGTACTCATCTCGGAATGTTAAACAGGCAAACTCTCTCCAAGTGCCTGGTAAACGTGTTTATTATTTATTTATTTATTGTACATGGATCAAGGCTCGTGGAGGAGTTTGTACAGGAGTAGGACAAAGACATTAATGGACATCAATACACTTTGAACACAAATTACAAGGACATTAACAGACAATGGACGAACGCGGTTGGTATATGGATTTGACCCTGTGTTCCCGGTATCATTAACCCGGTAGGGTTCAGATGGGAACTCTCAACCACAACAATGAAATGAAAGTATTTCATGTTGAATAATCCACGATTGTGTGTCGATGGTTTTTGCTTGCGGTATATATTTCCAGAAAAAAGCAGCAATGGCTGAAGAAGCAGAATGCGGTGAATGCAAATGCTCAGACCGGAATTAACGATGTGAGTAATACGCTCATCATCTATCTCCAAGTCATCTCTTTTTATCAATCGGCTTTCTACGGCCTGCTGTCACGTTCTTTTGTCACACCGAAATTTTACACTTTGCTGTTTTTATATTCCCTGTTTGCCATTTCCCACGTCATACTACTACTACTACTACTGCTACTTCAATTATTCACATTTGTTAGGGGTCACCCATTAACGTTTATTGTGACCGAAGTCTTTCACAACCGGCTGGCCAGGACTGACATTCCGGAAGGTGATTTGGGTGGGGATTGTAATTCCTTCGGGGTCCAGGAGATAAAACACCAACTCTTCACGAAAGATGCCATGGGGTCTATACCGTCCAACCTCGAATGCCAGCAGACGGGACACCTGGCTTAACGTCCATCACAGGGACGGCACACATTGTGATGCAATGCCCTGTCTGTTAAGCATCAATCAAATGGTTTATAGTCGGGTCAGGAATCAAACCCAGACCGGACGCTCAGCGGTAACTTCGCACCATTCTATCTGACAGCATGTTCATAATAATACAACTTTGCTGTTTTTTTTTAATCTTCCAAGTACAATCTTCCCACAAATAACTCGTACCCTGCCTCTTCAGCATTGTCTGACCAGCCGATAGTGGACAGCGCTACTGCCACAGAGCAGGCCAAGAGGCTTGTGAAGAGTGGGGCCATTAGTGCTATTAAGGTAGAAAACAAAGAGTTCGGGTTTCAAACGTTCTCGCATGCTCGAGGGGAAACTAAAGGTATGTTGGGAGTTTGTATTCTCACTTTCATCACCACACCATTCATTTTCCACTTGAAATTACATCCTACGTTTATTGAGATTGCACTCGAAGGCCCCATTCACATTGCACCAGCTTCCAGCACAATGCCGGCATTTTGATGTGAAAATGGCTTATAGCTTACCTGCTCCCTTTTAACTCCGTGCCTCGTCTGGTTCACTTGGTAGGACCCAGAGAAGGAAAAGGCGCCAACGTTTCAACCCTTCCAACGTGGCGTTTCTTCGGAGGATGATGCATCAGAGGTTGTTCAATGTGTGGAAGAGTTTGGGAGGGGGGGGGGTGATGGAGGAGGGGACAGGAAGGCGAGTTTGAAGGGGCCCATCCAAGCAAAACCTACCCAATTAATCGCATGCGAAAATAAACTTTAAAAAAAGCAGGTGGAGATGGAGCCACGAGAGCTGTGGGTTCGTATCGCGATTTAAAGGTGCACTTTAGGGGTAGTTCCACCATAAGGGTTAGTTGACTTTTTATGGAACCCGTGTAATGCACGGTCGTATTTGTGTCCATTAGACCAGTGCTACTCAAAGTGTGGTACGCGGACCGGTGCCGGTACGCGATCATTGACTGCCGGTCCGCGGCGAGTTTCCAGTTTCACATTATCATAATATATAACATGTAATGTATAAATAAAAATGTATAAAATCTTGAAAAATAATATATTTAAGCCGACAAATTCAAAATACGAGAGAGAGAAGTCTATATTATATAATACAAAAAAAATATTAAAAAATGTGTCAACTTTTATTATATTCATATATTTTAATATTTTTTCCGGTATAAATTAATATTACTACGGATGTTCAAACAATATTTTCTCGGTCATAAACAAATAATAATATGGTACTGGTCCCTGGCACATTGGAAAAAAAAACTGCCGGTCCGCCACATCAGATAGTTTGAGAAGCACTGCATTAGACCATCCGTCGACTTTGGCGATCTTGATTGTGTTGATCCCACTCTTACAAGCACCCTCTACTCAGATTGGTTATGTAAGCATTTTGTGCAAATTAATGGGGATTTTAAAGTTAACTTTGTCAAACTGCTTAACTCTGGTAAAAGTTTGTAATAGAGTCGTATCGCTCTGAATGTCTATCAAAGGAGAATTGTGAACTTTTCCACAGAGTAAACTTTATCACCTGTTTAATTTTTTTTTATTCTTAGAGTGCGTCTCGGAAATCTCAAATGAAGAATTTGTATGACAGGTGAGCAATAAGACTTGTATTCATCCTTAACTGGTACATGATGCATATGTAATCTCACCGGCATTTTGTGCTTTGATAAACATATTTGACCACATTAACAATGGGGAACCTTGTGATCTGAATTTTTTTTTTTATTATTACTTGTCAGCTTTGTAAGTGCAAGGGACAATCTCGAGATGAGGGTATGGAGACAAACTTCGAGATGTGGACACAGAGTCCGAACGCAATGGGAGCGAGATCACGACCCTCCGTTCCGCTGTGGGTCCTAACCTGCCTGTGCACCATAGCTTGTCTACCTGGATGTGGGCAAGAAATGTCTACAAAATAATAAATCTTGGTTTTATCATTATTATTATTATTATTTTTACATTTAACTTTATTGAAACAAAATGATAAACGTTTATCCGGTTCAGAAAATCTGGGCTGGCCACTTTGCCGTTTCTTGAGCACTGAGCTCAGGATCCCAAGTTCTATGAACTCGATTTAGCCGTCATGTACTATCCTTGCAAATCATGCAAACTACAGGGTGACCCAAAAAAGTGGGCCTCGGGAAAAGTTTAATAAACTTCACAGTTTTCATTCAATATGTTTCATTTTTCAGGTCTGAACTGAGTTAAGGGAGAGTGTATCTGCCAAGTTCTTGACTATGTGACATTCCCACGCCACGTCATGGACACCTGAAGAAAAGTCATATTCTGTAGAAAACTATCTGCGACAAATTCATTCTTTCAGCCAAGGCACCTGTTCTGTGCACGTTTTGCAAAAAGGAAAACACCATGCAAGTCTCAAATTCAAGGTTTGTGAAAAGATTTAGACAGCATGGCACAGTCTTGAATATGAATTCACCAAACAGAGGAGGCCACTCTGGCAAACCAAAATCAGGAGGTTACCAGAGAACATTGCTGCCATTGCTGACTCAGCAATGTCATCAATAACATTGCTCGACGTGTGCCCTCTGCAATGAGAGAAATGGTGCCCATTTGGAACATTTCAAACATCGACGTCATCAGTAATATAATTGTAAAATTGTCAAATTTCTATGCAGACAACTGAAAATTTTCATCGATTATATCGACTATGAGTGAGTAATATGTTCTGCAAATTTTGTTCAGTGTGATTGGATAATATTGAATTATTCAACTTTTCCCAAGGCCCACTTTTTTGCGGTCACCCAGTACATCGACATCTGCTGCCCTTGTCCAGCCAGCATGTACAATTTGTGTATATGTTTGTTTATGAGGCTAAGATATGGTGTTGTTTAGAAGGAAATAGAGTACAATGTTGTAAACAATTGTGAGAATAGTTTCGAGCACGCTGAACACGGCTCTGTCAATACCAATACCCCTCACCTCCTCATCCCGACAACATCAGCGTTCTCATATTCAGAACGAGTAGAGAGCCCCGTCGAGGAAACACCATCTATGTTTTTGGACGAGATCACTACGGAGATCCTGCAATCCACTTTCTCGACATTCGGGAACATCCTCAACATCACACTGGAGCGTGGAAAGAAGTTTGTGCCTCGTCTCGTTTTGCTTTCTAACACATTTAACTTGTCTTTCCTTGCTGTTACTTTTTATGAACCGTCATCCTTTACTCCATCACCCTCTCCTCCTCGTGTTTGGCCCCATTGTTATGCATTTTTCCAAAGTAATTTTCACAGTTTCTGGATGTAGTGATTGTCCTGACTCTAGTTAATCTAGCCCATGCCCTCTCCCTTCCCAGCACGGGCTTCGTGACATTCGATCGCACTGAAGCAGCAGATCAAGCCATCCGCGAGGTGAGCTTGTACCTGTGGTGGGGAGTGGGGAAAGATCGATGAGGTCCACCTGATGGTCTATGGAGTGCTTTCCTTTTTTTCTCTTTTTTTTTCGGGATAATTCTGCCCCATCTTGTGTTTTTGTGATCGTAGCATTAGCAGCAGCAAAGCTGATGGACCTAAGTATCTGCCAACATCAACCGGTAGCTCCGAGAGATATTTTTGTGGATGTGACGTTGAAAGATTGTCCGTGCTGTGTGCATGCAGGGCATGGAGATATTAAGTGAACTGTGTGTATGTGGAGCGTTGTTGCAGTGTAGACATTGTGTATCCTATGTTAGTAGTATTGGAGAGGTGGATGGTGATTACAGTATAGTCTGGCAAGATTCATTCTCAGTTCTCTCGAGTGGTATCACGTTTATAATGGTATTCATGGTGGAGGGGTGGAGAAGTTGTCGAAGAACGGAGAGGGATGTTGTTGAATAGGTGTGTGTGGGGGGGGGATGGGGTGGTAGCGTTGGATTGAGGTACATAGGTAGATGATTGTGGGAACGGAGAGGGATGTTGTTGATAGGTGGGAGTAGCACCGAGTTGTGGAATCTTTTTTGACTGAGTTTGGGGATACTTTAACATTAAATTACAAGGGGGGTGGGGGGGGGGGTGCAAGGGAAGTGAGTGCTTCACATGTAAAGGTGATCCTGCATTGGGAGTGTTTTTGTTTTGACGTGGTGGTGGATGGACGTTCATGGATTTTGTGCATTGTTGTGATCCTGAGGGCCTCGTTTTGAATTACGACCACAAACCACCAGTTTTTGAGCAAAATAATACACAAGTGGGGGTGGAGGGTGGAGAATACCCGATTAGAGGTAGAGGGAGGGTGAAGAATACATGAGTGGGGTGGGGGGGGTAAAATGGGAAAACGTGCACCTATTCACGGATTAACAAAGATGGTGACTCTACATGAATCAAGACTCTCCTGTGATACTTGAGACTCGACTCCGACTCCAGATCTGCATCAAGAATTCATGCCAGTCTTGGTGGAAACTTCTCGTGCATTGGACAGTTTGGCACCAAGCCTTTCCTTCAAATCTTTCCACCATTGGCCTGCAAGGCCCATTTCATGCAGGGCTGGACAAATTCCCCCGGTGGCTTTCATTCGCAAATGGTGCATCCCAATTGTCTACCGAGACAAGTTCTTCCATCACATCCCTCACCCGTCCAAAGAGCACAAAGCATTCAATGGCAGTGCCAAGGAGCACACTTCTCCCCCATTGGCACTGGATCCTTTGTACTGCTGGATATCGATTGAGGAATTGAGTATTTTCATTTTGTCAAGATTGAAGACCCTGGAAGAAGGCCACAACTCTGACATCAAAAAAGAGAGGAGCCCCTCATTCTCACACTCATCACTGATCCCAGGACTGTTCCTTAATTCCACCATCAATGCTTTAAAACATGAGTTGCTGTATGAAGCACACGTTGAGGGTGCAGATTGGTTTATTCATTATTTTTTCTCCTGTGTTGTGCAGATGAACTGGGGCACTGTGGAGGGGATCGAATTGAAGGTGTCAATGGCACGGCGACAGCCTCGAATAGACTCGTCACAACCGGTTCACCATGGAGCTCATTAGTTAGCCTCTCGAGCTAGCCTCATCACCATCCGCGTTCCTTTTGTATCACTGCAGCGTCCTGTAATTCCAAGTTAAAGGTCATCAGCTGAATTTTTTTTCTCCCTCCATTTCCTTGTAACTGACCACAACACACCTCTTGCTTTCCCAACAGCGGCGAGTCACAACGTAAAAGGCTGCCATCGGGACGGAGGGCCCAAGTGTGTACGATGAGGACATGTTTGCTTGATCCATGAGGCGTCATTCCCAAAGCAGAACATCTCGGTGTACCCTGACGTGCTGCGCTGACCATGATCACAGCGGACTGAGGAAAGCTCACATCAAGTTCTCTCTGTCTCACATGTCAAGAGTTCTCCAACATCACCTCATCAGTTTGTAAAGACAAAGTGAGATTCATTCTCTCCCAGACCCGAGTCTCTGAACTTGGCCACTCCTGGAATTTCCCTTCCACAATCACCTCATTTGTGCTCTACCTTTTTGTCTTTTAAAAGTTCTCGTCAGCACCTTCACTGCACTACCCCTCGACGAGTTGTTCTACACTGCAACGTTCTATTGAATAAGTGATATTTTTATCACCACGTTGTATCTTATGTATATACTATTCTTATAGCCGTGTGCTTTTATTCTCGAATTTACATGGCTTTTGCGGTCTCCTTAAGCTTTTGAGCCTTGAACGATGTTATTTAAAAATCTTAAATGAACATTGAGGTGGAGTGGGGGTGGGGGGTGGGGGGGGGAAGGAAGGGGGAGGAGGGGTGTTTATTTGTAAATTATTTTTAATGAGCTTTGCCTGGATAGAATAAACAGAAGAGATCATGCCTAAATGAGTGCATTTTGCAAGCAGGACATTAAACCAGATTAGTCCTTTACAGGTGTTAAATTGATCGTTGCCAGTTGTGATGTGAATATCAAAGACCCTACTTTCACAAGGGTAGGCCTTCCGGGCTTGCAGCATTCTTCAAGCCCGATCACATTCGATGCCAGTGTCATGCGTAGGCGATATTAAGGAAATGCGGCTATGAAAGGTCAGGTAAATGACTTGTCTAACTTGTTTCACCTCCTCCTGGTGCCGAGACAAGTGCAGTGTGAAATCACGCTGCAAGTGGATGGAGCATGTGCCAACACTAATGGACAAACCCTAACCCAGAGAAAACATTAATAGCTTTTGTTCAAGTTTCCACTTTTCTCATTTTGAACTTTTGCCAAAATTAAGCTGTTATATTCCAATTTTGTCATTCCTATCACAATTAACTTTTGCTGGATTCTCAGCCTTAGATGGATGGATGGAAGTGAACACACAAATTCACCCCCCCCCACTTCCCTTTCCACATGATGCTCATGTACAGCTGTGTGGAATGCATGCATTGGGTGACTGTTGATACAAAGGCTTTTTCAATATCACAAACACTAACCCATTTCAGGTGTATTAAAGTGGATAGAATTATTACTTGAAGCCTTTTTCTTTTGGAACAATTAAAACAAAAGGAAAATGGAATTGCAAAAATGGAGAACCCCTGCCACTCGATCTTTATTTCAGTCCGTACAAATAAAGTTTTACATTCCCAAAGTTGAACTTGTGCTAACCCAAAGCTCTGTGCCTGTTAAAAGTTGTCCCATTGCAGTATCTGATTTAGTGTAATGTTTGAAAAATATAAACAGAATGGGCTAGGGGGGGAGGGAGGGGGCATTGATCAGCCAGCCTGGCAGTGCCAATGTCATTGCAAAGCAACACTAGAGCGAAGTCGATGGCACGCCATCACAAATACCACACTTCCCACCTAAAGGCCCTGTCACACCTTGACGATTTAGCCAGCGTATGCAAAATTTGGCTAAAACGCTGGCACACGTCGAATACGTTATGGGTAAGTTTGTATACGTTAAGAGCACGCTGCATACGTCGTGTATGCTGGCTTTTTTTCATAGTACGCTGGCATACGTCTTTGTACGCCGAGGTGTTAGACAAATTTTCCATGCTTGAAATTTTTCGACGTATGCCAGCGTATGACTCACATGTTCCGCATAATGCTGGCCATAAGTTGTAGGCACGTTACACGATCGTTGACACACGTCGACACACGTTACTTGTAAGTTACTCATAAGTCGAGACACGTCGAGGTAATGTTTAGCGTACCCGAAACTTATTTCTAACCTATGAGTAACGTTTGCAGGCACGTTACGCGATCGTTGACACACGTTACTTGTACGTCTCATAAGTCGATACACGTCAATGTAATGGTTAGCGTCAGTGTTCCAGACTCCCTGGTTTTTTTGGGGGTTTTTTTCTTCGGTATGACGGTGATGTTGACACTTCGATTCTAGTGTGGTTATAATATAATATAATTAATAGGTGCCGCTCAACGATTTAAATCATAACTGCACTAGAAATCGAAGTGTCAACATGACCGTCATGCCGAAGAAAAAAAAACCAGGGAGTCTGGAACACTGACGCTAACCATTACCTTGACGTGTTTCGACTTATGAGTAACGTGTGTCGACGTGTGTCAACGATCGCGTAACGTGCCTACAACTTATGCCAGCGTATGCGGAACGTGTGTCATACGCCGAGTACGTCGAGAAATTTTCAACATGCTGAAAATTTATCGACGTACTCGGCGTATGACGGTATACCAACGTACTACGATGTATGCCAGCGTGCTATTAACGTATACAAAACTTACCCATAACGTATTCGACGTGTGCCAGCTTGGTTCGGCAAATTTTTCATACGTCGGCATACGCTGGCTAAAACGTCAAGGTGTGACAGCGGCTTCACACTTCGATGTCTAGTGCGGTTATGATTTGAATCGTCGAGCCGCAGCCTATGAATAGCCTACGCCACGTGATCGTCGGCGATACGCTGCGCGCGCTATGCATAAGTTAGACTATCGTTGGCATAGGTTGTGACGCCAACAACACGCTCAGCATTCGTTGGTATAATTATTCTATATGTCATTGAAACGTTCTGTGTACGTTACTAATACGTTATGCATACGTCCAACACGTTATTATACGCCCAAAACTTTAAAAAAAAAACATCAATAGTTCAGCGTACGCCAGCGTTTTACATACATTTTGAGACCTTGCCATACGCTGGCTAAAACGTCAAGGTGTGACAGGGCCCTTAAGCAAAGTTGAAAGATGGCAAAGAGTTCCACCAGGAATGATCCAATATCAAGTTTTGAGTTAAAAACAAACAAACAAAAAAAAACATCTTCTGTTTTGACCCCTGTGAGCCAAAGTCCCCACCCATTGGGGGCATGAACCAGGGATCAAATCCCCAAAAATTCTAACATTTTTTTTGCATCCCCAAATGTTGATTGCATTTACAAAGTTTCTTTTAAAATGTGCCGGTAATTGCCTTTTTTGGTGTTTGATCCCACCCGAGGGGGATGAGCCAAAAATGATACTGCTCTCACATCTTCTTGCCATGTGGTGATCATTACTACTAAATTTGGTGAATTTCTGCACAACCTTTTCGGAGGAAATAGCATGATGGGACAGATTAGAATATATCCCCCTCTTGTTTTTATCAAAAAGTGTGGGAATAGCGAGAACAAAAAATGTAATTTGATGCATTTCCATGAGAGTGAGAGAGAGAGTGAGAGTGAGAGTGAGAGTGAGAGTGAGAGTGAGAGTGAGAGTGAGAATCAGATGCCTCTAACTCGAGTTATGATCTTCAAACGGCACATGACCTTTGACCTGTTGAACCCAAAATTAAATCAGTTCATACTTGTGCCAAGTTTGGTTGAAATCCCTTCCTGGTTCATAAGTTATTGTGGAAACAAAAACTTTCAATTCAAGGTCGAATGAACACAGACCTCTGACCTTTTTAACCCAAAATCGATTCAGTTCATCTTTGCATCATAGTACATACCTGTACCAAGTTTGGCGAAAATCCCTTCAGCGGTTCACAAGTTATTGCAGTAATGAAGGTCTACGCACGCGCGGACGGACAACCCGAATACGCAAAGCCTTAGGCTGCAGAGGCATAAAAATACATACCGTGGACCATTTTCTAACTTTATGTACACGACCCATTTCAGGTATATACATCATGCCTGCGCATCGCAAGCAAAGCTTTCAAAAACTGCATGTACACCCAAAACAAGTAAACAGAAACATAATCTTACAGTCACAATACTGCATCCATATCTAAACAGAACAACTGCGTTGTTTCAAAATTACATTTCTCATGGAAACTGTTATGTTCCTTATGCAAACCTTGCAATCTTCTCTTTGTGCACAAAATGCTTGGGCAGTTTAACTCTGGCCATAATACTCTGCATTTAAAATACTACGCATCAAGAATACTTCTACTGTCCAGTGAGAATACTGTCCAGTTAGCGGGATGCACACGGAGCGAGCGGCGGTTAATCTTTCTGGAACTCGAGACACAACTGCATGAAAGCCGAAGAGTCAGAAGAAGTGCTGGGAATGGAGCTCATCAGTGAAGCTCCAGAGGGGCTGGCAGTACCTGAAGCTGCACGGAAGACACAGTGACTTGGGTTAGTACCAGAATTTTGCCTCAAGTGTTCGCACTTCTATTCTGATCCTTAATGTAAAACATTTTTTGCAGGTTCGAAGGCTCGTGGAGGAGCTGCAACACAAATCATGCAGAGAGATACGAGACAACACCAGACCTTTTTTTTTTTTTTTACACAAACCCAGTTGCTGAAATTGGAGGAAGTGACGTCGCATCACAGAGCACTCTGGGTACCAGCGACAGTATTTCTATGGCATCGCTTTTCTCTCTGCACTTAGTTGGACAATCAAGGAGGAATTTCCTCCTCCCCATGAATGCCAACCTATGGGTCCTTTAAATGCTGAGCATCTAGCAAGGAAGCAGCACGCACCATTTTGTTTTGGTATGACTCGGCTTATTTTTGGTACGAGTCTTTGGTATGACTCGGCCGGGGTTTGAACCGCTAATCCCCCCAGACTCAGAGTGTATGCTCTTATCCATTACACCACTCGTATTTAAGTTCAACTGCGGATGGATGTTAGAGATGTGCCAATTGACGAGAGGAACCAAGCATGCCCATCCTTCACCCTCAAGCCACATACAAATTACTGATTTTTGCATGGTACTTATAGTTCACATCAACACCATTTCCAACAATTATGCCGCAATCAGAGAAATCCACAGCAAACCACGTCCACGGCCCCACAAAAGGCTGTGGATACAACCGACCTGCTCGCAAGTATGAAAGGGAATCGACGCTGCCTTTCCCTGGTGGCAAAGTTTGTTGCCCAGGCTCCAGGGAGGCAAGGGAGGAAATAAAAGGTAGACAACAGCAGGGAATAAAAAGGAGAAATAGGAAAGTTTGGAGTAAAGTCATAAGCCTTCCCCAAGCATGCCACCATGCTTGAAAAGCAACGTGGAGAACAGAAACGCGAAAGGGAAGCAAAGACAAAAGCAGAAGGAAAAGCATCAATTGGGATTTATAACCTGTATTATTTATGTGGAAACATTTGTCATGACATGCAGGTGCCGTCTTCAATCCGGAGGTCGGATATTATGGAACCGCACTCTAATGTACACTGCTGTGCAAAAGTTTAGACATTTCACATTTTTCGACTCTGATGCATAAGGAAGCTAAAACTTTGCGTTCAATGCAAATATACCTTTATGAAAAAGAAAATCTTATTAAAATAATCAAATTTATACACAATATCCCTTGATATAAACTGACAACAAACATGTCCACCCTTTACCTTCAAAACCATTGAATTTCTTCCAGGGATGCTTTCAAATAATTTTGTTATAAACTCTTATGGAATGGTGTTCCATGCTTCTTCCAGCACCTTCGAACTTACTGGGTGTCTTTTATTTCTTCTTTGTCCAAATAGTCCGATACAGCTTCAATGAAAGTGAGATCTGGTCATTGAGGGGGCCGCCATCCATGCATTGAAGGATTTTCTTTTGCATCCTCTTTCTTTTGCAAATAAGTTTTAATTATTCCAGCAATGTTTTTTTTGGATCATTATCTTCCTGCAAGATGAAGTTTGGACCAATAAGTCTTCCACCACCTGAGATAGCATGGTTGATTAAAATTTCTTTGTACCTTGCTGCAGTCGATATACCATCAATTTTCCAACACCACTTGAGGATATGCAACCCCAAACTTGAATTGAACCTCCTCCATGCTTAATTGTTGGCTTCAAGCGAGGCTCTTTATAAGTTTCACTTTTTCATCGTCTCACATACTGTCTAGGATTCGATCCAAATAACTGAAACTTTGATTCTGTGTTCTTATGCATATTTTAGCCTTTCAGTCTTGTTTCCCTTTATTAATAGAGGTTTTGTTACCGCAACACTTCCTTTAAGTCCTGATTTCAAAAGTGACCTTCGGACTGTTGATGGACGGACAACGACGTCTAAGACTTCTGCGAGTTCTGTTGTCAATTCAACACTCATCTTCTTTCTATTCCTTAAGGATATTATTTTCAAGTGTTGCTCACCCTTGTTAGACACTCGGTCTTCCAGTCGTGGCTTTGTCAATTACAGATGATATTTCTCTGTACTTGTTGATTGTGCTTCGGATCACATATCTTGAAAAATCGAGTGATGCAAGCTATTTCACTCAATCTTTCCTTCTTCATACAGAAGCACAATTGTATGGTGATCTTCTTCTGATATTTTAGCCATTTCGTTTTAAGCTAACAGTTAATCAGGATAGATCTGTACTCTGCAGTATGAAAAGTGGGCTATTCGCTTTTTCGATGTGTAGAGAGGAACAGCTGATGTTAATGAGGAGCAACTGATAATGAGTCATCAATTTGATTTGATTGGTAAATGTGATGGACTAGCTTCTACAAAACTTCATGTTTAGTTTACTTTGAGTCGTCGTCAACACAAGTTTTTGAAGATTCTGAGCAATGTAAATTAAAGAGTGCTAAATGACAAGCCTGGTGTCATCTCACCCAAATGAAGCTGTATCAATGATAGTCCACGTTGTTATAATAGTAAAACAGCCATGGAGACTTTGAGTAAATTGTTCATTTTCATAACATCCGTATATTGTATTAGATACTCCTGAATGTGTCTAAGACTTTTGCACAGCAGTGCATGTTCAATGGAACCGAAACATTTAATGTGTAACAAGGATCCAAAAGCAGGGCTTGAGTTAGGAAACCAAAACCTACCTCTAAGTTACACCGGGCGGTGCGTAAAACATCATGTGTCAGGGTCACTGTGAGAACACAAGGCAAGCATTCCATATTAAAAAACAAGTCCAAAGAATTTTTAAAAAGAAGAAGAAAAAAAAAGATCGCAGTTGTGCACACACTCCACATGACAGATCGAAATGTGTCAAGACCCACATTGGCGGATAACAGCCTTCTCTATACTGTCCTTGAGCTGGTTAGAGGCACGCAGGCGACTCACGGTACCCTGCAACATCTTCTCCTGCTCCGAGAGTTTAATTCGCAGGTGTGAGATCTGGTCTGCTTGATTTCCATCCTGCGGTAAACATCAGTTCCAGGCTAGATCCCCTCGTATTGTGTTTACACGTGCAATCAGTAGATTCTCAATGTGCATGTGCTGCACATCTGGGTTTGGGCCGTCAATCAAGCACACTTACCTCCAAGTAGCCAGAGGGTCCCTCAGGCAGTGATGTGCGCCAGAAGAGCTTGAGCAGCCGAGCAGCGTTATGAAGTTGTCCTTTCATGGTGTTCACACTGACACAAAGCCATCTCAAGACCCGTGTCTCAGACTCCTGAGTGAGGGAACAAGTCATTGGATGGAAGGTGTTGTGCAAATGGGCATTACCACATTGTATTACTACAAAATATTTTACCGTAAAAACACTCCTCCAAAGGGCATCGCTGCTTGCAGACGAGTAGGGAACACATTCACACAGCCTGACCTTGTGGCGAGCGAGGCGATCTCTGAGACGGGACTCCATGGCTCGAACCAAAAGCCGAGCCTCAGCCAGCTGCTGCCGTACGCGGTCATAATCTCCGGCCAAGGCAAGAACATGGGTTAGCACGACAGAAGGGACAGGCTCCATGCCATTCTCTTTCGGTGAAGGTGGTCTGTCCGTACAAGTCTTGGATACATCGAGTTTCAAAGGGGGAACCTCTGCAGAAACGAGTGCACACACAGGACTGAAGGGGTGTGCAGACTGTGGAAAAAGGTTCACTACTGGTGCTATTCCAAAGTGACAAATTATGGTCATTCCAGCATGAGCCATAATATTGATGTTGAAACAAAGAGATGAGCAAAGTTCTGTATCTGATGGAACAAACTCTGCTGCCTGTAGTCGTGCAATACGTTTCAATTGGTCGATTACAACTGGCTGAAAACTGTATACCGTAGTACCGGTCCTTCAAAGGAATACGCTTTTTGCCGACGTAATTATTGACCAGAATTGAAAGTAGAGTTAAAGAGTAAATTGGAACAATAATGGCATCGTAAATCTTGAAATCAGGGTTGTGCAACAAAGCTTCAACAAAACAAAACAGTATGCAATGTTGTGAGAAACTTTTTTGGCTTTAATGTGCAAGACCTCTGCTAATGACAATGCAAAATTTTGCAAAATCTAAATACAAAACCATCAATCGTCATGAAAGTAAAGCCAAACATCAGATTACAAGCGTATTATCCCTTGGCGGAGACTACTTTGTTCTGCTTTTCTGTGAAATTATTTAGTGACAAAATTGGTTCAAAGATAGAGATGAAACCGAGCCGGTAAGGAAGAAAACGACGAAGGTGTAGTTGTGCATAGGTGTGACGATGAAACGGAGGAAAGGGATCATGGCAGACAAAGCCTGCAACAGTGTGGACGACAGCTCGCACCTGGTGTGCTATCGAGCGCCGGGCACGATGAAGTCGAGCTAGGTGGAGTGGGGTAACTTTGCATCACGGGCGCTCTCTCGTTACGACGGTTGCTTTTGAGGTGCGAGTCTGTTAAGAGGGTGTAAACCAATCACCATTAACTCAACCCGGATAACCCGATTGATCTGGTAAAAGATGCAGTAAGTCAAGTCCCAGCAAATATAACGTTTGCGTTTGTTTTAGTGCATCGACCGAAGCAAGGCTCATCGAGGAGCTTGAACAAAAATCACCTGCAGGACAAAGACATTAAATTAAAAAAACAATGTGCTTCAACATGAATTACAAGGATGTTTGTAAACATCGGGCAATCACATATAGAACCTATGGGATTTGAACCTGTGTTCCCGACACCAAGAGCTCGGGGTTCAGATTGAACCAAAAAGGCCGACTCAAGGATAACATTTATTATCAAAACAGGGTGGTTCATGTGTGATAAATGTGTATAATAGCCATTCCCTCCAAAGGTTATCAAGCTCATGTAAAGACCATTTGACCCATCGTGTGTTTATGTGTGCGTGTGTGTGTGTGCGCGCGTGCGTGCGCGTTAATTATACAGCTAACTACAAATAAGTTGATTTAGCCAGGACACCACCACACAATGGCCTTCGATTTTCAAAAGACACCATATGATCTTTAGTATCCACAACCTAAATAGAGACAAGACAGCAAACTCATCTCGTTATCTGACAGCATGCTTCATGACGCAGCTCCCCCAAACTGGCGTTGCACCAGAACAACAGCTTCCACATCAATTAAATTCTGTTGAGACTCGAAAACTTAAGCTAAACGAGAGATTGTATCGAGCACTTTACCCCGAGCAGTGTCCAAGTGCTGTGCATCATTCAATTGAAATAAAATAATGATTTTAAAGGTCATATAAAAAAAAATTCCAGACTTTTAGCACCCGTGATGCAGTACTTGTACACCACCTTATTTAACGTGTCTAAGTACTGCTAAACGTAAGGATTTTCAAAGTGGCAAAAAGGCGACTTGTGTTCTACAGCGTTCAAGTATATAATTCAATTGAAATAAAATAAACGGAGGTCGTAAAAAAACAACAAAACAAAACAAAAAACAGAAGTTTATCGCTGCAGATGCAGTGTCTTATACACCACCTTATTTAACACGTCACATTAGTTATTTGTGCTTGTTGTTTGTGTCCTTTATGACTTCCTTAAAAAAAAGTAAGTTTCCTGTTTGGAATGATTTTCAATTTTGTTTTGATCCGTAATTGTTCGGCTTGTTTTCCATGACAAAGACAAACACGTGCGGTGATGACGTGCAGTTTGCAATTCCTCGGACAGGATAAAAGGCCGATGCGCATGGTCATTCTGCGCCACATTCCGAATAGACCGTCAATCCTTTTATTCCCATCATGCACTGTCTGCTTCCCCATAATGCTTTGCACCATTCTTTACAAAAAGTTAGGGAAATGACAAAAGATTTAGCTGAAGAAAACAAAACAAATCAAGTGAAGGAAGTGCCAATGAGATCCACTGATTGAGCCTTACCGTCCGGACATGATGGCACATTGATCTTTTCTGCATTGATGGGTACAGATCTCTTTGGCGACCTCCTGGTTGCTGCCTCGCTCCCAGTTTGAGTCGTGGGTGGTGACCCTTGAAGCTGCAGTTCAAGGCGAACCCGTAGCTCATGGTTTGCTCGTTCACTGCGATCCAGCTGGACGCGTAGTTTGCGCATTTCCAGCAGAAGCAGATGCATCTCGTCGGTGTGCAGAGGTGATTCAGAGGCTCGTGTGGACCAGGTATGATGTTTGGATGTCCTCGCCTTGCCTGAAGAATCAAGGAATATAAACAGATGAAAAAAAAAAATCCAATGACTGTGAAGTCGAGCTTCGGACAGAGAAACCTTGTATGCTCCACAGGGCAAATTTTACATGAGCAGATGAGAGAGTTGGGAGTTTTAATAGCAAGGTCTTGGCTCACCTAGTGAAGCTTCAGGCGAGGCAAGTGAGCTGGATTCGGGATCGCCTCCTTGACCTCCTAGGCGTTCGTAAAAATGCAGCTGGATCCTAAGGGAGTGCAACATCTGGTTTGTGGTGGCGAGCTGTTGTGCCAGGCCAGTGACCTCTCCTTGCAGTCTACAAAGCAGGGCATGACACAGATCCGCAAATTAATGACTATAATTCAAACAGAAGATCACACTGATGATGAGTGGCAGGCTCCTCCAAGTAGCCCCTTACTTCAACCATGGACACTTCATATCATCACCATCATAATGTACCATACTCTATGTCTATGCAGAGAGTTGGTGCTGCCAAAGTTGTTACTCGACGACAATCCTGGTCGGGTCACCACTCAGGCTCAGGAAGTCAGGGAAGGAATTTGGAATTTGGCCATTGTGCCGGCGATAGCTCACATACTCTTCGCAAAGGACACTGTGGGATCTTTTGTGTCCACCAATTAACGCCGGCAAACAGTATGCGAGTTTAACCTCCATCCGAGGGAAACACACATTGATGAATCACCCTGCCTGTGAAACACCGGGATGACAGTGTATAGGTGGGCTGGGGCTTCTAACCCAGGCAGAATAGCTTAGTAGCGAGTGTGTATACCTCTCGACGACCCTGCCAGCCCAGACTTCATATAAATATTCATTGCATGCTGCATTTGGGGTAAGCGATTCAGGTGACAGTCGTATAATGTGTGTTCTGATAATGTGTTTTCGCTACAGCACATATTTAATTCAACAACAACAACAACAACAAGAACAACCACGCTATGTCATTCTGAGCGACTGTGCACTCACTGCGGACACTTTTGCCATGCCACTTCATTCTGAGCATGTCGTTCGTGCTCAGTCATTCTGAGCGAGTCGTTCGTGCTCCGTCATTCTGAGCCAGTCGTTCGTGCTCCGTCATTCTGAGCGAGTCGTTCGTGCTCCGTCATTCTGAGCGAGTGGTTCGTGCTCGTCATTCTGAGCGACTGTGCACTCACTTCGGACACTTTTGCCATCCCACATCATTCTGAGCATGTCGTTCGTGCACCGTCATTCTGAGCGAGTCGTTCGTGCTCCGTCATTCTGAGCGAGTCGTTCGTGCTCCGTCATTCTGAGCGAGTCGTTCGTGCTCCGTCATTCTGAGCGAGTCGTTCGTGCTCCGTCATTCTGAGCGAGTCGTTCGTGCTCCGTCATTCTGAGCGAGTCGTTCGTGCTCCGTCATCTGAGCGAGTCGTTCGTGCTCCGTCATTCTGAGCGAGTCGTTCGTGCTCCGTCATTCTGAGCGACTGTGCCCTCACTGCGGACACTTTTGCCATGCCACATCATTCTGAGCATGTCGTTCGTGCACCGTCATTCTGAGCGAGTCGTTCGTGCTCCGTCATTCTGAGCGATGTCGTCGTGCTCCGTCATTCTGAGCGAGTCGTTCGTGCTCCGTCATTCTGAGCGAGTCGTTCGTGCTCCGTCATTCTGAGCGAGTCGTTCGTGCTCCGTCATTCTGAGCGAGTCGTTCGTGCCTCGTCATTCTGAGCGAGTCGTTCGTGCTCCGTCATTCTGAGCGAGTCGTTCGTGCTCCGTCATTCTGAGCGAGTCGTTCGTGCTCCGTCATTCTGAGCGAGTCGTTAGTACTCCGTCATTCTGAGCGAGTCGTTCGTGCTCCATCATTCTGAGCGAGTCGTTCGTGCTCCGTCAATCTGAGCGAGTCGTTCGTGCTCCGTCATTCTGAGCGAGTCTGTGCTCCCTCATTCTGAGCGATTCGGTCATGATGAACATGTTCCCAACTGCATGAGAAGTTCCAAGTTGCGGAGGGAGATGGAGAATGTCCTGAAATGTTACAAGGAGATCTACGGACAGAAAATGAAGGTAGCCACTCAAGTCTCCATTATGACATTCTTCAAAAAAAAATCCCAAGTAAATCAGCCTCCATTTCATCTTCTGAGCGTTCAACCTCAACTGGCAGCCTGCCACACCTGAATGAGCCTGCCATAAGCAATATGTACTCAATCCAACCCCAATCATATGACTGATTAAAAAGTAATTAATGTTAATGTTTTTATTTGTTATATTTACCTCCGCCACCAAAGGTGAAGGAGGTTATGTTTTCACCCCTTTCTGTCTGTCTGTCTGTCTGTTTGTGTACAGGATATCTCAAAAAGTTGTGGACGGATCCGGATGAAATTTTGTGGACAGGTTCGGTGTGCGACAAGGACGAACCATTTAGATTTTGCTGAAGATCTGGATCCGGATGTAGCAACTAGAATTCTTTAAATGATTCTTCACCATTGAGAAATAGGGCCAAAAACAACATATAGCACGATATCTCAAAAAGTTGTGGACAAATTTGGATGAAACTTGGTGGACATGTTGAGTGTGTGGCAAGGACGAATCGATTGGATATCGGTGAAGATCCGAATCCGGATCTGGATACGAGAGTTATTTCACATTTCAAGTGATTCTTCACCATTTAGAGATCGGGCCAAAAACGATATAGTACTGTATAGCATGATATTTCAAAAATGTATTGGACCCGATAAGTTCTCGTGGATCAGGCATTATGTGGTGGAGGTATGCGTTCTACCGAGTACCCTTCTAGTTTATTTACGCATCGTTTACTGCTTTTTTGACGTTTTTATGAAGGTCTTCAACCTTTCAAGGTTTAAATCTTCCCCATTTGGAACATAACTCCCATTTTTACATGTTAAATATTGCCCATATAACACGTTTTCGGATAACACGGCGTTCCGTGGGAATGCATCCCGCGCGTTATACGAGGGCCACCTGTATTAGGAAACAATTTTTAAGACTCAGTAAACCAGATCTATAATGGCTACACAGCATTTGGGACAAAGGGTAATAATGAAGGACCAGTTGGCTCACGAGTCAGATATGCCCATCTCACCTCGTTACTTCCTCCCGACTCGCACGCAGGTCCTCACTACATTCTTGCATTTCGTCCTTCTCTCTCTGCAACTCCTTCTTCTTGCTCTTCAGGTCCCTTTTTTCCCAGTCAAGCTTTCCCTTTTCTCTCTCCATCTCCCTCCTTTCACCTTCCAATACTTCCTTATCTATTTCCATGTTCCCCTTTTCTTTCTTCAGCAATTCTTTCTCCCTTTGCTGATCTTCCTTTACTGCCTGCACATTGCGCTTCTCACATTCAAACATTCCTTTTTCCTTCTCGAATTCTTCCTTCGCCATACCCAGTTCTACTTTCTTCTGCTCTAAAATATTAGATACTGCCTCCATATCTGCACTCTTCCTGTCCAACTCCACCTCTTTCCTCTCAATGTCCACTTCCTTCTTCACCAACTCTTCCCAGATTTTCGTAAGCTCCTCAATACGGCTTTCTATGCCAGCATTCCTCATAACAGACTTTGGTTCATCCGCGGTGTCCAAGGTGAATCCTGTGGACTCCAATGTCTCCGCCTCTTTGTTCATATTCCAAACCCCCAAGCTCGTGTGGAAGCGACTGTCCCACTTGGTCTTCTCCCCCTGCCCTCTTTCATCCACCTTCTTCATACTTTGACGGTTATCTGAAAATAAAACATAATAAAAGTAAGAAAAATAACAATGAGCCAAAACTTTGTAGCTGAAGCTCAACAAGGCACATAGTCCAAATCAGATGTAAAGGTGAATTATTATTGGCCATCATCTATTTATGATGGCCGAGGTCTGTTGTCTGTTGCGTGTGCTTTATGCTAGGTCTGTTGCGTGTGCTTTACGAATAGACACAGTGCAATATCAGCAAAATGGGAGCGTGCTTTACCATGTTCCTGTCGTGCTCTCAGCTCTCGGTTTTCTTGCTGTAAGTGGTACAGCTTGGTTTGCATATTCCCAACCTCATCCACACCCTGAATGTAGATATTGGTTGCCGCTCCTGGAAATACAAACATATCAGAACTACTCATTCTGCACATCTGGGAACTTGTGCAGACGTGTTGACTTACGACTAAGTTGAAAATAAAAAGTAGAACCTAAAAGTTTTAATTTATTTCCAAGTAACTAAGTGGAGCATTATGAAAGACATATATGGCTTCAAGCTAACGGAAGAGAAGATGAAAATGAGAAAGAATGGATCAACATAATCAGAACAAGAGCGCAAGTGAGCACAATATACGCCCGAAAAAGTCTCTGTGACACACGGACGCGCACGCACGCACGCACACACACAATTATATATTCAAACACGTCAATTTATGAAGAACAAGAAGGTATATACAGAATTGTGCTACTACATGGAAAACAGCATCCTGGTTGCCATGGCAACCACTTTAGATGACGAATGGACGTCGCGACACACCCTCTCCACAGTCTGTACCTATGTACCAAATATGAAATGTAAAAGTTGAAAACTTTGGGAGTTAGAGTGCGGACAGGAACGGACAGGAACGGACGGACGGACGGACGGACGACCGATATCACATAATACGCCCCGATATATATATATATATATCGGGCGTATAATAAAAAACACTTCTTTATAACATTTCATCAGTGGTATCTTTCTTTGTAGTCACGAGAAAGAAAGTCATCAAAAAAGCGCCCGTCGAGTCGATATACAGAGCTCCAATCACCGAGTTAAGATTCAGAGCCCCAGCAGTTGAGTGTAGAGGCCAAACCCCAGCCGTCAAGTTACCAAGCTGAGCCCTCGTCGTTGAGTTGAGAGGGCAAACCCCAGTCATGGAGCCTCTGGGCCAATCCCCAGGCATTGAGCTGGGAGCGTAGCTCCAGCAGTCGAGTTGAGAGGTCAAGCCCCAGACGTCGAGCACCGCGCCGACCCCCCAGCATGGAAAACGTTCAAGTTTGTTTGATCGTTGCACGATTACACCTATAATGTCAAACCCCCTGCCAGGTCACGTCTTTCTTTGGCATTAACTCGTGGCAAATGGAGTTTGAGCAACAGAACTTCAAAGGACATTCTTCAAATTCAAACTCCAGCTTCTCTTTGTAAGGTACTCACAAATAGCTTGAAGTGCTCGAGAGTCCATAATGCCACAATAAGAGTTAAAAAAAAATTTTATTTATATATTTTTGGGTATTCTTACAGTCGTCAATGACTCAGATATGATCTTGTACATAAACCACATGCAGAAGAAAGACATTAGCAGATGTCACTGTCCTTTCACATGAATTACAAGGTCATTATTAGACAACGGACAAACACATAATTGTATATGTAATTTGAACATCAGTTTCTTGCATCATGGAGCCAGAGGAGCAGATGGAAACACGAATAGACCAATTGCATAATATTAAAGAACAGTATTTTAGTTGTTGACGATTGAGAAAATGGCTGATGTGTTTGTTTTCCCATCGAGTGTCAAAGGCACATACATGGCATCAAACTAACTTCATTCATCTTGGTGGTGGCCACATATTATCCTCACATCCACCTCTCCCCAGAGACCGTCTAACCTCCCCTCCCCCCAATGGTTTTACTCACCAGGTTGAGTCTCTGCAAGGCGTAGCTGAAGCTGCTGACGCAGGCGATCGTTGTTGCTGATCGACTCCTCGAGCCGCTCTCTTAGAGCCTTTATTTCACGCAAGTGTTCTTCCAGAAGGCCTGACTCGCACACAGCAATTACCCAGACTCAAATAAGGTAGATTATAGCAGGTAAGAACCCCAAACTCGAAGAACCACAGTGGGAGCAGAGTACAGTATTTAATTATCTCTTGGCCTTGCGTACTCCTCTTCCTGTTCAATCTGTACTTTGTTCCTCAAACAAAGATCGTAAAACACGAGAAAAAGCCAAAGCAAAGTTATTCTCAAATTCGCTTTCCCAAAGTTTCCTCAGAAGTTGAGCATTCTAGAAACCAATGCCTAATATTATCATTTCACATTACCGAAATACTATTTGACCCCCCCCTCCCCAGCCTTGATATTGTTTGCACGACAGAGAGGAAGCAGTCTCATACCGGCAGTGAGCCTGGACGAGTTGTATCCGGACGATTCTGGTGATGCATCAAGTTGTTGGCCTGTGGCATCGTCCTCTCGCCAGGCTGGACCATCCCTCTCTGCAAGCACACTCTGCCGTAGCTCAAGCTCAACACGAAGGCTCTCGTTGAGCTCCCGCTCACCACGCAACTGCTGCTGCAGCATTGAGGCCTGTTGTGCCAGAGCTGGCCTGGACAGCCCTGCGGTTCCAGGAGACTCTCCCAGGTCAAAACCAGCACC
>CM068957.1:98930207-98952830 GCA_035128595.1 Eptatretus atami | reverse complement strand
CAGTCTTTGCCATAAAGAGTGCCAGTGGCCTCTCTGATCAGTCTCCACCTTGCTTGGTCATCCAGTTTGGAAGGCCAGCCTGATCTAGGCAGGGTGTTAGTGAAACCATATGCCTTCCACTTCTTAATATTGCTTGACTGTGCTCCAAGGGATATTCAAGGCCTTTGAAATATTTTTATACCCATCCCCTGATCTGTGCCTTTCCATAACTTTATCCGGAGGTGTTTTGAAGGCTCCTTGGTGCTCATGGTTGAGTCTTTGCTGTGAAATGCACCACCGCAGAGGAAACCTACAGGAACAGCTGATTTTATTCTGAATAATCAGAATCACGACAATTTAACACAGGTGGAGGTCAATTAACTTGGTGTGTGATTTTGTAGGTGATTGGTCACACTTGAGCTAATTTAATTTAGTAGTATAGGAGGAGGGGGGGGGGGGGGGTGGACACTATGCCCAAGCAAGATATACAAGTTTTTTATTTGTAATTTTTTGAAATTTGTACAATTTGTTTTTCATTTGAAAGTTGTGGGTTACGATGTGTAAATACAAGTGGAAAAAGTCTGATTTAATGTCATTTAATTTTAGGTTATCGGGCAACAAAAGGTGAACATTTTGAAAGGGGATGTAGACTTTCTATAGGTACTGTAATATTTGTCGGTATACAGTGACGTAAATAGTATTTTTGGCTACAGATCTAAATGAAATATTCCTGGTCTACGATCCCATCACTACAGGCCGAGGTTTTGCGGCCCTGGGGCAGGTCCCAGATGCCGGAGGTTCCTTGAGGGTGTCGCCTGCAATCCCAGCCATTTCTGACCATAAAACGAATGTTAATCATGCCAACATTTTAGGTACTTTTTAAGCATAATGTCATTTAAAAAAAAAAATCAAAACTTGTTTGACAAACACTTAAATTAATAATATTTCTTGGAATATGACACGACAACAACAACAAAACAAATTGAAAAATTGACTCTGACATTCCAGAAACTGCAGGTTCTTTTTGCTCACGCAATAAAAACATGTAAAAAAAACTGCAGTAAAAACATGCATGTCATTATCACGGTTCTCCTGGAAGACAAAAGCCTCCGTGAGGCTGACTCAACGGGATCGCTTCACCTAACGTACCGTTCACGTGACGGCAGCACGGGAAATTACGGCAATTCCTCGAACGTCCGGGCTGACTTGGCAAAGGCTTTTATTGGACAAATTAACCTTCGGAACTCATCTTAATGATAACGAAAGGGGTGTCAGAGATGGACAATTGGGAAAAGGGAAGTTATGGATTATTGTCAACTACATTTTGATGGGGATTTCAAGTAAATCGTATAACGGAAGCATTTCTGCCGGTGCAACGCGAAAACCTAGCGGGTAAAAGGACCTGCGACCGGCACCCAAATACATCCATGTAAAAAGGAATGGTACAAACCAGCAATCTTGATCATATGAACATTTCCAAAAGTCTCTTCCCTTCATGAACGCACACTTTTACAATGTCTTTGAGGAAATCCTGACTCTGTTCATGTCCAAATTCCATTGTTACCTCCAGTACTTTGAAGTAGGTAGGTCACCACGACCTGCTTACTTAGCCATGAGCTCTTGTAATCTCGTTAACTGCGTCTTATGCATCTGTACTTCCCACATCCAACTGTTCCCACTGTATGCAAATAGTTTTCCACACGCTTCAAATATCTGGCGGTTTCTGATAAAATTCCATCATGGGATGTGAAATTAGCTTAAACTCCAAATGCTTCCCAACCCCATGCACCGTTCGCAACAACAGATGAAAACAATAGAACAGGTTGACAAGTACAGTACAGTACAGTACAGTAGACCAGCTGTGAAGGCGGACAACAGAGAGCAAATGGAGATGTAATCAGGCAGAGCCATAGGCGCTCACTGTGCGGCCAGTTGCGTAGCCTCTTGCTTTGCCCGCGATGTCTCGCGAAGATCACAGGCGATCCTCGTCTTGTCCTCGCGCAAGAGCGCGACCTCATGCTGCAGTAGCACCACATTACTGCACAGAAAGCACACCACTTAACACATGCACATCACCGCATAATGGGACAGAATATGTCACTGAGAAATAATGTCAGGCCCCGCTTTGATTTAGCACTTGCAACATTGCACAGTTGAACGAACATTATCCCTGCGAAATGCAAGGTGCTTGTAAATAAATTAAACAAATATTTAATTGAAAAGCACCCCAGCCATATACCATTCAATGGAGGTTTCGCCAAAATGCTCTGTTAAAGTAATGAAGTCTCCAAAACTACTCACACAAATGAACAAAGCAATTACATTTCATCACAGAGGATCAAAAGTGTCTCCATCGTAAAGCGATGGACAAAGTTAGTTGTACCAAAAGGCAGAGAAAAGGTTATGACGTTGGGTGAAAAGACTGAGTTGTTAGATCAGTTGTCTCAAGGAAGAAATGCGGAATCTGTACGGGCCGCCATTACGGGGTTAATGATCGTTGGTAAAACCTTCCCCATTGGACTCTTCCTAATTCCTAAACCTTCATTTTCTTTCAAACCTCATTTTCCTTCCGTGGCAAAATGAAAAAAAACAAAAACAAAGTGAAAATTTCCAATTGCAATCGTCACACTGGATATGTACGAAAGTAACTGTTTTGAATCTCTGGCTGCAGTGCCATTTTATCCACATAGTCACCCTTCTCTGCTCTTATTACCTCCGCCACCGAAGGTGGACGGCGGTTATGTTTTCACCACCGTCTGTGTGTCTGTGAGCAGGATATCTCAAAAAGTTATAAATGGATTTGGATGAAATTTGGTGGACATGTTGGGTGTGTGACAAGGACGAATTAATTCGATTTTGGTGAAGATCCGGGTACGTTTCCGGACACTAGAATTAAAAAAAATATTCTTCATAATTGAGAGATCGGGCTAAAAACGATAAGTAGCATGATACCTCAAAATTATTTGCTCGGGTGATGACAAAACTAGGTGGATGAGTTGCGTAGGTGACAAGAACAAGCCGATTCGATTTTGGTACAGGTCTGGATCCAGATCCGGACTATCGGTGGGATACAAAACGTAAACTGTTCAGCCTGGTGGAGGTATTCGCTCTACCGAGTGCCCTTCTAGTTATCAACATGCGATGATAATGTACTAAAACATTTCTTATTTACACACAGACACAGCCGCAGACTTCTCCCTTTGTTCCGTTACGTTCACAATGTTATTACTGTATTCCACATACACTCACTTCTCACCCTGCTCCAGGGTTTATTCTAAGGAAAATTTACAACTGCACAAAACTTCTAATGCGAGGCGGGGCAGGGAAAAATGGAGGCTGCGAAGCAGCCGAGCACGACGGCCGCGCCGTCGTGGCGCGTAGCATTATGTGATTATGTGTTTACAGGTGAGAAAGAGGACGCCGAAGCAAAGACCACCACCTCTTTGTTAGTGGCAAAAGGACAATGCAGCCATACAAAACGAGCTTGTGGAATCCCTGTCAGAGTTCCTGGTACAGCGGTTTGACAGTGACATTGACAAGCACATGATGGAGGTACTGGTGCCCTTCTTGAAGCTACAAGATGCTGACATCAAGGCTGTTCATCAGCTGATATGTCCAGATTTGGACCTTGAGGAACTCGGTATGGAATACCAAGATCTTGTGTCTTCTGGACAAGGAAAAGACTTAACTCTCAACAAGCTGGTCAAGTATCTGGTGTCTAAAGAACTGTTTCAAATCTGGTGAAGGCATTAAGCAGAGTTGTGGCTGCCAAGCCTCATTCAGCAGATGTTGAGCATCTTATAAGTAGCAGCAATGCTCTGAAAACATGTGAAAGATCAAGAATGTCAGTGGAGACGGAAAATCTGTATTTGTACATACATTACAACATGCCACCATTAGAAGCATTTGATCCAAGGGAGGCGGTTATGATTTGGCTGTCATCAAAGGCACGCAGAAACAAAAGCCATGACAAAGCAAAGTTTCAAGTCCACTTCAAGGGATTTTCACAGAAGCAGAACACAAAGTAGAGGATGACGAGCCTGACGAGGTGGAGGTACCACTAAGGAGAAGGTCAAGAAATTCTAACTTCTTACAGTTTTGCTTACTTGGACAGGTTCAAATGTTCATTTTCGTTAATTCTACAGATTTTGTTTAATCTTACTCATGCCAAAGACAGCTAGCGAGTTGGACTTACCTGAAACTTGGTTCTAATGTTAGTCATAGTCAACCTCAGGCTCAGGTTTATGATTTTGTTCTTTGTGTGACTATGAGCAACCACTTGTGGTTTCACATCTACTGTAAATACGTTTGATAATCCTCACTGTTTAAGATATAATTTGTAATGTGAAATGTGGTAGTCTATGTCATATATTATGATTTATGTAATATGTATGATTGCATTATATTGTAAGGTTAATAAAAAAAATAAGTTTTGGTCAGCTATCAGACTATCAGTGACGTCTATTGTGGTTCCTTCCTAGTTTATGACACCCTAGCCATGCAAATTCAAACAAAGAACAAATTGACAACTGCACAAATATCGGATTTACAACTGCACATTTTGAATTTACAACTGCACAAAAGGGGTACAACTGCACGTTAGAATAAACCCTGCCCTGCTCCTGCATCAAAACATGTACTCCTCGCTTCGATAACAGCGTCCCGGCTTTTGTAATCTGAAATTAGTGTGGCATTTAAAAGTACTAGCATTCTGTTGTCCTGTTAGTAAGGTGCTTGGTAACACCAGATTTAAAAACATCAGACTTATCAGTGGGGATTGGGGGAAGGGGAAAGAGAAAAGTTCCTTTTACATACGAGTACATGTATATAAACAAATGTCAATAAAGTGAAGGAAATCATATTTTCCCATAAAGCTGTTCCTCACACAATAATCATAATTAATTGAACAATTATGACTACTTCTGAAGCATTACATGAACATTTAAAGGATGTTGTAATTCTAATTATTCTACAACACTTTATACCCAACTTTACTTCAATCGCAAACCTCAAACTAGTTATATACCAAAAGTAAGTACTTTAGTAATTTGTAAGTGCCCAGAGCATCAGCTGGGCTCCGTTCTTCATACAGGTTTTGACCCTTTCGGGCCAGAACCTCTCCAAACTGTAGGTCCACAACCTCTGCCAAGGGTATACATCAGTAGATTCACGACCTCTGCTGTGTCCATTTATAACGAGTCGGTCAACCCGCCAATGCAACTTCACTTTCTAACCTATAACTATAAGAGGTGTGTGTGTGTGTGTGTGTGTGTGTGTGGTGTGTGGTGTGTGTGTGTGTCGGTCGTCATGTTTCTCAGAGATGGCCAAGCGGATCTTTGTTAAACCTTCACAGGTTCATCAGTGAGTGTTTAACACGAAAAATGATCATTTTGAAAAAAACCCAATTAGATGTATTTTTAATCACTCTATGTGCCAAAGGAGAGGAGGAGGAGATTAAGATCATACTCTATGCAGAGCGTTGGTGCTGTCTAAGCAGTCTCCTTGCTATTGGGCACAATTCTGGACGGGTCGCTACTCCGACACAGTATACCAGCAAGCTGGCACTCATTTTGCCGACCTCGGAAGGATGACAGGTCGAGTTAACCCCACCTGGTATTAATTCAACAGCTGAGTGGGATTTTAACTCAGGACCCAAGGATCCAAAGCCCACCATCCTAACCATTAAGCCAACACCAGGCATAGTGCCTAAGCGTTTGTAGTTAGGTGAGAGGTAATATTAAATGATCCCCAACCCCATTCCTGATAGTGGGTGTAAGGAAGGCCCCTACAAAAAAATAAAAATAATAAAAATTTGATTTCTTCAAAATGCCAACAGGATTTGAACAGCACCAGACAACGCTGAGTACTTCTGCTAGTTCATTTATAATCATTATCGCACATTCCATTATTTAACCATACATACACTACAGCACATTACCAGTGAAAACACACTTTACCTTACACGTTACATGTAAATTAGCACATCCAATTAGTTACTTACATACACAAACACACACCTTTGGGACGAGAGGCCCTTCGCGGGTGAAGAAGCATTCTTTCCCCCCGGGTCATCCCCTGTCAAAAGATCATCGGTTAGCAATGAATGAAAGGTGCCAGAACATGTGCGACACAAGCAGTATCACGTAATAATGGAACAGTATCTCTATTATAATACCTGTATTGTGTAAAATGAGACAACAAAGAAGATATTCTGTGGATCATACAAAATGCATGGAAATGTTGATATAAATCAGGAAAATATTCACGCAGTACTGCACAAGGTTCCTGTTATTTCAATAGAACCTATCTTTAATTGACCCACTGGAAACGTATTCTTTTTGGTTGCTCGTGAAAGCACATCTAACCTCCGTGAGCTTGTAATGTTTATGCTCACAGCCTCACTCCATATAGTAAGCCACACAAAGCGGGCAACACGAGAGGAAAATAAACACCATAGCTTTGCACCACGCTTCCAATTACAAATCAGAGGACACAAACCTCATTTCTTTTAGGTAGGGCCTTTTTTTTTAATGGATGCCGCACACGTAAAAACGGCGGCATTTTCCATCTCCAAACACCTATTTCCTACATTCCCTCGCTCTACTCATCTGATGCCTACCTCCAACCTCCTCCTTTTCTCCTGTCCTATCAAAATGAGATTTCTCAATTTATTCCCACATTCCCACTCCGTACATAAAATGTTCACAATGGCTTAATCACTGGAGTTTCCTCTTGAGACTAACAGATGGAGTCACCACGTCAAACAATTTCATCACTTGACAACCGCTCAATCAAACTGCCAGCACAAACTCAAGCTGCAACAAGGCACAAGTAACCTACAGCTATCAAGCTGTGCTTGCAGAGAGCTGAGGAGTTTGCGACTGGCCGCCAGCTGCTCTCGCACGCCTTGCCCTGGATAGTAATCCATGTGCCTGTCTCCAAGCAAGTCCTCGAGTGCTGTGGTGAGCACACTAAGGCTGGCACGCAGTTCACCGCCGGCACGACTTGCTTCGCGCAGTTTCTGACGCAAGGCACACAGTTCCCTAGCTTGGGCCTGCACCAGACTGATGGAGGAGAGGGGACAAGGAGGATCTGGTTTGGGATTAACAGTGCAGATTAAACTGGGCTAATTGATAAGGTTTTATGTTTATGTTACTGCTACATCAAACTTTTGTGTTTGCCTTGACCAGAGTCCATTTTATATGGAGATTACCAGGTACTAAACATATGACTCACCGCCTCTGAGGTTTAGCAATATGTCAGAAGATGACATGCCTAGCCAAACCCACCTGGCCTCCCCATTGGCAGCATGGAGACTGTCCAACTGTTCCTGCAGGTGCCTGTTGAGACCCTTGGCTTCGGTTAGCTGGGCCTGAAGATCTTCCATCTTTTGCACCAGCTCCTGAATCTCAGCCTCTGCCTCCTGCAAGCGTCTCACACGACTCGCCTGGCCGAGAAAACCGTCCGCGAGACCCGCTGGGCTTGATATGAAATTGCTAGAGCACGCTTCGTCAGTGAGAGTTCGGCCATCGCAGGGAGATGCAGGCTTGCAGGCCACTAACTGGGCCTTCAGGTTGTGCACTTGCCTCCGCAGCTCGTGCACGTCAACACCCTCACCGCCTAGGTCACACAGAGGCGACGGGTGACGGGAACTTTGTCCTGTTCCAGGTGCTGATGCAAGATGGAAGGAAAGGTATGAGAAAGAGAAATAAGAAGCATTTTAGAAATTGTTTGACCACGGTATTCACCTGGAACATCAAAGATGGTGATAATCGGACTTTCGTTAAAGTTTAAAAACAAGAAAGGAGACGGTCAAATGTATAAGGCTATCGGGCCTCGCAGTGCCGTTGACAACGTTTGCATTCCCTTGCATGTACGGCAGAGGGAGAACGCGCACGTTTCACCTCGGATGCACAACGGGGTGGAAGGAAAAACTTGTCAAGGGTGAAGCAAAGTTTCTGATAAAGTAAACTGACCCGTTCGTCAATGGCAAACATACACGTGAACGGCAAGCTAACTTTGAAAAGCAACGTTTATTAGGCAGCGCAGGGTTAAGGGTGAAGTGGTGCGGGGGAGTGATGGGATGTTAAATGTAAAAGGATCGAAAGAACCTCAAAAGGAATTAACGAAGATTGAAAAGCATTATACAAACAGACGTGTAATTAAAGCACAATAACAAGTATATGGGCTAAAAACAACACGGACAGAGAAAGGAATCACATGGGATGTGCCCAGGCTTTGTAAAGAAAGAGTGAAAAGTTATGGGACGATGAGCTTCATGAAGTTGGAGAAAAACAAAGGCAAAGGCTACAGCTATTAAGCTAAAAGTTAATTTACAAAAACAAAGGCTACAGTTATTAAACTAAAAGATGATATTTTAATCCCAACTGCTCATGAAGAGTTTTGGAAATTTAGTTTTAATGAACTGGATAGAAGAATAATGAGGAAGAAGGGAGGGGAGACAAAAAGTCAAAAAAGAAGCAAGGAAAGAGGCCAAGTACAGGAAGAAAAGCACTGCCTCGAGTCATCTGTCCATGCCATCTTGTGTGTACCAGTGCAGACGAGACAGGCAAACAGACATGGAAAAGGAGTTCACAGAAAATGGGTTGTGTGAAGATCCATATTGTAAAATGAGGCAAGGTGCCCAGTTGGCAAGGCTCAAATCAAATGTTTTGACCACCGAGGGGTCTTCGTCCGGGATCTGAGCACTGCATGCTGGGAAGCTATGCTCATTGGTGGTACTTCATTTTTTTTTTTAATGCAAAGCGAGATCATTTTAATGCAAAACCAAGAGGCCACCACAGAGATCTGCAACCATCAACTTAGAAATGGCAACGATTTGTCTCCCCCTACAGGGCATTACCGCCAACCACCACCCAAAATGGGCATTGTGGGTTGCTCACATATGGCTTTGTAAAAACTTAACAATGACAGGCAGAGTGCAAAGATTGTTCTGATGTGAGACTTGGTGATCAGAAAGATGAGGTTAGGAGCGGCTCTGGTGGGAGCGCAAACGATTGAGGGTTACCGGTTGTGGCTCGGAGGTGATGGAAGGAGAGGGACTGAGAGTGTTGTGGGGTTAAGGGGGCGAGAGAAAACTTCAAAGCTCAGGGAAGGGGTTTCGCCATGCGGCGTCCCCATCACAGGGAGAGCCCGACATGGGGGAAGGGAGCTGGAAAGCGAGCCACGGATGTGCCGACAGAAATACCAAGGACATCTGTTAGTCATTACACCTGGCTCCAGCCAGCCCTGTCCTGTCGGACACAAGTCAGCTATTGGGCTCGTAATAGGGCCCAATAAATGCAAGGACCCATCCCCGCGGGCTAGCAAGTGAGCTGAGAGCAGGGTGAAAGGCCTTTAATAAAAACCTGCCTTTCCACCCATCACCAAAACCCACGCCTCTTAATCCTCATCCCCGGAGAGGCTCGAAGGCAGCACAAAACGGCGGCAGGAAAATGGAAGGGGGAGTGGGGGACTGGAACCCGGGAGAAACTACGATCTACTCATTCCCATGCCAGTCTTTCCGGCCCAGAGGGGACCGGTTTGCGGGAAAACACGCGTATGAGAACGCAAGAAAGCAGAGCGATTTGAGGCAGGAGCTTGCGAGGGATGCTTGACAAGAAAAATCTTGCTTGGATAGGAGGCATAATCGGAGGGGAATGCACGCAACAGCAGTCGGAACCGCAACCACGTCAGCAGCATTGGGCTGAGCAATGGCAGCAAACCAATATGGCCAGATAACGGCCGTTCTCTAAACGCTCAACAGTCGATGGTAGCGGTGAGCACCAAATTGAGCTATACCGTCGATCAGGAAAGGAGAGGTGACTGTTAACAAGGCCGCTCCATTAGAATTATTACCCACTCTTCCTGCCGATAATTTAAGAGTCTGCGGTGAGCGGAGAGAGGGGTCGCGTCTGGCATTCCATCTGGTTATTGTCAGCACAAGGGACGTCTCCCCATCTACAGGGGTCAAGCCAGCAAAGTGCGCGCTTGGCGCCTGTACCGATAAAAAAAAAGTCCACAGTTCGGCCTGCCCATCATACCTCCTCATTTATAATGTAGCTCTCTCAACCACCCAACCAATCCTGCATTCCTGAATTCTCGTAAACAGCATCTTAGCATAGTGACTGCTTGCGACCACCAAAGGAAAATATGCAGATAATCCCTGTGAGCTTGTGTTTACTGTAGCTTTTAAATCCTTTCAAAAGGATCTTTAACCCTCACCAAATCCTTGGCTCGATCATGCAACGAGGCCGAGAAGAATTTTACAAAAGCTCTTCTGTTTACAGCTTTGCTAACTGCTTATTTTTATTATCGGGGATTTAATTGAAATATAGATTTCCTTTTTGGGGATACCACATCAAAGCCGATGTCATCGGGAAAGGTTCAACAATATATGAAGTAAACAAAGCAGATCTGTGGTGCCTCCTTTGTATATCCCTGTGTCGTCCTGAAACAGTAATTCGCTTTTCTGAGACACAGAGTCCCCGAGACACTGGAGCCCCCAAACTCGACCCACCTGCTCCAGGACAGTCCTCTGTCTCACTGCGTCCACACGTTTCATATCCCAGGTCATGGGCCTCGACTTGCACACCCTTGCACTCCTGCGCGTGTCCGAAATCTGGTGAAACAGGCCCGTATGCTCTTCTATAATCCATTTAGTAAACTACCAAAACAGCCACAAGCAAAAACCATGTCTCCAAAAATATTTATGACAACAAAATGACCACTCATTTCATTCACACTCACACTGTCAAATTATAATGGCAATGAATTTATCAATGACTAAAATATGGAACCAGAGAAGGGGAGAGATAGGGGAGTGGAGAGAGGGAGTGTATGTAGGAGCAAGAAGGGGGGGGGCAGTGGTTGTGGGAGGGGGTGGGAGAGCAGGGCGCATGCCAATCCTTCCATGTACACACAATCCATGATGTGAAAGTGAGTGATTTGCAAGGTGCTGCCTACCATAATCTTGAGCAGCAAGCCCTTGTAAAAGTTGTTCTCTTGCAAGTGGCCTGGGGCCCAACTGCAGCTGCAGCAAGTTTTTTAGTCGTTGCACTTCACGTCGGGCCCTGTAGCAGTCACTCGAACATTCACAGGTTCCACCGCTGCATGCCTGGGTCGTGCTAACACAGAGATCTTCGGCACTGAAAGCTACCTGTGCCGGCCGATTGACGCCGAGAGTTGGGATGAGCCCCTCGATGCGACTGGTAGAATGGGAGATTGTGCGCATCGCGGCCAGCCCCGTACGCCAAGTGGGCACAGGAAGACGAGTTTTCTGAAAGCAAAAACAACAAATGTGTAAATGGAATATTTTCCACCTATGATCCTCATATGTCACGAAAACACTCAAAAAGCAAATTGCACAAAGTGATGCACAAACTACAATGTGAGTTCGTCCATCAAATATGTACTACAATGTGAGTCCGTCCATCAAATATGTACTACAATGTGAGTCCGTCCATCAAATAATGTACTACAATGTGAGTCCGTCCATCAAATATTGTACTACAATGTGAGTCCGTCCATCAAATATGTACTACAATGTGAGTCCGTCCATCAAATATGTACTACAATGTGAGTCCGTCTATCAAATATGTACTACAATGTGATCCGTCCATCAAATATGTACTACAATGTGAGTCCGTCCATCAAATATGTACTACAATGAGTCCGTCTCATCAAATATGTACTACAATGTGGTCCGTCCATCAAATATGTACTACAATGTGAGTCCGTCCATCAAATATGTACTACAATGTGAGTCCGTTCCATCAAATATGTCTACAATGTGAGTCCGTCCATCAAATATGTACTACAATGTGAGTCCGTCCATCAAATATGTACTACATGTGAAGTCCCGTCTATCAAATATGTACTACAATGTGAGTCCGTCCATCAAGTATGTACTACAATGTGAGTATATTTATTAAGTATGTAGTGGAATGTAGCTATTTCTGTGAAGGCACCCTTGCCACATAGATGTGGCAAACCGCTTAGACTCCAAAATTACAGCTGTATCAATGTCGTCAGATATTACCTCCACTCAACGAAGGTTGTTTGTGGACAGGATATTTCAAAAAGTTATCGACGGATTTGGAGGAAACTTGGTGGATGAGTTGGTTTGGTGACAAGAACGAGCTGATTAAAATTTAATTCGAGTCCGAATCCAGATCCAGCCTATCAGTGGGATACAAAACGTAAACTCATCAGCTTGGCGGAGGTATGCGCTCTACCGAGTGCCCTTCTCGTTCAGGTTCAGCAAATATTGTACTCCATTTCAAATTTACATGTTATGGGTGGGTAAACAGCTAGTTACTAATAAATCTATTGCTGCAAACCTGAAATGACAAAGGGATTGTCTGGATTATGGGGTATGCAACCTTTAAACTGGGGCAGGGAAAATAAGATGTGACACAACCAGGGGGTGTTATCACTCCTCGTGTCTGGCGAAAAGGTACGGCGTATGAGAAATGGCACCGACAGGGTGGTGAGGGGTTGGGGGGGGGGCAGCAAAGGTTAGGTTGGTTGCAAACTGCACAAGCATAGCCAACTTGTAATGGAAGATGATAGAAACCCTCCCTCCTCCATACTCTTGTGGTGTCCAATGTGTTATCTTCTCGAATTGCGACCACACCTGGCAGTTCAAGATCTTACTGACTCAAAGAAGTTCATTCTCTGACTGTCCAACGAACCTCAACAAACTACAACACTGATTAACAACGGACCAACAAGCATCTCCCGTATGCCTTTTCTACGCCATCCATGGTGGAATCCAGCTCACTGAATGGAGTATTCCTCAGACTTTATCAAATCGTCCGTGCCATTTACAGGACTTTTGAAATGGCGTATGAACCCAAATGAGGCCTTCGTGCATGCACTGTGTGCGCGTTTCCAGTGAATCACTTGTGTTAGCCGGGACACTTTTAATGTGCCATTGCTCGGGCAAAATCAGGAAGTCAACTAGTCTTTTTAACAAATTTTAACGGTCGACCATGGGTGGACTTGACGTGAAATGTTCCACCCAGTCAGTCACCAATTTAGTAACGGATAGTCCTCGAAGGCCGGACACGGACCGCCGGGACAGCTGAACAGATCATTACTTCGGTTTCCGACATATAGAAACTCCAAGTCCTGTTGCCTACAGCTGGTACATGCGTGGAAAAGGATGAGGGCCGAGCAACGACCCAAGATGAACCACTGTGTTTTAACCGTCCCAACGAGGGCTTTTGCACCAATTTTATTAACAGCCACAGTCTTACCCACACCGTTAGTTATCGTTTCCAATTCGAACCATGCACCAGACTGACACGCCAGTGGGGAAAACTGTATTTATTAAAGAAAGGAGGGAAAAACAAGCAGCAAATACACTGATCAATTATTCTCTTACTATAAATAATTTCCCCGCATACACAAGACTTGAGTCACTCGCACACACGAAGACAGGATTAAAGGTCACGAGACAGAAAGAAACCTTCTCCGCATGGATGGGCTGGGAGCAGTAGTCTGGGCAGAAGGGAGATGGTCGGCAAGGGTCGCATCTGGGCTCGTGGTTCCAGCTGAACGCACTTGCGCGCTTTTTTATTATCCGACTCTTGGACCGTTGTCCTCAAAGTTCCTGTCGGTGCTTTACTTCTCTGCCACCCTTTTTGCCTGATCGCTATCCACCACCTACTCATGCGCAGCTCTCTTCGTGGTTCTGCTCACACTCAGCTTGGACTCAGACTGTCACTCCGACTATCCATTTCCTCCTGCACCTCGGTCTTCGTGACCGTGTAGCTGTGTGTAACTGTGCGCTCACTGGCTCTCCACTCAGCTTCTTGCAGCTTCGAACGGGTCCATGAGATTGTAGTGGGGCAACTTAGCATAACAATTGTGCATTTTGTGAGGAAAGCACCAAATTTGGCACACTAGTAGCCTATCATATTATGAACAGATGTGGATATTGGGCCATCTCAAAATTTTTGATGGCAGTGGAAAATGGCTGCCACAGCCATCAGCGGCTGAATTTGAGATGGCTCCGTGTGCGCCAATGTGGCCAAAGCTGTAAAACATGCCCCCGCCCGATCGCAGCTTCGCTGGCCATAGAGGCGAGGGGACGTTTTCCGTCGGCGAGGACCGAAGGTACGATGTTATGGCGAACAGACAGTAAGATGTGTCCATTCGTGCCCAGCTCTGTACGATAACAAAGTGTCGCGAGCGGCGCACGGTCTGCCTTTGAGAGCACGTTCCGTACAACATCTTCCGTTCCGATCCGCCATTACGCACGTGGCCAGCGCTCGCCCGATTCTGCTATCGTGTGCGTGGGACGAAACCCGATTGATATAATTTGTCCAGAAATGGGTTGAAAGGAATGTGCCGATTGCGCCTTGCACACTCGCATCCCGCACAACGTGGCGTGGGGTTACCTTTCTATTATCCGCCTCGGTACGCGTTCTGTGCAGCGTGGGCGTCGTGCTGGGTGTGTTTCCTGTGTTGTGAAAAACACCATCCGTGCAGCCTTTTTAAGAGCAGCCATCCGTGCAGCATTAATTTGTATGCTTTTTCAATGCAACCGGCCATCTTGCCCAGATCATCGGAAGCTCGAGTTGACAATCTTGAGCTGCCGAGCATACTGTATAACTCGCGCAAACGTTGGGTTGAGGGATCGCTTGAGGATGGAAGCTCTGTGCTGTCGATGCTCATGTGGTGTTCGAGCGCCCCTTCTGAGGTTCTGTTTCTTCCATCTCCTCGGTACGTGGTGGGGGCATCGTGCTGAGTGTGTTTCCCGTCCATTGGGTGGAAATTACCGCTGCGCGTGCGTTTGGCGGGCTGTTTTCTACGGAGGGGTGGGGGTGTAATGCCTACTTGGCCTTTGCTGAGGACCCATCTCCCAGCGAAGGGCGCACGTGGCTCAGATTTACCTCAGGAATAATCAGGAAAGAAGAGTCGGAATGAAGTTAGAAATGAAATGAAGAAGGAATGATGTAAGCAAACCTAGCGATGAGATCCTCGCAACGCACGCCCCTGTTGTCCCGCTAGACAAAAGTGAAGGGACTATCTACACGTATATTAATGGAATAACTGTCTTGGGACCACTATCTGTTGGATGCATGCGGTTCCGAGAACTGCAACAATACTTTGACACATGTCTTGTCATTCTACAGCGAAACCACAGATTGCATTTTGCATGCGATGCAGCATTGTCATGGAAGAAGATGGCGTTGTTCGGAACAGCTGGACACTGTTTGCACACTGCTGGTCTCCCATGATCACACACACGATAGCAGAACAACACGATCGATAGCATTCTCTATTTACTGTGAGAACAATGGATGAAATCAAAGGTACATTAATTGAGGTATGGTAAGCAGATTGAAGCTGACGTTTGGGGCACGAACCCTTTGTCGTAGCAAAAGCATGAAGGGTTAACACCCAAAACATCAGCTTCTCCTTGTTTCCCAAGGCAGTTCGTATAAATCAACATCCTGTTATTTTCATACATTGTTTTACCTACCTGTCCACAGACTCAGATCAATACCAGCCTTCACCTGTAAGACTAGTTCTTCATTCTCCATTCACCATTACATCCCATCAAAATGGTCCAGTTTAGCAAAATTCTGATGTAATAAAAAGTAATGTGAAGCCCCTTGCTGATGTTTGGCCTTTTATCAGGGAAGTCAGTCCTTTCCACTCGACTGAACGAGACTTCAGTTTCTGGCTCATATAGTTGTGACACCAGGTTATGTCTCCAGCAATAATGTGTTCACCAGGCCTGGTGTTGGCTTAATGGTTAAGGTGGCTGGCTGAATATCCTCGGGTCTCGAGTTCAAGCCCCTGTCGGGCCGTTGAGGTAGAGTTGACTCAGCCCGCCGACCTTCCGAGGTCGGCAAAATGAGTACCATTGTGCAGGTAATAGGGGCATTGCATCAGCGGTACAGCCGTGCCCCCGGAAATTGACGCAGCCAAACAGCCACAGACTGCATACGAAGAAATAAAATAAACATGTTCACCGAAAGCATCTTCTTTCTGATGAAAACGCTGAAGATGCCACTGACAGAGTAATCCGGTTCAGTTTCCGCTCCTCCATGAGAACCCGTGGCACCAATTTTGCCATCACCTTTCTTTTTCTCAGATCCTCAGTGACAATGAAATGCATTGTGTGACAGTGACAAAAGTGTTAGGTAGAAAATGTTGATACATTTTTCTTCTGCATCTTCATTAACCAAACAAGAGTCCAGATGATTCTTTACAGAGGCTTTCTGCCAAGGCCAAGCTCTTAGAACTAGTGTGAGAAATTGATATTTAACAGATTGGTAAGTAATGATATAGTGTAAATGCAATCTTACATATCACCGAGCTAATATCTGAGACGTTCACCTAAAAAGCTAAAGAGGGTTTTTATTATATAATACACTAGCAAATAAAACCTGTCGCTTCGCTGAGGGAACATGAAGAGAGGAAGGGGGAGGTGGGGGGGGAGAGTGAAGAGGTGGAGGGTTAAGAGGGAGGAGAGAGAAGGAGAAAGGCGAAGAGGGGAGGGGAAGCGAGGAAGGGGAAGAGTGAGAAGGGGGGAGGGGAAGAGAGGAGGAGGAGAGAGAGATGGAGGGGGAGAGAGATAGAGATGGGGGGGGGGAGGAGAGAGAGAGAGAGAAGAGAGGGAGTGAGAGAGGAGAGGGGCGAAGCAGGGAAGAGCGAGGAAAGGGGGGGGAGGAAGTGATGAATGGGGGGGGGGTGGGGGGGTATGCCTGGTGTTGGCTTAATGGTTAGGGTGGGTGGGCTTGGGATCCTAGGATCCTTCGTTCAATCCCCCTTGGCTATTGAATGAATACCAGGTGGGGTTGACTCTGCTGTCATCCTCCTAGGTCAGCAAAATGAGAGCCAGCTTGCTGGTAACCTGTGTCGGAGTGGTGACCCTCCAAGATTGTGTCCAATAGCCAAGGAGACTGCTTTGGCAGCACCAACGCTCTGCATAGAGTATGGTCCCAATGGATGGATGGTGGGGGTGGAGAATCAGTTTGATCCATCAATCCCTTCAGCCATCCCTTCCTCTATCCCATCCATCCCCCTCCTCATCCATCCCTTCCCTCCACCCATACATCCCTTCCTCCATCCTATCCTTCCTCCATCCAACCATGAATATGGAAGGACAGGCTTGGCACTGCATGACACTGCGGGGCACAACATTGGAAGGTGGTCATTCAGATGGACAGCATCCGATCCGTCATATTGAAGATCTCCCGGAGATGCCAGAAATATCAAACTATGTCCGAATTAGACAATGAACACTTTTTTTTAGCAGTTGGAATTGCTGAAAAAGTTCAATTCTGGAGCTTAAATTTTGTAATTTGGCTTAGTTTAAGAATTCTCGAGGTTATGGCATGTGCAGAAATGAAATAAGGCCACAAATGCTGGCGTCTCCGGCGTTTATAAGCATTGCAATGTACCCAATGATTCGTAGCTATGATTATCAGGCATTCAATAATATGAGTATGCCTGGTGTTGGCTTAATGGTTAGGGTGGTGGGCTTGGATCCAAGATCCTGAGTTCAAATCGCACTTGGCTGTGAATTAATACGAGTGGGGTTGACTCTGCCTGTCATCCTTACAGGCCCCCGGCCCCAATGGAGTGCCAGCTTGCTGATATCCTGTGTCGGAGTGGCGACCCGTCCAGGATTGTGCCCAATAGCCAAGGAGACTACTTAGGCAGCAGCAACGCTCTGCACAGAGTTTGGTCCCAATGGATGGATGGAATAATGAGTGACGAAAGTGGAAAAAAAAAGAAGAAAAAAAACACTATAGTTGAAAAAATTGTTGTGACCTTTCCAACTCATGGCATGTTGAGCAGGACCAACAAAATGGCGAATTAAGACCCCAGCGAGGAACCCAGATGCGCCTTAAGACCCCATTGAGAGCGAGTGTCTGAGGATGCACCTGAAGGAGATATAATTAAATGAGCCTTAATTATCTTCAAAAGGTGTTTTTATACCCAAACACCCAATTTTCACTCTTGCACTCCCTTGAGTATGCATGCAAAGTTTCAGGCTGCCTAGGTTCATGTTAGTTATGGGGACGGAGAACACAATACACACACCACACACACACACACACACACACACACACACACACACACACACACACACACACGCACAACTGTTAGATGAGACAAACAGCCACTGAGCTTGGGAGAAGTGCTGTCACTTCCTGGCGTACTCTGGATATCAGCGACCAGCGACGTCACAACAATGGCGCCACTTTTTTCACTGCACTCAGCGGGGTATTTCCTGAGGAATTTTCTCCTCCCCAAGGATGCCATCCTGTGGGGATTGTCCATGCTATTAACCTTTTAAATGCTGAACGTTGAGCAAGGAAGCACAGAATGTTCTAGATGACCCTCGGAGATCGAGTTTGTTGTTTAATCAATAATCATCTGATGACAAGCTTCCACCCTGGCGATAAGCAGATCAGACCTCAAACCATGGAGTACATTCTCCTTTGTGGAGGAAATTAATCAAGCTGTAGTATTAAACTTTAAATGTATATCAAATTGAAATGGCTCCACGTAAAAATAAGCCACCTTGTTCATCACCAAAGGCACAGCAGGTTGAGTAATTTACCAAATTACATTTCAGATGTCATTACACAGCTTGAAAAGGTTCATAAACTGTTTAAACTTTAGTAACTAAAATCAGTCTCTCTTCAACCAGAAAGAAAAAAATAAGAGAACAACCGGTAGGCGGACATGGGTAGTCGCCTACCCAAGTAAACCTGACGCGATGGGCCCGCTCGATGGGAATGACCTGAGGATTAAGCACAAGAAAATCATGATTCTAGCTTCAAGGTTAATGCTGCAGATTGTTTTTCGTTAAAATACCCCACATTTAGAGGTTTTTCGGCCGTTGCTAGGCAAAGGAGGGGTCCATAGCAACGGTTCTTCTCACACATAACTAGGACATACCATGAACCTACCATACCAGTTTCATGTATATCTGACTCATAGTCTCTGAGATATAACGAACTTCGTTTTTATAATTGTTTTCGACCAGGTTCATTCAAAGTGTATCTTCCTCGACAGTTTTCATAGGATCCGGCTGGAAATTTTGACAATATGGCTGAATGTACTGCCCACAGTCGCTCGTGGCCCGATTTTTGATTTTCGAAAAATAAATTTTATGATTTTCAAAAATTTCAAAGTCCCGTTGCTAGGCAACGGTGGTGTCCATAGCAACGGTTCTCATTTGCAACACACTAGGTCATTGGTATGAACCTACCAACCAAGTTTCATCGAAATCGCCATTGTATTAACGGAGCACTGGACCGAACAGAGGACAGACAGACAGACAAACATATCGACGGAAAAGTGATAAAAAGGGTAGAACAAATTTCAATTTTTTTTTTTTTTTCGACTAGATCGACTACCCAATAATTAAATTCTTCATTCATGTATAAAGAATAATTCAACTCATTCATGAAATAATTTTTTTTTCTACAATGATCGAATGTCAAGCTTATATGCTAAATCACATAGACGAGGACATTCAGAGGCATCAAGCGTACTTTTGGTGTACTTGTACATGTATGAACCACGTGATCAAACACAGTAAATGGGATTTGAAACTCGGGTACCAACAACATCACATTTGAGCTCAGATGGGAATGACAAACAGGATTCTCATTCATTTTCTCATTCATCTCATTCATTCATTCTCAATGACAAACAGGATTCCCAGACCAGTTCTCATTCATTGGTGTATCAACCATATTCTTGTTCACTCATTTAATGCCAAAGGTGCAACAAGAACCACAAGTTTAAAGCAGTTACCGAGCAGGAAGAGTATTTTGTGAGTAAAGAGGATGCACGCTTTGCTGTGGAGGACGTCTCATTATACACCAGTAACCGCATATGAAATAGCACATTTAATCACTCGAGTGATCGGCATTTAAACACTGCAAGTATTGCAAGATGCAAGCAACATACCCGCTGGAATTTGACAGATCCTGTTTCTTGTCGAGCTGCCTTGTGCACAGCAGATGTTTCCTTGAGGATTCCATGCTCATCTGCTGGAGGACTCTCGGACTGCTTTGGACTGCCGGCAGTAGCATCTGGCTGGGACTTACTGGTTTCCACTAGATTGAGGCCCACAAACATTTGTGCCTCAGACCAGTTGTTTATGGGTTCCGTCTGCGTGTAAACAGTTGTTTGATAAGTTTGCTGCATGTCAGGGACACCGCTTTCATGGGCCTCGCAAGTTATTGAGCGAGTTGAGGAAACTTTGACACTTTCGGGATTTGTTGCTTTGGAGGAGGTTGTGAGAACTTGCGAGCCACTTTGGGAGGTATCCTGCACCTGTTTCTTCAATCTTTCAATCTCATGCGCCATGGCCACGATGAGCTCAGGGTTGAAGTTTCCATGCCCGTCATTCAACTCAAGCTGCCTCTTAAACAAAGCTGCCTCGTTTTCCGCCTGGCGCACACGGAACTGCAGTTGTTCAAGCACACCGCTCGGCTCACGAGCTCCCGAGACTTCCCGTACAGGTCCGTCAGATTCAGCCTTTGCAGTTTTCTTGGTAGCAACTCGAAGCCGGGCCAACTCAGCCCTGCAAGCAGAATAAAGTACAATTGAGTTTTGAAAGAAATTCTAACCCACAAACAACCACAACTGCATGGCCATTTCAGGTTTGTTCAATATTACCTCCGATCCCTTACAAGTTGTTTACAGCAATTTAAACTGTATTTGTAAATCTGGTTAACCTGAACGATTGGCTAAAATGAAGCAGGACTTGTCAGTTTCGCATTATATAGTCTATAAAAATCAGAAATTACAGCAGTGATCGTGCAATGTGATGTAGCAAAGCAAACCACTTTTAATTTTTTACTGCTCATCGTATGAAGAACATATCTGTAATGTAAGGCTGTGAAAGTGAGACAGAGTCAGTGACAGATTTAAGTGTGGTGAAGCACAAACATGCACTACCTGAGCTCTTCAAAAGATGCAAATCCTTCTTCGGCCAGCAAGATCCACATGCTCTGATGCTGTCCTTGATCCATCGTGGTCAGAGTTTTCTGTTGGTCAGTATTGTCCCATAATGAGTGCTGCCCACGATGCTGGACAGTCTGACTGTGGCCTGGACATTCCTCAGAAGACAAGCTTTTCTTGCTTTGAAAAACCCCAGAGCTACCCAGTTGTTTCTGAACTGCGTTCCAGCTGGCCTGGGCCTCTCCAAGCTGCTGCCTCGCTTCGTCCAGCCATGACCACACGTCCGTGTCCTTTACTTGCTTTCCATCCAATGCTATTTCCTCGTCCTCCAAGCCCGATGTGTCAGTTCGCTCTCCCCACGAACTTTCTTCAAAGTTCTGGGCAGAGCTAGTGGTGTGCTCATCGGGCCCACTGCGTTCGCAAACCTCTTCTGTCCATTCAACCTCCACACTCTTGTTGCTATTACTATACTCCTGATTTGCCGACTGCATCGTAAGGCTGCTTTCTCCACTGCCACAATTTCCGCTGCTACCGTGACTTGGCAAACGTCGATTGCCCACCTGTACACTGGCATCTCTCTGACCTACATCTTGATTGGCCGAGTGGTAGTCTACAATTTGGTTTTGCAGCTCAAGGTTTGTTGCTTGTAGCTCCTTCATGCGTTCAATCAGCTGCAAAACCTAGGAGGAAAAGAATACAAAATAACAAAATAAAACAATGGACCCTCTGAAACAATATCTTCCTGTTCGTCTTTGAATTTCAAGACGTTCACACACTTTTTCACAAGTGTCAAAGAGCATCACATCTTTAAAGAAGGTTGTACATAAATAAAATATTTACACTTTCATATGATTTAAAAGAGAAAATAAATAAATAAATGAATAAAATATTTCCAGTGAAGTGACAGCAGAAGGGATGGATGGCTCATAAGGGGAGACAAAGCTGCAGTAGAGCTACCACCGAACAAGGATAATTAGGGGAGGTTAAGCAGCAATCTTCACACTCAAATCGTTTTGTGGTAATGATGATCTTTAGGGAAATGGTCTTCAAGAATAACCTTCTCTCAAGATGACGTCTACATTAATTACAATATCAAACATCTCGGTGGTGATACATTCTCATCTGCTCATTTCAGAACAACTAGCCGTGCCTACCCGTTGATTTGCTGATGGATTTAATCAAAAGACAGCATGTTGTACTTCACAAACATTGCATGTCTAGCTGAGTCTCAATGAGGATGCAAAATGAAGCGAAACACACAAAAAAGGATCTTTTACAACACGTATTTGTTGTTGGATTTTTGTTACTTCCACCAACAATTGCCTGGTGTTGGCTTAATGGTTAGGGTGGTGGGCTTTGGATCCAAGGGTCCTAAGTTCAAATCCCGCTCCGCTGTTGAATTAATACCAGGTGGGGTTAACTTGGCCTGTCATCCTTCTGAGGTCGGCAAAATGAGTACCAGCATGCTGGTATACTGTGTCGGAGTGGCGACCCGTCTAGGATTGTTCCCAATAGCCAAGGAGACTGCTTAGGTAGCACCAACGCTCTGCACAGAGTATGGTCCCAATCTCCTCCTCCTCACCAACAAAGGGGGACGGAGGTTATGGAATCACCCGTTTGCTCATTTGTCTGTTTGTGAACAGGATATCTCAAAAAGTGATGGATGGATTCAGACGAAACTTGTGGGAC
>CM068957.1:98902616-98917506 GCA_035128595.1 Eptatretus atami | reverse complement strand
TTCTTCTTGATAACAAATTCCTGAACCAACCAAAGAATCCTATAATCGGATCTGGTAAATGTCCTGTATACCTACGTCTACCTTTGAAAGGTAAAGTGTCTCAACGGTTTGACAACCAGATCAAACAGACAGTGTCCCATTCCAACTATGCTGTTCAACCACGAGTGATTTTCACCACCCACCGACTGCTTCCGTCAGTCCAAAAAGATGTTCTGCCCACCTCTCATACAAGTAAGATTATTTACAAATTTCAGTGCCAGTGTGTTGCTCGGTAAGTGGGCCACAAATCTTTGAGATCGAAGGATCACATTGAACAACAGGTCCCTTTGGGGATCAGACGGGGTCAGTCAACCGAACAGAGACAAACAACTCGGGTTTGTAAGAATGTACACGGTACAAACAACTATTCCCTGTGCCTCTGCAATTGGTTGCCATTTACTGAATAATTCTCAATGTGCAGAGCAATATCCTATTGGCTGGTTTAAAATCCCGAGTAGAGGAAAAAGTTTAGCTCACCTTCGTGCAATGGAGGCCACATTCATCAGGTCAACCAATCCCATTCTTTGTGGACAGAATTTGTCCGAACTTTATATCCATTTTGACTATGATGGCTTGACTGTGTGACAACTGTACCACAGTGAACATTGAATCATCATGAAAACCACTACCCCCCGCCCTCCCCCCAACTAGCCCTCAGCATTACATTTTCGCCGGTACCTTGGTGATTCATCTCCGCCTAATCATTGTTCGTGACGGTTCATTTCTGCCTACTCATTATACATGATGCTCTGTGGTTTCACCAATTAGGTAATCCCATCCTTTCTTTCTCTCAACCAATCAATGTTGAGAACATTACATTGTAACTTTACAAATGAGAATTTGGTGCTTCTTCTTCATCTACTTGCGGTTATACCCTGAGGAGTGCAAGTCGAAAAGCTTTGATAATGTCTATTTTATTGAAATGCATGTTTAAATTTTGTTGTACTAATCGAATGTTTGCTAAAACAATAAATAAATAAATAAATAAAATCCCCAAAGAGGTGCCAGCTTGAGCCACACTATCCACCATACACAGCTGAAAAAGCACGCTCAAGTAAAACTTGCTGCAAACAGTGCACAAAACATTTCACAAGCCGACCAGGATTACCTGTCAGCCCCGTCGTGCCCCATATGTGCATGCAGTTTCAGTTCCACTTGCAGGACCGTGCACAGCCGTTTGTTTTCAGCTATTAGCTCTTCAAGTGATTTCCGCAGCTGAAACGCACAAGTGAATGAGTATTAAGCCAATCACAAATGACCTGATGCCATGCGGCGAGAAAATGCAGGCAGACCTCACAACGAGGCTGTCTTACCTTGAACTGCTCCTCACTTTCTCTGACTGCCGTCTTACGCTGGGAAAATCTTTTGACACGTCCACACGAGCCATCGTGGCTGCTCTTGCTTGACGGAGCCTTTTCGTCTGAATTGATCACTGCTTGCAAGACATCGGTGGAATCTCCCCCCGAAAGATGGCCTACAATAGCACGGAAAAGATGAGACGTTATAGGCACACAAGCCAGTCAGCACATGTCATAGCTATAAAAAAACAGCTCACAGTTGGTTTGTTCCACTATGCTGCAGATGCTTGGATACAAATCCAAAGATTAGACCATATAGTACACACCCTGCATTTCTCTTACTCCGCATCTGGACAGGAGAAGCACACTTCTGAAGTAAGTAAAAAATAAAAGGCCCCTTTTCGCAGTGTAAAAACCAAATGTGCATGGGAATGAAACGGGTGACCGACCCAATTACCACTCCGGCAGGAACATACCGTCAGGCTCATCGGTGCGGACGCGAAACGTCTGCTGCAGCTTTAGCAGGTGAGTCTGTCTGGCCTGGTTCTGTAGCTTGTCCAACAGCTGGTCCTTCCCATGCCCACTGTCCACCAGTTTCTGCCCCACACAGACATGAACAAGTGTACACAATCACCTGTGTCAAAGCTGTGTATTAATTTTGGGGAAAGAGTTATCGGTGAATTTTTAAGAAACCCAACAAGCATTCCTACCTTGATGATCACGTCCTTCTCCTTCAACAAAACCCGCATCCTCTCCAGTTCCAACTGCCTTGACATCCAATCATCATTTGAGCCCTGACAGGACGTGTCCTGCTTGTCACAATGGGCACAGAAAATGATTAAGCACAGCATGACATCCACTATGGAAAGCTATTGGAGCATCTCCTTCATGTGTACACAACTACCTGACCTTGACAAGCAGTATGTGATCTTAACAGATGTATTGGCCTCCAGAAATGTTTGCTTCCACCAAATGTAAACTACAGGACTGGACATTTTGTTCAAACTGAGCAAATACGAAAAAAAAAAAATTCATAATTAGCTGAGTGATTGGGACAAACAATGTTGGATTTATTAACCATTCATCTAATCTCTCCATTAAACATCTTTTAATATAAACCTTCTCCTGCACTTATTGATAATTTTATGTCAACCCTCAACTCTGAGGATTGAATGGCACGCACGTCAGATATATGCTGCTGCTGTAGCATGTGCAGGCGCTCTTGCAGGCAGTGCATTTCGAAGGTGTGATGCTCTGTCTGGAGCTGCTTCTCATTAAGAACCTCCTGCAGGAGCTGCTCACGCTCAGATAGGCGCAGCGTCAGCTGCTGAGCAGTCTCCTCCACGGCCTGGCCCGATCGGTCCAACAGGGCTGTTCTGGCTTCCTGTGATCACAGGAAACACACACCACAGCCGGGCACAGAGCGATCTCTGAGTGGAAACGACATCAAAGTCAGGAGTGGATCGTCATCATACTTGGGTTTCAAATGGAAAAACTTATTGGACATTCTCAAGTCTTACCATCGTATACATCCCAAAACAAAATCATCAGATCTGAAAAATCACAAATTCTGTTTGCATAAAGGTCTTTGCATCCCCACATATGGAGGAATACTGGACCTTGTCATGGCCAGTGTCAGGCTGCGTCTGTGAATAAATAGAATAATGGGGTTTATCAACTGAAGGTTGACAAAGGTCTGCTCAACTGCCATGAGAAGCAAAGTAAAGTAGACGTTTCAGGTGTTAACCTCTTGCTCTTGCTCCACCAAAGGGTATTACTCCTCATAAGGAGGCTTGCACGTACAAAAAAAAAACAAAACAAAAAGATAACATGTTAAAACCAGTGCAACAGCAAACCTGCAGATCACGCGAGAGGATGTCGAGCATAGAACACTGCTGCGTGGTCAGAGAGTCCCTGTCAGCAAGGGTGCTCGCGTGCTCTTCCTCAAGTCTTCTGCGCTCACGCTGTAGGTCTTTATATGCAGTGGCTAGTTGCTGGAGCTCTTTGTCTTTCTCTCTGATTATTTCATCCAAGCTCTATGAAACATGATTAAAAGTAATCACGAAATTGATCTACTTTTAAAATATTCAAATTTAACTCTGGAAGGCCAAAGGAAGATAAGAACTGCAACTCTTCAGTACGAGCTTTGACACAATTTAAACTGCATCAAATTGCAGTTGCCGCAATGACGTCAGAAGAAGCACATAAGCAAGTGGTGAAGGTTGAAGTCCCTTACTGTCATGGATGCCTCGTTATCCCTTAGCAGGCACTGCATGCGTTCCAGGTTACTCTCTCTTTCACGAAGGGTGAGGCGCAGGTCAGAGATCTCCTTTTCCTTGTCTTGCACTGCCATTACCTGGTCTCCAAATGCCCGCTGCAGCCACACAGATTCACCATCACCAATGTTACCAAGCTATAGAATAATTATTTATGGTAACTGGACATAGGTCTCAGTTGTTCATCACCAAGATAATCTTTGACCAAGGCAAGATCATTCAACAGTATATAGCAAAAAAGGTCACAGTCTGTTACATAACCCTCACCAGCCCAACATCTTCTATATTGCGAATTTGAGAGATGTGAAGCAGATGTTAATCGGGTATCCTTGGAATACAAAAATATGTTCTGTTGATAAAAGTTTAGAGCAGTCCTACCTCGAGAGCTTGTTCTCGATCTTTGAGGCGCTCACGTAGCTTTGAGATCAGCACCGATGTCCCATCCTCACATTGTTCCGAGGGACTCTTTAACATCTCGAGGTACTCCTGTGAATAAGTGCATTGTAGTGGAGAGGACAATCAGGAGTCAGCAGGATATGGGACTTAAAACTGTCCATTAATAAAATTCTGATTGAGCCACTAAGTGAGGGAGAAGGTGAAATCGCACCCAACAATTAACAGACCAGCAGGGGTGGGGGTGGGGTAGGTGCAGAAAGAGGTGGTGATGGTGTGAAATTCTGATGTTGCCAAAATCAATGGTACCTGAAGGAGACTGTCTTTGTGCTTTAATGAGTCGGACAGTCGAGCCACGAGGAGCTCCTGACTGTGTCTTTGGCGTTGCTCTTCTGCCAATAAGGTATCATAACGCTGACTCAAACTGTATTCCCTATCACTGGCCTCAGCTTGTTGCCGTCGTCCAGTTTCACGCAGCTCCTAACACAGAGACGCAGCACCATGGCAACACCATCAAAAGGATACCGTCCAAAAGAGGAGCAGGGCATGATCACTAGCTCAGTATTGTATTCAAACAAATGTACTGTAACCGGCTATTAATTGAGTGACCACATTATCCTTTTGCTCAAGCTTAGGCCCATCCAGTGTCACTCCTTTGCAACCCAAGAACAGAACCGGTCTCATGTGTTCCATCAATGCTTTGGGATTGTCCTGCACAGCCAAAAATGCGAGACATTACCTGCAACCTATGCTTGCAGCGATGCAGGTCTGATAGTGTCTCATCCCTCTCGACGTCCGCTGCATTGCGGCTGGCACAGGCCGCAGCGAGCTCCTGCGTGCGGCGGGCCAACTCACGAGATACCGCCTGCAGTTGTCCCTTGCATTGCAGCAAGCATGCATGCAACTGTAGCTCCTCTTCCTGCTTCTCATTCAATAGTGCTTGTTGCTCTCCCGTACCCTAATGGTGAAGATGGCACAGAGCCAATTCAGGTCTGTGGAACAGAGAATCCTTTGAAGTTTCATGTTAAAGCTTACAGAAGACCTCTGTTACCTGGAACTTAGCCATTTGTGCTTTGTGAGCAAGGTCTCGTGCTGATGCCAGAGCTCCGTCCTTCTCCTCAATCTGAGTGCATAGTTCTTCCATCTAGCAAGACCACAGAGTAGAGCATCACACCACATTGTCAAAATATGTACAAAACACCTGGAGGTTCATCAGCTTCTCTCGAATCCATCTAACTGCATGCTACTCCAGGTGTCCCATGGAAAAATTATGGTTAACCCATCACTAATTGCAACAAAATATAATTCACTTGCATTACGTTCCAACAACATCCCGAAACATAATGAAACATAATCCATGGAATTTTTTTCATTTTTTTGGGAGCAAATTACGTAATATCATATTTACCTCCGTCCACCTTCGGTTATTTTTCATCCGTTTGTCAGTCTGCCTGTATGTGAGCAGGATATCTCAAAAAGTTGTGGATGGATTTGGACGGAACTTGGTGGGACCGGTTGGGTGTGTGTCAAGGATGAATGGATTCGATTTTGGTGAAGATCCAGATCAGATCGAAGAATTCTTTAAGTGATTCTTCACCATTGAGAGTGGTGGCTTGGGATCCTAGGGTGCTGAGTTCAAGCCCCGTTGGCCACTGAATTAACACCAGGGGGTTGACTCAGCCTGTCATCCTTCCGAGATCGGCGAAATGAGCACCAGTATACTGGTAATAGAGGCACTGCATCCGCGGCACAGCCGCGCCCCTAACCAATGATGCAACCATCAGCGAAAAAGGCAGCACACGATGGGAACCATTGAGAGATGGGGCCAAAAACGATATATTGTACATCTCAAAAGGTTATGGACAGGTTCGGACAAAACTTGGAAGAGAGGTTGGGTGCATGACAACAAGGAATATATTCAATTTTGGTGAAGATGCGGTTCCAGATCCAGAAATGATTTTTTTTATTTTATACGTGGTTCTTCACCATTGAGAGATGGGACCATAAACGATATACTGCATAGCATATTTCAAATGTCGTGGACTGTTTCAGACGAAATTTAGTGGACATGTTGGGTGTGTGACAAGGACAAATTGATTCGATTTTGGTGAAGATCTGGATTGGGAACTGGCCTACCAGTGGAATAAGTTATAAAACGTAAACTGTTCAGCCTGACGGAAGTATGCACTCTACTGAGTGCTGTTTTAGTTGGCGTAATGTAATTTCCCCATAAACATGATAAGGTGAAAGCATAATGAAGACCTGGAAAAACCTATGAAGACGTCAAATATATATCTTGTTTATGTCTCAAAGAAGTACAATCAGCGTATAGTGTTATTTGATGGTTATTTAGATGCTCACCTCTACCAAGGACAGTACTCAACAGATGTCACACAGCTGGTTGTACAGGACTGGCAATATTCTTTGAGAAGAATAGGAAACCAAAATTGAAAATTGCAGAACTTCTGTCATATAACATTAGAAGGCAGAGATTGATTGCAGCACTCAGCAGGGAAAAAATGGAATGCTCTGGAATTCAAACAAGACAAGCAAAAAGAAGATGCACACATCGCTTGATAGTGCAAACTGCTGTCCAAGAATCAATTGAAATGCAAACTGTGATGGTTGCAGATCTTGTTCTTCTACGTCACCGAGTGGGATTGAACACCTTCAGGTTTACTTCACGCCAGAGCCAAAGAAAGGTGCTACATTGTCAAAGATATCTGACCTAAAGCATATCAATGAAACAATGGGTACTGATCTGTAACCATCTACATTCTTGAGTTTGTCCATTCCATTCTAGGACGTGAAACAACATCTCAAGTTATTTGGGTGAGGCAAAGCTGTTGGACTGAAACAATGAGGAACAAGAAGGATGTTAGCTGAGATCTTTGCCAAGAGGACAAGCAACAGGCTATCATAGGAGGTGAAAAAGCTTTGGTTTGTTTGTGCAATGACAATGCAGCTAAAGGCATCGATGCCCTCTGATACAAACTGTTTTGCCAAAAGGTTGCAACAAGCATCAGATGTGTACACAGCCCCGTCCACTGCCACCTACAGCAGCAGCTGCTACGAATCACTCCCTAAGAGTGTACCATCAAATCAAAGTTTGGCAGGGAAACATTCAGTTTGATCCTCTTTAGATGGTATAGACAGCAGGGCTCAAAAAAAATAAATTTTTCAAGGGCTTTTTGGAGAAAACAAAAACTGGCTTGCTTACTTTTTTCAAAGGGATGCTTTTTGGTTTTCGGGGGCTCTTTTTTGTTTAGGGAGGCTCCTTTTTCATGTTCGCAAACTCTTTGTTCAGTGATGCAGTCAAGTAGCAACATTACCTTCTGTGTTTGTGTTGAAATATTATTTTATGTTTTCTTCTTTTTATTGACATTTTTTGGCAGTTTTACAAATGGATAGCAATGACATTTTAAACTTTCAATGGCTTTTATTGTTTTATGACACTATTAGCAGGGGGTACCTGGCATTGCTCGGTGCTGTTCTAATGTTTTTGGCATTTTGAAATCAAATTTTGTTTTTTTTCTGTCTTTTTGTGGGGGCCGAAAACACTTTCCGACACCCAAAAAAGAATGGGGTTGGAAACCATTTAATATTACCTTTTTTACAAAGTTTTTACCCAAAACACTCCCCGGCGGCCGGCACTCACTGATGAATGTCTGAAAGTTTGACGAAGATAGTATAAATATTCATGCACTTACGATGCTTTCATTAGAAACAGGGTTCTTCTTGCTCTTCTTTGTCGAGACGGAAGATGGACCCACCTTTGATTTAGAAGATTAGCTCGAAGGAGCTTTTTAAGTTTCTGTAGTGCCGGTGGGTTGTGCAGGTTTAAGTAGAATCAGAAAGCGCTCCATCATGATACCGATTACAGCATGCGCCATGCTGTAATCAAATATGGAGATCCCGTGTTGTAATCCACAATGAGCCTGCTGCGCTCAAGAGCCATGCAGCGAGAGACTGCAGCAGGACGGCCTTTTTCGCTGGCAAAGCTGCAAAACGCACGTGCGTTTGCACGACTTTATTGTTTTACGCCCAGTGTGGTAAATAAACAACATGGCTGCACCCACAAGCCGATCGCTGGCGATCATTCGTGGAACAGGGAACGTAAAATAAATCGTACACATAGTAAACTTGTTTGGATGCTATTTAATTTGCCATAATGCATGCTGATATTTACAGGGGTGACACTTCTCCCATCTGATTTTTCGAGGTTCTGTTTTGGAGCTTTCTAGGGCAAATTCACCTGCCACCCCCATGCAATTTGAGGCCTGATGGACAGTTCACAATAGAAAATGGAACCTGTGAAAACTGATTTATAAAAGATCATCATATACAGTGAAACCCCTAAAGAAGATCACTAGTTGCAAATGCAAGTATGACTGCACAACAGTTCGATGTTGGAAAAAGGGTTTATCATGTACTACTCATGTTTATTATTTTGTTTATGTATTGAACGTCGTGCACTGTGTCAATGCGTCATTGCCACACCGCAGGCTTGATGACATGGATGATGAAGATGACGAGTGATCTTTGAATGAATCTGATGGACATGGACAATATGGAGGACTCGTATGTATGTATTCTTAATAAGGGTAGAGGATCTTTATAGAGACACTTCCGATCAGCAAAAGCCACCTGTGTGATACCACCTATAAACACGACAGCTCTTTTCTTACCAATATAAAAGGAGCCCTTTTGGGTTTGGAGTTGCGAGTGTAGAAATTGTTCTGCTGTTAATTTAAATGACATAATTCTGCTCTTTGTAAATATTTTGAACAGTCATGAATAATACCAATGATAGGATTACATAATTTCCCTCATAAAAATATGTCCCACTGACTACATTTTGGTAAACTTTTGATATGTTGTTTATGAATGTTGTCTGAATGTAACAGGAGTGAAATCAATTTTGGTGCAATTAGCGATCGCTTATGCCATTCAGCCCCTGGACTATGTTGTGCCAGAGCCAAACCAAGGCTTTTCCGCAGGCCTCCTGTAGGAGAGGATGAGAATGTTTGAAAGGCAGTATTTTAGTAGTCATGGATCCCACCTCTTTGTCTTTCGCACGAAGGGCCATAGTGAGGCCTTGGATAGCTTTATCCCTTTTCAAAATATTCTGCTCCTGAATGCTCATTTTCTCCTCTTTTTCTGCCAGTTTCTCCAGCAACTCCTGGAGGAAAAACAAGGCAAGGTAAAAAGAGAAATGCTTATAGAATATTAAATTTCTTTCCTAACATGGTCATCACACAATGGGCTGGCAAGATGGCCTGCAGGTATGCAAGCACACTCACATCTAAGCTGTCTAGCCTGTGTTTGAATCCTGAGCCAGCTATAAACTGTCATCCCGGTGTTTCACAGGCAGGGTGATTCAACAATGTGTGTGTGTGCCGTCCCTTGGATGGACGTTAAACTGAAAGTCCAGTCTGCCAGCATCAGTTGGTGGATGTTAAAGATCCCTCGGTGTCCTTTGCGAAGAGTAGGTGAGTTATTGCCGGCACCCTGGCCAAATTTCTGCCCTAACCTTAGAGAAATGTAGCCTGGCCAGCCAGTCCGTGAAAGACTTGGATCAAGCTTCCCCCGGCCAAACAGCAAAAGCCACCTGAAATTCTATCTATTCCATCCCAGTGATGACTGCCGATGGGCAATGAAACACAATGGAAGGCCAGTGAAGCCTGCAGACCAAAAACAAAGCAATCAAGAGGGCACAGAGAAGATCACGACCTGCTTCACCTGATTAGCAGCTTCAGCAGTCCGCTGTGCATCCCGGAGAGACAGGGTCTCAGATTGTGCCTGCTCCAACGCGTTCACAAGTCGGTTGTGCTCCTCACTGTCATTTTTCTCATCTTGCCGCTCCTCTGATACAAGCTGCAGGATAGAGGCAGGTAGATTTCGACACGCTACTGATTGTTCAACGCTGTGCAAGATACTATTATGTGGTTCGAGTGTCGTTTTGCGGTCGAAGAATCATGCGGTTTAGGGCGTCAAAATAGTTACGTGACCCTTCAACATGGCTTGATACAAAAGTATTTGATCATTGTATAAATCTTCCATTCAGCAAACAACAAAGTGGAACCATTGACTGTGTTCATGGAAAGTTAAATGCTTACAAATGCACAACACAAAAATATCTCAGCTCAATGAAAGCATAGTTCGCATTATGGCAGCAAAAATGTAAATTATAAAAGTAAGTGCTGTATCCAAAGAGTAGAACACATGCAAACCAACATGACTCGATGTACCTTCAATTTAATTGGAATAAAGTCTTCAAACAAGTCATCAATTAGATTGTGCGGCAAAAGATCCTCGTCGGCCTGTGCACAAACTGACCATGACCAATTTGGTATCAAGGTCTGCGGGCAGGAGTGCTGAGGATGATGACAGACTCTTTCTGCACTCGGTATCTTGCTGCCCTGCGGGCGAACGACTGGCCGAAAGTGAATACCTTCAATAAAATGGGATAAGCTAGTGAGAAAGGCAACATTGGCTTCAGCAGGCTGGATGGCAGGCCAGGCAGTGAAAGGAGGCATCAGGTTGAGCGGCACCTCGAGTCCCTTTTCTTCAGGTGCAGTTTGTTCGCCAACTCCAATAAGTGTCTCAATAACCGGGCCGTGAATAGCCAGGTCTCTCTCTTCATTTTCAGCACATGCTTCGTAATCAGTTCCACTCGCTTGTGAAATTTTGTGCAACGGTTTTGGGTTATGTCCTTCACCGATCGCCAAAAGTTTTGGCGTGGTTGTATGTGGGCGTTCAGCATCTCCGTATTCTTTCACACTTCCAAGACGTGCAATATCTTCTCTATCCGTTGACGGGCACATATTTACAAGGAGTTCTTTACCCTGTCTTCCCTCTGGTAAAACAGTATCCATCTCAGCACCATTTTCACCAATGAAGGTCAGCTCACATCTCAGATGGTCACAATCATCACTGACACATTTCTGCACATTTTCGTCCTCCAAGACCACTGAAGACTGGCTACCCTTTACTCGATCGGCTTTCTCATCCTCTCCTTCCTCTAACACATCTGTGGAAGTCTTCACCTCTTCATCAGCATTGAATTGTTCTTTCTCAACTGACCTATCTTCTCCCAACACCAGATGTGTATCACAAGGTGTCGTTTCACTGCAGTTGCTTTGTCTGGGCAACGGATCATCTGGTCGGGATTGCGAACAAAATTCCTTGCACACCTTTTCTTCATCATCAGACAGGACTTGTTGATCAACATCTACCCAGCCATCCTCTTCTTCAAGCAGACAGGCACCAGGACAGGACTGCAGAGGGATGGCCAGGTGACGTGGCACGTGGCAAACAGACTCGTACGCAGCATCGGGTACACGCAACGCTCTGCAGCGCCGGCACGGCCATGACTCGCTGCAACCAGCACGATAGCTCTTCAGCGATCCATGAGGAATCTCCCTCGCAAGTCCACCATTTTCCTCTGACCACCACCACTCATGTGTTGCTAGTGCCATGTCTTTCTGCAGCAGAGAATTGTAACAATCATCAACAGTGGGTGGTTCCATGATACAGCTGCATCCTGGATGAGTGCGCCCATGTAGGTACGCAATGCAGTGCAGCAGCCGTGCCTTATCAAAGGCCAGACGTCGGAGGTGTTCAATAGACAACGCCTGCACACGTGCCATCACCGTGTCATAACGGTACACTTGCTCCAGCATAAAGGCGCACTTCGAGCAAGCAAACTCTGCCAAGCCATCCCCACGGGAGACCGCACAACGTGTCGCGTGTGCAAGCACTGTGTGAAGAGCAGCCCGGCCTGGCCGCGCGTGGAAGAGCCAACGCCTCCGTGTCCCACACAGCTCCCGTCCACAAATTCGGCATCCTTCTCTGTTTCGCTGAGCCATCTGCTTTAGCTCCCTTACCGCCGAAGGAGGAAGAGCTAAGAACTGAGCACTTGCTTCCGGTTGCAATTTATATTCCCACTTCGTTCATCCTTTCGTCTCATCGGCCCAGCTGAACCGGTGACACTTATTGCCCAAAGTGAACAGTACAGATTGCCAGTGAGCCCACGCGGGTGCATTAATCCTCGTAGCCACAGCAACAAACACTCCTCAAGACTACCAGGCACTTGGGAGCTTCATCACTATGACAACAACCTCATTCAAGGCATTCTTTGGGCATCGTCGCCGAAGCGGTGAACAAGCACGCACACACTGTGCAAACCAGCTCAGGAATACGAAGCCGGAAGGAGCTGCCTGTGAGGGCCATGGAGGCGATGGCAGCGCTCTTCATACATGGTTACATCGACAGCGCGAGATGACCAATAATTCTGCCGAAGGCTCTGGCCAACGCACCCCGTACTGCCTCACCGCAGAGGGCAGACTGCCTTGAAGGATTGAAAGAGAGCGATTATTGTACAGGACACGCGGCACGCTGTCCAGACGTTTGCTTCCAGTCTGACAAATGTAGTCAAGCGGACGCATCAGAGAAGACAACCCTCACAATTAACGACAGCAAATTTGTCCCTCAAACTCCCTGTTTGCATCCCACCCCCAACATTCCGCGTGATTCCCCAGCAAATCGACCCTCCAAACGTGCAATTCCCTTTCATACCACTGAAAAACAGCTTGGAGCTTTTAGCACACAAACACACAAAGACCGTGTGAGATATGTGTCATTCCATCGCCTAGAATGAACCCGTGAAAAGTGCCGATCCTGCCGAGGGTGAAACGCACATCATACGCAGACAGTATCAGGTACCTGAAGTGTGCACGAAACACAAGATTAGCAATCTAAAGCTCAAAAAAATAAAATAAATAAAATAATTAAAAACCACCACCTCCCCATTCAGGGAAGTGCTAATGGTTGAACCCAGAATTATGATTCAATACAGTACACAACAGGCCACGTTGAGCTGTACCGTGTAATCGTCCAACGAGATGGTTCCACGAGCAAAAAGACGGGGAAACCTGCAGTTCACCAGACGGTTTCATGAGTGCATATTTACAACACACACGCACACAAATCACACCTCTATCAAATTCCAAGACGTTAGCAAAGCAAGTTCCAGGGTCGCAGAGTTCTACGTGGCAATCACGAAACAGAGAAGCCATTCAAGTTGGTTGACACACACTGTATGCAGGAAACGCTGACTTATCAGTATCTACCATTCCATCATTGCCAGGCCATGTGAAACCACAACAACCAAGCAAGGCCAGCTTGCACACTGCAGGGAAGGTCTGACATGTGCACGGTGTGGTTATCACGTTCATGCAGGCATGGTACTTCAGTTACGACTGTCTTTCACATCGTATCGACTGTGCGACCATCTGCCCCTGCACGGACACTCATTTCGCGAACACAGTAACATACTTGAAGCACCTCAAGATCTCTGAGAAGCTAATCGACCAAATGAAGCCTGCAAGTAACTTTCAAACCAAAGGATGGAAATGTCGATGTGAATAACCACATCGACTACAAATCGATCGCAACGTAACCGATGAAGAGAGGTACGGTAAAAGTGGAGTGTTAGCAAAGATTGAGCAAAAAGGAGTGAGCCGAGGCATCATCAGTACGTGCAGCACGAGTGCCAACACGCAACACACAACAACAACAACCTGGCATCGTTTGTTACTTGAAACCCATGGAGAAAAGTTTCACTTCTATGCACAAAATTACACAGGCAGGAAGCTGTGGTGGATGAGCTAGTGAGGATGTGGGAGAAGTCAAAGTCAGGATACGAGGAAAAACAAAAGAGAAAGAAAACCAAGTTTCCCCAAACACGAACGTCCAACCAAAACCACCGAGTGGAATCTGTTCACGCCGACTGCCGAGTAATATGTGAGAAAGAGGGCTGTTGGGCCGTTTTCCTTGATATTACAATTAAATTTCGTTCATTTGAGCGGCCGAAAGGAGACGCGTGAGAACACTGCCTTTGAATATGCGTCACAAGTTGTGCATTGCTTCAACGGCCATTCGGTCACCCCTTAGTAACAGTACACATGGAAATAAAATCTCAACAAACGAGGACAATAGGTCTGTGATGCCTTTCTGTCTGTGATGGTCTGTCTGTGATCAATAGGTCTGTCTGTGATGGTCTGTGATACACCCAGTTAACTCAAACACCTAATCCACAAGCACACACTCCCTCTATGATACCAAGCCCACCACTCCAAAACCCAATCCAACCCCACGTCCACTCAGTTAGAAGGGGGAAGGCAAACAGGAGGGGGGGGGGGGGGGGGGTGTTGGGGAAAAGAGGTACATCAACAATCATTTGAACACAATTGGGCTTTTTCTTTTTCTTTAGGTGGGAAGGTGCAGTTAGGTGAGGGTCGTATTAACCCAGAACATATGAACTACGCTTGACAACTCGGAGAATCAATATTTCAACATACAAAGATACCTAGAATTTCAAACAGATCGTTTTTTTAAATATTCTTTTCATGACCAATGACACAAATGCAGATAACCTGCAAGATGCATCATCGGGAATGAGATGTAGCGCAATGTGCAACGTCCTATGGCAATCAGCACACCGGGTGGTTTGGCCGTGCCAACACAGCAGGGGTCAGAATTCAAACCCTGCAATGACCTCATTACAAGACTGAAGGTCAACCAGTTGATCCAGCCCAGTGCCCCACTGACCAATAAATGATGAGACAAAGGCTTTGTCTCTTTTATGGCTGACCTTTAAACATCACAAAACAACAAACGACAAAAAAGGCTTTTATGGTTCACCTTCAACACCCAGCTCTTTTAAAGCTGGCCATCAATAGCTCACCTGAACTTTAGTCTGGTGAGCTTATGCGATCAAACAGTGTCCGTAGGTGGGTGAATGAGTGAGTGGGTGAGTGAGTGAGTGGGTGGGTGAGTGAGCGAGTGAGTGGATGGGTGGGTGGGTGAGTGAGTGAGTGA
>CM068957.1:98863497-98876620 GCA_035128595.1 Eptatretus atami | reverse complement strand
TTGGACCAGTTTGTGATTTTTAACCCAGATCTGCAGAGAGCGAAGAAACTGCTGCATGCCAGTCTGAGGGATGACAGATGGTAGGCAGAGGGTGGAGTCATCAGCAAAGAGATAAAGAGGATTTTCCAGTCAGAGAGATCATTGATGAAAACAGAAAAAGAACAGGGCTGAGAACGCTGCCTTGAGGAACTCCAGCCTGGACAGGAAGAGGGGATGAGAGAAATCCATTTGAAGGCCACACGTTGGATGCGACAGGAGAGGAAGTCTGCGAGCTGAGTGGAGATGGGCCTCGATAGCATCGGAGAGAGTTTGGTGAGTAGGGCAGGGTGCCAGACCGTGTCAAAAGCAAGCAATATGTCCAGGGATATGGCTCTGATTTCATGTCTGGCATTGAGTACCTCATCCATTGTTGGGAGAGCAAAAGCAGCATATCCAGGTAGTGACCTTGTCTGAAACAAATTGATGATCGGAAATCAAGCCATTGGAGAAGAGGAGGATTTATGTCTGAAGCGATGATAGATTCATACCTTGCTGATGATTGGGGAAGGCTGATTGGTCTGTAGTTGCAAGGATCTATTTTCGCACTTTTTTTATGCAGGGTGGTAATGTTTCTGATTTCCAAGCAGACGCAGATGACTTGAGCAATTGAGAAGGGTGAATAGAACAGAGAGAGGGTGAGCAAGAGCAGAGGAGCCGGTTTTAGGACACGTGGGCTGATGCTGTCTGGACCGGTTGGCAGAATCTGAGTCGAGGTTTGACAGCAAAGCTCCTCCACTTTGTCAGAAGAAAAGGACACAGAGTCCAGGGACAGTTGGGTGCGACTGGGTTAAGGTGGGTGCAGAAAGCGATGGGTTCGGACACAAATATTTGATGCAAACACCGAGTTTTAGGCATTCAGCCTTTTCACGTGCGGTATCAGCAGTGCGGTCATTTGAGGTAAGGAGGGGATGGAGGGGAACAAACACCAGAAACAGATTTGAATTAGACGACACCAGGTTTGAGAGGGAGAGAGGTATTGAGAGTTCAGACTAGAGATTAGAAAGATGTTGTTTTCTGGCTTCCTGAGTGTCGACACACACTTGTTCGGAGCTTTATGGAAGGAACTGAAATTACCCTCAGTTTGGTTGGCTTTCAAACCACTGCCTCCCACAACTCTCTCCCACCACTGCCTTACAATCCTTAACCTCCAAATTGTCGCTTCTTACACAACAAATACAGTTCAGTTCTATGCTGTCCACTCCTACAGGTAATCTTGTGGCTTTCCTGCTTTTTGAAGAATGAACCAGCGATGGCCCATCCATTCCTCCCGACCAGCTCCATCAGCTCTTGACCCTCTCTATTCCTCGTTCCAACCAAACTGACCAAACATTTTTCTTCACCAAGCTCAGCAACTCCACATGCATGAAAAAAACTCCACCTCAATGCACAGAATCAACTCCATCTCATCAATCCATCATTCTCTGCAGTGTGTCCTTCAAATCCTGCTTCTCCACTCATCTCCTTCGCATTTGAGGCCCATATACCAACATAAACACACCATTTGCCTCTGTATCACCAACAATGGCATAACTATCAAGTCAGGTCAGGTATGGGAGCATGCACCGGAGCAGTGCGTTGCTGCGTCCACATTCAATGGTATTCCAGAGGCCTCCTTCTGCCCATCCAATCTCCTTGAGATGCTAATCGCCCTGCTGCAACCAGAAGCATGTGGTCGGCCCATTGACCTCCTACACTCACGAGAATCTGGTGGCAGGGTCAGCATCAGGAAACGAGCCACATGTCCAACAGCTGCAGCTGACGCTCAGGGACTATGCAGGTAACAAATCTCATTTGAGTCTCTCTCAGCAACCGCTTGTTGGACACAAAGTCTGACAGCGACAGCAAAGGATTGTACGAGGTTCTTCGATAATTGGTCTTTCGAGGATTCATTTTCCGTCTCAGATCCCTGGTCAAAGTCAGTCTCAATCCGTAGAGCAAGACTGGAAGCACCAAGGACATGAAAGACTTGATTCGTCCTCCTGACAGGTACGAACACAACCCTGATACAGTGAACCATGACTCCCCAGGCCCAACCCAGACAGATTTGACCTCTGGCTCACAGCCAGCAGAGAACATGACTATCACTGCCAAGGGTTCCTTGTGTGTGTACTGGTGTAAAGGAGTACCAGTTCAGTGTGTGTACTGGTAGAGGGGCATGCATCAGCGACAAACAGTCGGCTTCAAGAATGATAGCTACCCGGCAGCTAAGCTACCATACGACCACCACCACTTGCAAAGGGAAGTGAATCTCTCGTGACCTCAACACCCTCACCACAAACAGGTACAAGAAGATAGCAGCATCCAAGATGTCATTGAAAGCCTGCATCTTGGTTTTTAACCCAGGAAACCGTAATCCCAGCGGCTCGATCTCATTCAGCACCTCGAGGGCCCCAAAAGGATATCTCGAGTCTTCCGCAAAGATGACTGCATTATCTGTGAATTCAAGGACAGAGATCTTGCCATTCCAAACGATGCACGCAAGCTTGATCTCTCCGACATTCTCCCCAGAATCCAGTCCATACAAGCGCTGAAAAGTGTGGGGGCCGGAACACACTCCTGACGAACTCCAGCAACACTGGAAATAGCTCGGAGATGGTCTCACCACATCTCACAGCACTCTCAGTACCAGAGTTTAGTTCAGACATCAGACTAATCAGTTTTGGTGGCACCCGCGAAGACCAAGAATCCTCAGAAGGCATCCGCTGCACTGAATCAATCGCTTTGCAGAGATCAACAACAAAGGCTGCAAGCGCCCTGCCAAAACTCTCATCGCGTTCGGTGAGTACCCGAAGAGCAAGGATACAGTCAATCGTTGACCTCTTTTGGTGTAAAGTCTGACTGCTCTGGGCACTGGTGCTCAAGCAGATGGCAGCGAACCCTATTCAAGAATTAATCTAAAAAAGACCTTGCCGGTACTGAAGAGCAGCGTCACCCTCGGTAGTTGTTGCAGTCCTGGCGATCACCTTTCCCTTTCCAGAGAGGGCCAACAAGGCCCCTCTTCCAGGCATTTGGGATGATGCTGTGTTCCAGCAGAGCACAGAACTGCATGCAACAACATGAAGCACAGATTTCCAGAAGCCTTGAGAAAGTTCAGCATGGATGCCACAGATCCCTGGAGCTTTACCCCATTTCAACCAATTCGCCGCAGCCTGTGTTTCCACAAATGAAGGTGGACCACAGTTGATTGGAGGGTCAGCAATTGGGATAGCAACACCCTGACACCAACTCAACAGCTCGTGGACCAGCCTGGTACAGCCGCTCAAAGTAACCGGCCTCGCGGGCCTTCACTTCTGACTCCTCTGTAAGAACCCACCAACCCTCCGTCTAAATGCGGTACGAAGGACGGGCCATGGAGGAACGCAACGCGCGAATTCCTCGGTAAGCAGGACGAGAATCACTTGACCACAGGTGATGCTCGACCCCTCTCACAGATTTTTTCGCACATCGACTCCTTGTCCACCCTCAGCGCACGTACAATTTTACGCCTAACTCCCTTAACAGCTCAGTCCTGCAATTAAGCCTGCCCTGGCGAACGATGATCAATGGTATCCAGTGTCCCTTGAGAGACAAATTCTTCTTCGCCGATGGTGAGTTCCAAAACATCCACGGCAACATCAGAATGCTGGTCTTGAAGGCACTCCAACCTCTTCAGGAATTCCAAAAGCCCCAGACCCCACAAATCCCCACTCGCCTGTTCGCAAACTCCTCAGCTACGTCTCATCTTTGAGCTTGCCAACATCCAGCCATAAGATGGGATGGTGCCATTGTACTGGATTTAAGCTGCAATTTCAGATTTGGCTACGACAAGCCTGTGGTTGGTATTGAGGAACTGAGCACTCCGATAGACTCAGCAGTTCTGAATTATCCTCTTGACTCAAATGAGCACATGGTCAATCTCCTTTGCACACCACAGCATTGTAATACAAGTCCAGCGATGAGCCTGTGAGTACTGAAACCATGAACCAGCCACCCGAAGTCCACAACTTCTTGCCTAGTCAAGGAACTTAGTGCTATTCTGGTTCACAGTTGCAGACTCAATGGGGGCCAACGCATGTCTCATACCATCCCTATCAGTGCCAGTGTGCATTTAACCCCAATACAATAGAGTATCTCGCCTGGGGCACTGATCAACCACAGACTCCATCGACCGTGGCATAGAATGCGTCTTCACAGTGAGATCACTCGCCTCATCGGAGCATATACAGAGACCAAAGGAAACGACACGAAGGAATGGATGAATCTTAGTCTCATAATACGCTCGTTTGACCAGTGTTACCCTCATTATCATTGGAGTCAGCTTATTGGACACAGCTACAGAAACCCTTGGGCATGGTAACCATCAGAGCGACCAGAACCAATAGTAGATGTAACCATCCGCATGAATCTCGCCACGATCCGGTCACCGAACTCAGAGAGTGCTGCAATAACCGATGTTCAAACGCTTGAGCTCAGATGATACAGAGACAGGTGATCATCCTCTCTTCGGGAAAGGACGTAACCAGGCAACCCACCCAAAAGGGACCGCTCAGGTTAACCCAAGGAGACCGCCGTCTGTGGACGACACCTCACACCACCCCGACACACTATCGCAGTCTGACCCGTGAAGGTTACCCTGTGGTTTTCCTCCTATTATCAAAGAGTGGGGGTCCCGAAGGCTTTGTCCAATCCCGTCATCCAGGAAGCTGCCCTGCGGAGGCAGCTGCACAGGAGGTACCATTGAGTGGGTTTCAATTTTCTTTTGTTTTTCTTGTGTTTTGTGGAGTGAAGGGTTTTATGGTGGCCAGAATGCAAATCCTGCACGAACCTCCTAAAAATAAAAATAAAAACGAACCCAACTGCAGGAGGACATCCGCAGACACAGTTGGGGCACTATATAGGGATGGCCATTGGCTCACAAGGAGCTCCTCTGCCTCTGACAGGTTTTGTTTTTAATCCTGCTGGGTGTCCATATGATACACCCTCCCCACAGAAAACCTGGTGGGGTATACGGTTAAGTTGCCAACAATCCGACCATGAAACAGGTTCCTTTTCCATTTGTTCCTCTGCGCACACAACACTTTCCAACTCCTCTGTATCATTTGCATCATCTCCACCAACTTGACCCCCTCCCCCCCATTGATCCCACATTCAAACTACCTCTGCCGGCGGATCTCACTTATAAACCACTGCCCGCTTGGCAGAGCTAGTACCATCTGGATGAATTTGGGATATTCAGGTCATCAATCAGCAATGCTGCTTGGGTTGACCTGCTGGACCTACACACTCGCTTGCTGTCCTTTTCCTGTGTGCATATCTACATAGCGGATTTCCAAAATTTATTGATGAGAGAGAAACTGTGCTCCAAAGTTTAGTGTTAACTGTGGCAATTAGAAGTTGAACATAATGTTGACATTAGGTACACTGCTCGCACGATATTATATGGTAGGGGTTAAGGGTAAAATCACTTTGTCTTGTCTGTGAAGTTAGAGGATCCTCCCACCATAAATTGTACTTCCACATGGGACGTTATGTTCCTTTGTAAAGAGGTGTTTCTCATCATAAAATTTTACATTCTATTTTACAAAATAACTAAGTCCCGCAACTTTTGGGTGGAATGAGGAATTGATCTGTGTAATCTGTAAGGTGTAAATATGAAAGCGTTTTTGAAATATCACGTGCAAAGGCCAAGTTTCCAAGATTGTTGCCAGGCAACAGAATTCAGCCAATCGCCGCTGTGATCTCATCAGGTTGTGATCATGCCATGAGGAATAGATATCTGCCAGAAGAAAGCTAATGTTCAAAAGGTTTTTGAAATAATGTGTAGACAAAAGTACATGGACAGATGATCGGTCGGTCGGTCGGACGGAAGATAATTTGACACAACGCCATGATCTCTACTCGACCTTGGCGGAGGGGCGGTGGACAAAAATATCATATCTCAACCAGGCCACAATGTGTTTCACACCGAATACCTACTATGAATGGCTGACATATTTTGAACGACCAAGTTCCTTCAACAAATCACATACTTTGGGTTTGCAAACACTATCTTTGGTTTAAGATCAAAAAGCCAAACCACCATCGATCGTTTTACTCACATGGGCCTATCACTTAATCTATGCAAGTAGAATAAAGATTTTAATCGGAAATAGAAAATCCAGACACAGTTAAGAATCATATTTTTTGAAAGGATAATCTAGATGATGTGTCACCTGTTTCGAAGCAATCGTTTATCTCTCTGAGCTGCTGCACTTCAGAGGAAGCTTCTGTCGGACGTTTACTGCTTCCGCATCCCGAGCAGCCGCAAGCACCTCCACCGCATCCCTGGAAGATAATGATCAGCACCATTGGTGAGTGCTCAAAAACAAAGGAATGCATCGAGATGCAGTGCTAACACACCACACAACACAGGTGCAATGAGGAACAGCAAGGTGGCCTCATTATTCACAAATGTACATGTGATTGTGCCAGACCTAAATTTGGGTGCTTGCTATAGTTAGCAAATATGTCATGATTTTTATGTGGAATCCCACCTCCCTCCTCAAAGAAAACTTTAACCACAAAGAGAATACTTTTAATTACAGCTTAAACTTCCAAACGAGCAGAGAAGGCTCGAACTGCCATGTCTTGTCTATTCTTGCCGTACCCAAAAAAATGCAGCACGAACCATACTTTTAAAATGCGTAGCTGACGCACCTTTCGTGATGGAGAATCAGCCTCTGCCAGAAACCCAGACAGGAAAGGCATTTACAAGTCTCCGCGCTTGACGCCTTGCTGGAATTGTTATGAAGCGCAATAACGAAAAAACGAGCAGCAATCGGCACTACCACCGTGTCTGTCAGCCAAGCACAGCGGACGAACTTCCATTAATCATCAAATTAATCACACGACAACCGACGAGATGGCTTCATTCCTTGTAGGAAATTAGGCACGAATGCACTATTTCACATTTGTAAATCTTGGCGGCAAAGACTGCACGGCCCAAGTACTGCATTCCTCATGTGTGGGAGCCTGTTGCGGACAGGACTCTCTTGGGTATGCTTACGATCAAAGTCATTACAGGAGCTTTATCGAAGACTTCGCACCAAAGGGGAAAAACATTGCAGATCTGCGGTGCAGGCAACTTTAAAAATGTCTGATGTGAGTGTACAAACATTTTGGACGGTTCGTAATGCCCAAAGATTCAATCTAGTCCGATCTGATGTCGTTTGTGGCAAATGTAATAAATTAGTCGAGCCATGTGGGTTTATTAAAGGGTCAACGCATTCCATTGAGCGACGACTGATCAAAGTAGAGCTAGACATGAAAAGACCATCCCTGCCAATCGCTCAATCGGCTAGGAGATTAAGATTTGTTTCCATGTGGCATGCGGCGGTGATCCAGGCCACGGTAGGTGCGAGCTCGCCTTCCACGCAGAGATAATCGCGATCAATTTGCGAGGCCATCACTTCTTGTTTGAATGCGCACACACAACACAAGATAGGCGAAACACAAGGCATGTGCTGTCCCAATAATTATGAAGAATAATTTGCTAACATGTGTTTGTTTAAAAAAAAGAAAGCTTTTTGTCCTTAGTTGTGCACATTTTTATACTTAAAAGCAATTATCTAGCTCTCATGTGCATTGTTCCCTGACGTGTATGTGGAGTCACATGTGGAGACGATTTAAAAGAGCTGATTAAATACATTAAATTACTATAGCATCCAAGAGGTCAGCTGTTGCACTTATATTACAGCACATTACTGTATCTCAATTTCTCTGTTCCGGACTCAATGAGCCGTGCGAGGGTTAAGAAGAGTTCTGGCATATGTCGTGGACTCAAAAGAGGGCTCTGTCAAATGTAAACCTCACAGTAAGGCAACGCGAGCCAGCTGTAGTCGTAGAGTAATCAGATATAACACACGCAGCTCAGGCAGCATGGGTTAGGGGAAGGATGTGGAGAAACGTGTACTTACTGAAGCAAGCCATGTACGTTTAAATTCACTTTTCATACACTTAGTAGATGTGCGCGGTTTATGAATCGGAGAGAGAGAGAGAAAGAAAAACGTGATTTTTTTTCTTCCAGTTTGCTCCACAATATTCTTCACTTGGAGACGCTATAGCAAAAAAAAAAAATAAATTAAAGAAATATATTATAACCTTCAGAAAATTATTCAAAATATTTTTTAAAGTGATCAAAGGCTCGTCGAGATGCTCATACCTTCGCCATATGAGTACTAGATCATAAAGAAAGAAAAAAAAATGCACTTTAAAATAAATATCAAGACCTGAGTGGCAAATCAACAGTAAGGGATTTGAACGTTGAATCTTCAGCATCACAAGCCATTCCTAGATGGGAGTAATAGCAGATTAAGATTTAAAAGAAACCCAAGATGTACTGTGCAAAGGTAGAAAATATATTTCTCTTATAACTGAGAGCCACCTACAGATGCGCAGAATTTCTTCTCTCACAGGTGGAAACTAATGTTTTAACGAGATAGAAGGTCTCAGATAACTATAATCACTGGCAGTACTCCTTTATCCACCAAGTGATAAAGGAGGAACCCAAATCAAAGGCAAGAAATTATACTCACACAACAATAAGCAGAGATAAACAATGTCCTTGTATTTTGGAACAAGTTACAAAAAACAAACAGGAGGCAACGAGATTAACGGCAATAAACCTGAGACAGAAGACAGACAGAGCTGTACCAACTGACAGATTTGATTAACAGAAAATGAAAACCCGAGTTGAGAAAATTCGAACAAGTAAAAAATCGAGAATGTTTCGAAGTCTCAAAGATGAACATGCAATAAATAACACGAGTGAACTGTCAAAACACTTACGAAGCTTTCAGCCAAAGCTCCTTCTTCTCCTTCAAGCTCCCGCCGAAGGCTTTCCGCTCCACCTTGAGCTCAATGTTCTAGGGGGAAAACAGGGTACAAAAGGCTTGCACTCGAAGCCCGTGTGACACGACGAACGTGATGGCGGAACGGTGCAAGCTTAAGATGGACAGGACACTCCATTTCAAAAGTTTACTCTATTTAAAGCACAGCAGCTGTTGTCCTGCTGTCACCCAGAAGACACGAGCGCAGATACAGGAGACAGCGATCCATAAAGGGACAACAAGATCGGACTGCACCTCCAAACAAAACCTTTCGGCACCCGTGGCTTCCGGCGATGGCAGGGACAGGAAATGTCGCACAGCTGCCTTGCGTGCCGGAAATGTTCACACCCAAATTACATACATAATTTTCTTGGATTCTAGGAGCCTGTTGTAAACAATTACATCAGGCAATGCGAAAGGAGGCCAAGAAAAGGGGATTTCGAGATTAATAAGGGAATGGATAATCAAAGATGACCTGCGTTTTTAGCATCTTCACTCAAGGGAATGCCAGGATCTCAAATATTCGGCCGTACCAACCATTCCAGTTTCTGTTGGTGTAAACCAAGAAAGAAAGGCTTCCAAAATTTTTTTTAAATCCCCATCGATAACAATTGTTGGATGCGCGAGTTTTCAAACGAGTGCCAGAATAGCAACTAACACAAAAACAACACGTGTCAGCAATTTTGCATCATTAGAAACATAGCAAATAGTGAGGAATTAACTTTCTTTGCCAAGATAATTCATCAGTCGATATTGCAAGGGCCATATCACCAATTCAATTTAAGATCTGCGTCAACAAGCAGACGCAGCGTTGGATGTTACAGGAATGGGGAGAAAGCCAATAAAACTATCCAGCACTTTGGATTACAAGTACAAGGCCCAGATGGATAACCAACCCAGAGGTTTCGAGGACATACAGGGCAGACGTCACCCAAAGGCGAGATGAGGAAAGCTACCCTTTCAAAAGCAGGCAACAATTAGAGACAGGGTCCCATTAATTCACAGCAAACGCATGGGCGCATGTGGGGCAAGCGGAACGCATTTCATTCCCATGGAGCTTCGACGGGATTGGAGCAGAGATCCAGTACACTTTTGATGAATTGCCTAATGCCTCTCCTTCATGTTCAACGATTGTATATGAGCACCCTCATCAATCAGTCCTGTTAGAGCAACTATGCTGTCAACAGAAAAAAAAGTCCAGGGTTTTACGGTAGCATTACACCAGACCTCACTCATAACACTTGTGGGAAACATTTCCAGTGGAGGGCCGAAGCTCAACCTTGATATTATTAACCTTTGACTCAAACACCACATCACCAGGCTTAAACTGCAGAGAACTCGTTATAAAGAAGTAAGAATGGCATCAGTGATTACACGAGGTCCGTTGGGTCTTTAACACCTCGCTCATCTACCCATTTAGTGAGCGGACATGCCATGACCTTCCCCCCCCCCACACCTTCCTCACGTTCTGTAGACATCTGCAAGTCCTCCTCAAGCCACGTTGCACTCGCTCCTCGAGGAAGTAAATGCGCAGCTTGAGGCTGAAGTTTCCTTTTTGAGGTCAGCAATTTGCTGGGTGAGGGAACGTGAACAGAATGACATATCGTTGGATTGTGGACCGCGCCATCACAGGCCACATCCACACACCTGACCACCTGGCCTCGCCGTCGCTCTGCCGATGACGATAGCATGCCCAACGACGTTCTCGAGTCAATGTGCTACTTTGCCAATGTGCCGTGCCACTCGGTGAACGATGTTTATTAATCGCACAGCATGGGGAGAAACTGTAGCTGCCTTTAGTAGGCGGTCATGTTCGGCACATTTGATAACAAGCGTGTGACCATAAGCTTTGGTGGCAAGTCAAGCACAATTGGAAACCAGGAATAACTGATAAATAATGGTGTCATCAGAATTTGGTGTTTAAACTGAAGGGCAATAAATTGCATTAATAATTCAAGCATACATTCAAGAACTAGATTCAATCATACTCATCAATAACAATCTTATGTAATACTCAAATTTCACTAACAAGTTCGAATATAAAACTGCATCATAAAAAGGACGTTTCCCATTCTCTCACCACTTCGGGCATCATCACAACCTCGTAGACATACATAAATTGCTTACAATTCAGGTTAACGATCAAAATTTTTTCCAACTTTTGTTCCATTGGGCCCTGTCAAAGTCGCCTTTGTCGAAGTGTTTTGCCGTGCAGATGACGTCACAAAATTCCCATAGGTGGCGCTTCAAGCCCAACCATCACAGCACTGTTGTGGTCTCCTTTATTCCGTTCATTGTGGGTGTGTGTTATTGTTGTTGTTTGGCGCTAACCGTCTATCAAACACCATTCCATTCCATCGATGGGCTGCCTCGTTGATAAGTCTTCCTTGAAAATCAGAACTACTCACGTCTGCAAGGTCTTTTGTCTTAGCTCAATGAGTAAGCTTCTCCACTAGGGGCTGGTGCTCAACTTTACATCTGTCTCTCTGGATTCTGTGAATGTAAAGCTCAAATATTATTGAATCTCCCATGATTAGGCAGGCACACGGTCTGTTGCTTTACATCGAAGGTCGTGGTGTCTGTTTTTTACCACCTGTCGTCCATATTTCTCCCTCTGCTCTCTGTCCCTGACCTCCTTATCTACTCCAAGACACACTACTCTTCCAGTAATTCTCTCCTGGTTAAATTTCCAAAATGCAGGCTGACTGCACAACTCAACTCTTTATCCTTTCTCGTTGTGAAGCACCTTCCAAGGCTGTTCTGTGTCATTCCCTTTCCAGGGCATCAGTACATACAGCAATCTCCTTCGTCATCTCTTATTACCCATGATTTTATTACTTCCTTTAACTTTCTAACCACACATCTTACTTGCTAGTTTAAGTGTTTCTCCCACCTCCTAGCTCATCTCCTTATCCTGCTCATTCATTCCATGATGTTTGTCCCACTGTCAGGTCTCCTTGCTCTGCATCGTCCTGTAAAAAGCGAGAAAAAATAAAGATCACTCCTTGAAAGCTATATCCGCTCGTTCTTTAAAAGAAAAGGAAAAAGAAACAGCACGACTCAATGTTCATATACGTTTTACTTCTTATAGAAATTATGACTGTTCAGATAATTTTATAGGGCTGTTTAAGACCATATCACTTCCTGCTGAGCGACCCTGTTTACAGCAGAAACTGAAGGATGAATCGCACACGTGATCAGGAGAAATACCGAGAATGGGAACACTAGAAAACAGCAGACCTGAAACGTGATGCAACAACAACCCGAATGAAAAAGATGGGAGGAGAAAACAACAGAAGAAGAATACAGAACTTGCATTTTATTATAATATAAAACATTTAATACAAATGCCATTAATTATTACACTATAGGACAAACATGATGCGATTGAAAGACGGGGTGTGCCAATGTCGAGACCATATGATGTTAAGAATTTAAGGCCACACGTTGGCTGCGACAGGAGAGGAAGTCTGCGAGCCATGAGTGGAGATGGCCTTCGATAGCATCGGAAGAGAGTTTGGTGAGTAGGGCAGGGTGCCAGACCGTGTCAAAAGCACGCAATATGTCCAGGGATATGGCTCTGATTTCATGTCTGGCATTGAGTACCTCCATCCATTGTTGGGAGATGCAATAAGCAGGCATAACCAGGTAGTGACCTTGTCTGAAACAATTGATGATCGGAAATCAAGCCATTGGAAGAGAGGAGGATTTTATGTCTGAAGCGATGATAGATTCATAATTGCTGATGATTGGGAGAAGGCTGATTGGTCTGTAGTTGCCAAGGATCTATTTTCGCACCTTTTTTTTATGCAGGGTGGTAATGTTTGCTGATTTCCAAGCAGACGGCAGATGACCTTGAGCAATTGAGAGGGTGAATAGAACAGAGAGAGGGTGAGCAAGAGCAGAGGAGCCGGTTTTAGGACACGTGGGCTGATGCTGTCTGGACCGGTTGCAGAATCTGAGTCGAGGTTTGCAGCAAAGCTCTCCACTTTGTCAGAAGAAAAGGACACAGAGTCCAGGACAGTTGGGTGCGACTGGGTAAGGTGGGTGCAGAAAGCGATGGGTTCGGACACAAAGATTTTTGATGCAAACACCGAGTTTAGGCATTCAGCCTTTTCACGTGCGGTATCAGCAGTGCGGTCATTTGAGGTAAGGGAGGGGATGGAGGGGGAACAAACACCAGAAACAGATTTGATTAGACGACACCAGGATTTGGAGGAGGGAGAGAGGTTTGAGAG